>WOXC01006521.1:0-569348 GCA_011680675.1 Gymnobelideus leadbeateri
TTAAAACATACAGGCATATATGCCATGGATAAAAGATGACTGGTTTGGCAGTAGGGTAGAAAACTATAATTAAAAGATTATTCCAGGGAAGAGGTATTAGTCTTGTAATTATCCCAGTGGACAGAATTAAAAACAATAGGTGACATTTTCAGAGAGGCATCTTTTGATTGAATATGTCTATCTATCTATCTATCTATCTATTTATCTATCTATCTATCTATCTATCCATCCATTATTTATATATGTTTTTAAAATTGATTTTAGGAGGAAGATAAGCAACTCAGTATATGCTGTACATGTGTGGCTGTGCAAAACATTACCCTAGAAGATATAGTGTAAAAGACTGACTATATTTACTTTCCTCCAATCCTACCTTCCACCTGGTCCACTCCCCACCTTGATCCTGTCCCTTTACAAAAGAGGCTGCTTCCAACTTCCTTCCCCCCCAAGCCTGCTCTCCCCTCCACCACCTTCCCCCATCCCCCTGCCCTCCCATGCTCCTGTAGGGTGGGACAACCTATTAAGTATGCATGCCATTCTCTCCCTGGTACAAATTCAATGAGAATAAGGTTTTGCCTTCTTGCCTTCCTGTTCCTCCCCTCCCCTACAACCACCTTCCCCTGCCTCCTCTACATGAGACAGTTCACCCCCATTGTCTCTCCCCATTCCCCCTCAACACATTACTCTCCCACCTCTTAACCTCACTTTTTAAGTATTATCCCTTCCTATTAAATTCGACCTGGGCCCTCTATCTATGTATACCTGAAAACACATATACACACATTCACATATGTATTCATATGCCCATATACTCTTATTCAACTATTTTCATACTGAGAAAAGTTTCATCAGTTACAGTTATTGATTTTCCCTGTAGGAATGCAAATAGTTCAATTTTGATAAGTTCATCGTGATTTCTTTTCCCTGTTTACCTTATCGAGCATCTCTTGCTTCTTTTATCTGAATGTCAAATTTTCTATTCAACTCTGTTTTTTTTTTCCTCAAGAATGCTTTAAAGTTCTCTATTCCACTGAATGAACAAATTTTCCCCTGAACCATGATACTCAGTTTTGCTGGGTAGATGATTCTTGGTTTTAATCCCAGGACCTTTGACCTGCAGAATATCATATTTCAAGCCCTTTAATCCCTCAATGTAGAAGCTGCCAGATCCTGTGTTATCTTGATTGTGTTTCCACAATATTGAAATTGTTTCTTCCTTAATTGACCCTTCCTGTTTACTTTTAGGGATCTCTTAGACTGAAGATGTGTTTTGCTCTGTCATTTTGTGAATTCTGCATGTTTACAGTTTTCCTAGAATCATTTTTTACAAATATTTTAAGCTTGTGGGGGAAGGTTCGCACAATTCCATGCTTTTACACCACGATCTTGGCTCCATCCCCAAACTAATTTTCTTAATTGGTATTGATGCAAAAATTTTGAATAAAATAACGGCAAGGAAATTTCTGCAGTATATCATAAAGATAATATGCTATACCAGATGGCATTTATACTAGGAATGAATTACTGATGTAATATTAGGAAAACTATAAGCATAATGGACCATTTCAGTAGCAAAAACAAAATTCTAATGATTATATCAATAAATGCAGAAAAAAGGTTTTGAGGAAGTACAATGTATTGCTGTTAGTAACACTAGAAAAAAATAAAAATAAATAAAATAGAGTATTTATTTAAAATATACTACTTTTGTAAATTTAAGAGCAAGTGTAATTATCAATGGACATAAACTTAAAGCTTTACTAAGAAGGATATCCATTATTACCATTATTATTCTACAATGTACTAGAAATCTTAGTTATATCAATTAAATATTCATAGAAGGAGTAAAATAAGGGAATGAGGAAAGAAAACTATCATTCAGCTCTTTATTTGAGTCTATAATCAAAGAACCCTAGAGAATCAACCAAAAAAAAAAAAAAACTACTTTTAAAAATAAAAAAAAAAAAACATCTGCAATGTTACAGGATATAAAATAAATCTACATCAGCATTTCTATGTTATCAACAAAAACCATCAGCAAGAGAAAGAGAGATTACATTTGAAATAATTTCACACAATATAAAATTCTTGGGAGTCTACTTACCAAGAAAAATTCAGGGACTATATGAAGGCAACTACAAAACAATTTTCACACACAAACACATATAAACATTTAGAGAAATGTACATTGCCCATGAGTTGACTGAACTAATATAATAAAATTGACAATTATACCTGTTAATGTACTTTTTAATGCCTTAAAATCAAAATAGCAAAAATTATTTCATGAAGGTAAAAGAAAAAAAAATACGAGCATAATTCATCTGAAAGAACAACAGTTCAAGAATATCCAGGAAATCAATGAAAAATAAAATGAAAAAGAAGATTACCTACCAGTATCAAATATCAAACTATATTAGAAAATAGAAATCTTCGAAAAATTCTGCTATTGACTAAGAAATAGAGTTGTGGATCAGTAGAAGAGATTAGGAAACGGATACATAGGAAAAATACCATAGTAATAAATGTTTAATAAATTCAATTTTTTGTGGTAAGAGCTCATTAATTGACCAAAATTACTAGGAAAAGAGTAAAAAAAGAAACTAGGCAGAAACTATATATACACAACATCTCATGGCATTTGATAAGATAACATGAAAGTGGATAAAAGAATTATATATAAAGATGAATAAAATAATTTAGGAAAATATGGTGAGAAAGGAAAGCGCGAGGAGTCGCCGCCGCCACCACCACCACCGCCAGCAGCACCGGAGCCGAGAGGAGACCGCGGGCCTCGCCGCCCAGCCCCTCCTCCTCCCCGCCGTCAGCTACCAACCCCCTTCGGAAATTGGGATTGTGTTTGCCCATCTCCACTCCTGAGGCATACCTTTCCTGTCTGATTTTTCAGAAATCACTGAAGGTGGTTCAGGGGAGCAATAAAAAGGCTGTAAAGGACTTGTTCCAACAAACTATTAAAACATGGTGGATTACTATGAAGTTCTAGGTGTGCAGAGACATGCCTCACCCGAGGATATTAAAAAAGCGTATCGTAAATTGGCACTTAAGTGGCACCCGGATAAAAATCCTGAAAATAAAGAAGAAGCAGAAAGGAGATTCAAACAAGTAGCTGAGGCATATGAGGTGTTATCAGATGCCAAAAAACGGGACATCTATGACAAATATGGAAAAGAAGGATTAAATGGTGGAGGTGGAGGAGGTGGAAGTCATTTTGATAATCCGTTTGAATATGGATTCACATTCCGGAACCCAGATGATGTCTTCAGGGAATTTTTTGGTGGAAGGGACCCATTTTCATTTGACTTCTTTGAAGATCCATTTGAGGACTTTTTTGGAAATCGAAGAGGGACTCGTGGAAACAGAAGCAGAGGTGCAGGACCCTTTTTCTCTGCATTTGGTGGATTTCCAGGTTTTGGAGGTGGACTTTCTTCATTTGATACAGGATTTACTTCATTTGGTTCAGTGGGGCATGGAGGCCTTACTTCATTCTCTTCTACGTCATTTGGTGGTAGTGGGATGGGTAACTTCAAATCCATATCAACTACGACTAAAATAGTAAATGGCCGAAAAATCACTACAAAGAGAATTGTTGAGAATGGTCAAGAAAGAGTAGAAATTGAAGAAGATGGCCAGTTAAAGTCCTTAACAATAAATGGTAAGGAGCAGCTGCTACGCTTGGATAACAAGTAACTCAACGCACGCATTTAACAGAAATATTAAGCTATTACAAGCACCATTTGAGGATTAACAGGAACATTTTTTTGAAGATTTCAAAAGAACTCTTTCAGTATAATTGTATCTAATCTAAAGTATTTATAAACGGCTCATCGAAGCACCTATTTGTCATAGACTTTTGAGTTTATTGTTGGGACCACATTAATAGGACCATTTTTTTGTCTTTAAAATTGTTGTAAATTTCTGTATGCACTTTGCTTTTATTAAAATTAATCCAAGGTGACCAGTGATCCTTTAGTAGTGCTAGGGCAAAATGTACACTAACACCAGCATGAATCTTGCTTTTCCATTTTGTTTGAAATGTGAGCCAAGTAGTAGTTTAAGTCTGCTGTGAAGTTAACATTTCCAGGATGAATCCTTTCCTTTTTTTTTTTTTTTTTTTTTACTTTCAAAAATTTTTTTTAAGTATTTAGTAGTAAAAGGTACTAATGCGTTAATGGTAATACATTTCTGGTTTGAAATAAATTAAGGATGTTTTCTAGTTGTGCATGAATGCTGCAAAACTTAGTAAGTTTTGACAATTGTTTAAATATGTAATGTTAAGCCTAGGCAAAAAAAAAAAGTAAATCTGGTAAACTGGGTCTTTGTCATTTGCTAAAAAAAAAAAAAAAAAAAAAGAAAATGAATAAATGCTAATGTTTGTGGTGCAAAAAAAAAAAAAAAAGAAAATATGGTAAAAAAAAGTACCTGTCTGCCTATAGATGAGGGTATAATTTATGACCAAAGGATAAGCAGAAGTAAAATCAGTAATTTTGATTATAAAACTTTTTAAACTATTCTCCCCCACAAACAAATCTTAAGGCAGTCAAAATTGGAAGGAATGTAGGAACCTGGAGGAGGGTTGGAAATTTTACAAGTATACCTGATAAAGGCCCCATTTCTTAAATATATAGGTAGATGAGACAAATTTATAAATACAAAATCTATTCCACAATTGAAAAATGGCCAAGGGATTTGAACAGGCAGCTTGCAAAAGAAGCAATGGTTTATCAATATGCACATAAAAATTCTCAAAATCACTGTAGATTAGGTAAATGCAGATTAAAACAACTCTGAAGAAATATTTCACACCAACCAGCCTGACTAATAATTCAAAAAACATGCTGGAAGGGGATGTGGGAAATTTAGGACACTAACTTAATGTGGGTACAGTTATGAACTTATCCATCTCTTCAGGTGAGCAATTTGGAACTATGCCAAAAATGCCATAAAAGTTATGCATAACATTTTCCCTCCAAGGATACTGTGAGGCAAAATTCCAAGGAGATGTAAGAGAAAAGGACCTTTTGTATGAATATGTGTATATATGTATGTGTGTATGTGTGTACATATATATGTACATATATATGTATATATATACATATATACATACATACATACATAATGTTATTTTTGTGGTGACAAAGAATTGGAAATGGAGAGGATGCTTACGGATTGTGCAATGACTGAACAAATTGTTACATACGATTATAATGGAATTCTATTGTGCTATAAGAAATGGAAAGCAAGATTGTTTCAGCAAAACCCTCAGAAAACTTATACACTCTTACAAAGTGAAAGGAGTAGAATTCAGAAAATATTGTATACTGTTCTAATAAGAATGATCAACTGCAAAAGACTACAATCTCACAAGAGGGGGGGGTGAGTAAATGAGTGAATATTGAAGCATATTTTTAAACTTTATTTTATTGTTTTATTTGTACGTTTGTTTTCTTTTCCCAAATGCCTAACAGGAAAATATATTTTGCATATGATTACATGTATGACTTATATCATAGTCCTTATCTTGTATCAATGGGTAAAGAAGGGGCTATAAGTAGATATTCAAAATTTTCAGAAGTGAATGTTAAATCCATTTATTTTCATAAATAGCATTTTTCCAATTATATGTAAATATAGTTTTCAGCATTCATTTTTTAAAAGATTTTGAATTTCAAATTCCCTCTCACTCTCTTCTTCCTATTCCCCTTTCCTAAGATGGCAAGGAATCTGATTTAGGTTATATATGTCCAGTCATATAAATGTATTTCCATATTAGTCAAGTTGTGAAAAAAACAACAGAACAAAAAAGAAAAGACACACACTCACAAATGTCAAAATAACATGCTTCAATCTGCATTCACACTCCATATTTCTTTCTCTGTATATCAATAGCCTTTTCTGTCAGAAGTCTTTTGGAACTGTTTTAGATCATGGTATTAATTAAAGTGTTCTAAATAATTTCATACCCTTTGACCCAGCAATACCACTTCTAAGTTTTTATCCCACAGAGATCAAAGAAGTGGGAGGAAGACCCATATGTACAAAAAAAAAAAATTATAACAGCTCTTTTTGTGGTGGCAAAGAATTGGAAATTAAGGGGGTGTCCATCAATTGGGAAGTGACTGAACAAGTTGTGGCATATGCATGTAATGGAATGCTATTGTGCTATAAGAAACAAGGAGCATATGGACTTCATATTTACCTGGACAGACTTATACAAACTGATGCTGAGTGAGAAGAGTAGAACCAGGAGAAATTTGTGTACAATCACATACACAACATATGTGTGATGACCAACTATGACACACTGGACTCTTCTAAGCAATACAGAGAAATAAGACAATCCCAAAAGACTCATGAAGGAGAGAGATTCCTACATCCAGAGAAACAACTAGAAAGAACTGAATTTGAATCCTAAAGGAAGCAAACTACTTGATATTTTTCTTTTCATTGTTTGGTTTTATTTCCTCTTTACCTTTTTTCATTCCATCTAGGACAATATGCCTTTGTAACTTTACTAATGTCTAATGAGAAAGTATTTGCAGATCCTATACTGGATTATATGCCATCCTAGGGTGTGGGGGAGGGAGTGAAGTGTAATTTGAAACTCAAGGAACTACAGAATTGAATCCTATGAATTAAAAAAAAAAGTTAATAAATAATGAAACAAGGAGCTAGGTGAGAAGAGTAGAACCAGGAAAAATAAGTAAAAAATTACATACACAACGTATGTGTGATGGCCAACTTTGATTGACTGGACTCTTCTCAGCAATGCAGAGTTATAAGTCAACCCCAAAAGAGTCATGATGGAGAGAGATTTGTAAATCCAGAGTAAAAAAAAAAAAAAAAAAAACTAGAAAGAACAGAGTTTGAATCCAGATTAAAGCAAACTGCTGTTTTGCTTTTTCTTGTTTGGTTTTGTTTCCTCTTTTCCATTATTCATTCTATCTGATACAATCCTTCTTTATAACCTGACTAATGTCTTATGTGAAAGTATTTGCAGACCCTATACTTGATTGTTTGTTTTCATTGTCGGGGAGGGGGTTGAGGGAGGGAGAGAAAATTTGAAACTCAAGGAATTTTGGAACTGAATCTTGTAAACTAAAAGTAAATAAACTAATAAAGAGCAAAAAATTAAAAACAAAACAAAGCAAAAGAACCACTCTTCAGAATGGACATCATACTGGATATCCTCCACAACAGTAATGTATCCTCCACCTTTGTAATTACACATTTCCATTTTATGCCTTACATACTGTCAATTATTAGACAGTGGCTGATCTTTTTTGAAGATTTTTTTTCCTGTTATTTCTGTCAAGGAATCTCAAACAAATTTGATGTTTTGCTAAGAGAAGAGTTTTTACAAAAGAGGACTTTAAGGATGCATTTAATTCTACCAAATATTTTTTAAATAATCAAAAAAGAATAAGCACAACAGGACCAAATATATTTTGCATATTTCAGTTCATTATTAAATGATAAAAATGTTGTCCATTTCTGAATATTCCAACAAGTTTGCTTATTCTTTATTAATACCTTCAATCAATATACCTTTATTTTTATGCATGCATATTTTTTCTAAAGATTGTCTATAGATGAGGATGTAGTCATCTGTAAGTACTTATGATTACTTTGACACTTTTTGGTGGGTATCAAAATATTCTGGATATTTTCTAAAACCTTTTTTTATATTTTAATTTTTGGTGTTTTTTACATCAGTATTGTATTATAATTGCACAGCTAACAACATGAATATCCCCTATAAAACTTACTATTAACTGTATGTTTTGTCACCCACCCTCATATTTATTTTCTTTAGTGCTATGTCTACCTTCTCTATAAATACATATGTTACGAGTATATAAGAACAAAAACATATATATTCCACTGTCAAAATAAGAGAGATGCACAAATATAAAAACACAGATCATGAGAAGGATATGTTTGGGGAAAATATATGTCTATATATGTTTGCATATTTGTATGTAGGTATATATACACATATATATGTATACATACACACACACACACACACACACACACATATATATATATATATATATATATATATATATATATATATATATATATATAAAAAAGAGAGAGAGAGAGAGAGAGAGAGAGAGAGAGAGAGAGAGAGAAAGAGAGAGAGAGAGAAGTATATCTAAACTTCATTATAGACTTCTCCTGTGAGGAGAAAAAAGAACAAATTTTTTAAAAAGGTGCACAGAAGAGAACAAAAGAAAACTCACAAGGGAGGAAAGAAAAAATGGACAATTCTCAACACAATGTGTATTATTTATCATGCAGGGTTTCTTTTTTGTTTATTTGATTTTGTTTTTTTTTTTACTTTATCAAATGCATTATTAACTTTCAGTTTACTTCATTTCCTCAAGATTTTGAGTTATAATTTTTTCCCATTATTCCCCTACCCAGCACTCCAGAACAGTGATCCCACTGGATATCCTCTCCTCCAATCTCATATCTCCCATATCTTCCCCCATTCCCCCTCTGATTTTCCAGTAGGGCATAGTGGATCTCTATGCTCCACTGCCTGTATATCTTCTTTCCCAGTTATATTTGAAATAGTGTCAATAACAGTATATGCACATACATACATATATACTTTGAATTCCACATTCATTTCCTTCCTCCATTGTCACCCACTCTTACTGAGAAGATAAGCAATTCAATATATGTTCAACATCTGTAGCTATGCAAAACTTTTCCATAATGGATATATTGTGAAAGACTGACTATATTTTCCTCCAACCTATCCCAAACCCCTATTTGTTCTATTCTCTGCTTTTATCCTGTCCGTTTTCAAAAGTGTGTGCTTCCAACTTCTGCCCACCCCAGTCTGTCCTCCATTCCATCATCCCCCCTCTCATCCCGTGCCCCCTTAGTCTCCTGTAGGGTTAGATACCCTTTTCAATGTGCATATCATTAGCTCCCTAAGACAAATTCAATGAGAATAAGGTTGACTCATTCCCTTTTGGCTTCCTGTTCTTCCCCTCCATTTTAACCATTTCCCCTTGCCTCTTCTATATAAGATAATTTGCCTCATTCTGTTTCTGCCCATCTCCTCTCATTATATTCCTCTCTCACCTCTTAATTTTCCATTTTAAGGATCATCCTTTTCCTATTAATTTGGCCCTCTTCCCTATGTCTATGTGTACCTGTACACATATGTACAAAGAATCATACATGTTTTCATAGGCCTATATACCGTCCGGTATAGACATATATATGTGTGTACACACAGATACACACAGAAAAAACACAAACACACACACCCTCATATATATATTACATTTCTATTCCATTCAACTATTCTCATATAGCCAAAAGTTTCATAAGTTACAATTATTTTTTCCCATATAGGAAGGTAAATAGTTCAACTTTGATAAATTGCTTCTGATTTATTTTCCCTGTTAATCTTCTCATACTTCTCTTGCTTCTTGTATCTGAAAGTCAAAATTTTAGTTCAGCTCTGATTTTCTAATCAAGAATGCTTAAAATTCGAGGGGGCACAACAAAGATGGCCGAATAGAAACAGCACTTCCAAAGTGCTTTGCCCCACACCTTTTCCAAAGTATGTAAAAGGGGACTCTGAACAACATCTGGAAGCCCAGCACACACAGAACGACACAGAGGAGCTAACCTCCCACCGAGCACAGTACAGCAGACCTACAGGGAGGGCCAACACAGCACTCTGGGAGCTAACAGCTCTGTGCATGGAGAGCCAAGCCGAGGACCGCAGGAGCCGCGGTTTTAGGCCCAGGGAGGCCAGGCCAGCAGCCAGCTGCAGGGACCCCAGAACACCAGCAGCTGTAGCAATTCTAGAATTATCAATACAGACATGCCTAGGACAAAGTAAGAGGTTAGTGCCCTATGGACTGTGGGACCAGTATTTGTGGAACTTCAGCTTCCTCCCCTGCGTGCTAGAAGCTGCTGTGGAGACATGGCACACTCGCCATTTTGCAGCTCCAGTGGCAGCATCAGCTCCTGTCCTGCGAACTGGAGGGAGATCCAGCAATCAGTTTTGGCGGTTGTTCACTCTTGATTTAAGCTGCTTGGATCTGGATTGTGATCAGGGGGTGGTCTGGGGTGGGTATCCATCTTCCCAGAACTGGAAGTTGTGAAGACCCCAACATTGGGACGGAAGCTCCCCTGTCTGGTGGCAGAGTCCTACTGTGTCAACAAGCCCAAAAGTCAAGTGATTAAGTGGCAACATGCCTAGGCAAAGGAAACAAAATAAACAAAAAATGCAACATTAAGCTCCTATTTTGGGGGCAAAGAGGATCAAAGCAGGGAACAACAGGAGGACTGTGAGGCCAGAAATCCTGCTCAAAAAGCCCCAAAGGAAAATATAAGCGGGTTACAGGCCATAGAGGACCTTAAGAAGTAGATAAGAGAAGTAGAGGAAAAATTGGGAAGAGAAATGAGAACACAGGAAAAGTATGGAATGAGAGTCAACAGCTTGACTCAGGAAAATAACACCCTAAAAATAGACTAACTAAAATGGCAAGGGAGGCTCAAAAGAGAAATGAGGAGAAGAATGCCTTAAAAAGCCAAATTTGCCAGATGGAAAAGAATCTCAAAAGCTCACTGAGGAGATTCATTCCTTCAGAGTTGGACTGGAGCAAATGGAAGCTAATGACTCAAGATGCTGTTAACCGGATCCAAACAAATGAAAGAATAAAAGGCAATTTGAAATATCTCATGGGAAAAGCCACTGAACTGGAAAATAGATCTGGGAGAGATAATTTAAAATTTATTGGACTACCTGAAAGGCATGTTCAAAGAAACAACCTAGAAATCACCCTTCAAGAAATTATCAAGGAAAACTGCCAGATGATTTAGACCCAGAGGGTAAAATAGAGGTTGAAAGAATCCACAGATCACCTCCTGAAAAAGACCCCCAAAAGAAAACTCCTGGGAATATTATAGCCAGGTTCCAGAATACCCAGATCAAAGAGAAAATACCAGAAGCAGCCAGGAAGAAACAATTTCAATATTGTGGAAACACAATCAGAATAGCCCAGGATGTGGCATCTTCTAAACTGAGGGATCAAGGGGCATGGAATATGATGTTCCAGAGGGCAAAAGAGCGGGGATTGGAGCCAAGGGTCGCCTACCCATCAAAACTGAGTATTTTGTTTCAGGGGAAAATATGATCATTTAGTCGATAGCGGACTTTCAAACATTCTTGAGGAAAAAACCAGAGTTGAATGGAAAATTTGACATTCACACACAAGAAGCAAGAGATGCCTGACGAGGTAATCACAGAAAAGAAATCAAAAGGAACTTATCAAAGTTGAACTATTTACATTCCTACATGGAAATACAATAACTATGACTGATGAAACCTTTCTCAGTATGAAAATAATGGAAGAAGGGTATATTGGTATATGAATACATATATGAATGTTTTTATATATGTTTATAATTTTACATGGATAGAGGGCACATGTTGAATTTGGTGGGAAGGGATGATACTTAAAGGGTGAAGTTATGAGGTGAGACAGGAAAGTGGCAAGAGGAGACAGGGAGATACGGGGTAAGATAAACTCTCTCATGTAGAAGAAGCAAGGGGAAGTGGCCGCCGGCAAGGGGAAGAATAGGAAGGCAAAAAAGCAAAACTATATTCTCATTGAATTTGGCTCAGGGAGAGAATGACATACATACTAAATGTGATATGTCAACCTGCTGGAGAGTAGGGGGAAGGGGAATGAAAGGGCGGATGATGGAGGGGAGAGCATTCTGGGGGAAGGGGAGGTTGGAAGCAGCCTTTTAAAATATATCTACTATGGTAATGTTTTGCATAGCTATACATGTACAACACATACTGAATTGCTTATCTTCCCAGAGGGAGTGGGTGACAAGGGAGGAAAGGAATTGATTTGAAATTTGAGGTTTTAGTATAAAATGTTTCAAACATATATAAATAATATTTTTAATTCTATTTTGCATGTAATTGGGAGATACAATGTTCAGGCATTGGGGCACAGAGACTTACCGTGCCCTAATGGTAAAGTCGAAGGGGGTATGGGAGAAGATATTGGAGAGCTCAGATTGAATGAGGGGATATCTTGTGGGACTGCTATTCTGGGGTGATGCATAGGGGGAGAATGGGGAAAAATTGTAACTCAAAATCCGGCAGAAATGAACTATGTAAACCAGAGATTAATAAAGCATTTATATAAAAAAAAGAATACTTAAAATCCTCTATTCTATTAATTGACCATACTTTTCCCTGAATCATTGTACTAAGATTTACTGGGTGTGTGAATCTTGGTTTAAATCCCAGCTCCTTTGACCTCTGGAATATGGTGTACAAGATATGCCTGATCAGAAACAGGGTGTACACAATGGAAGTATAGAGTCACCTATAATTTACCAGTATATACCTTGTTCAGCCTATTGGGAGGCAGAATACATTTTCAAATCAAGCAAGGTTCACAGAGTCTCTTGAGGCTATCAAAAGGCCTAGGGGCAGGGAAGATCTTTAAATTTGCATTTCCACTACATTCAGCCCCAAGATCTTTCATGCCCATAGCATAGACAATTTACATTTATTTTAGCACTAAGCATATCTTAGGTCACATTTTCAAGGTACATACCTAAAGTTAGGAAAGTGAACATCAGGCCTTAAACAAACACAAAACACATTTCATTATCACATCAATTCAAATCAAGAGTCCAAATCAAGTTATCTTGGGAGGAGGGGGATGTCCTTCCTCTCACACTGCTCCAGCCCTTGCTTTCAAGTACAGAGAAGGAGCTGGGCAAGAAAACCACCCCCCATAGTCACAGGTCAATCCTCCTCCTGGTCCCAAACTGTGGGATGCTGCAAGGAAAAACATTCAGTGCCCCTGCTTTGCCTGACAGTCCTTATTTTGTCTTGTGGCTGAATTACAGACTCTTGGGTTCCTTCTCCTCCCGCAAAAGGCAGCTGGTCCTGGCTTCTCCATAGGTCTCCATGCAGGCAGTTTACCATTCCTGCTCTCAGCTCAGTGAAGTGAGCATGCAGGCCATTCTTCTCTCCTGCTCCATGGGTCTAGAGAGTCACAGTTACCACAACTGGGAAACAATTATCCCATACCCCTTGCTATCCTTTTACTCTGTAGGTCCCATCCTCATCACCATTTTGTAGCAGCAAGCATCCCAACATCCCCAGGGTGGCTGCCAACACAGGTTCTTATATCAGCCTTTCCAAAGGAAAGCAACTCAAAATGGGTTAACAAGCTTTCTTTAATCAATCAAACATATTGTTTAAATATTTCAGGTGAAAAAAGTCAGCACCCCACTCTTCAAAGTATACAGACAGAACTTACAAGACAGAGAAACAAACAGATCAAGCAGACAGGCTTCCAAACTGTCCAACCATTACTTCAATACCAAATAACAGTTACCAGAGAGGGAAGCATCAACATCTGGGTTTTCAAAGCTGGGGGGCTCTCAAAGGCTTCCCAGAGGCTCATCTGGTCAAATCACACAACACTTCTATAAATGAGCCCCAAATCAAAGCCTCACATCAGGGATTATTAAGTTTTCTCCTGGGTCAGAGAATGTAACCACCATCTTGACTCACTTCACAATCACACAGCATCAAGGTATAGGCATTCCTGAAAACCAAGCTTTCTGCTACAGGCTCCATGTGACCATATTCAGCCTATTGAGAGGCAGAGTATATTTTCAAATCAAGGAAGGTTCTCAGAGTCTCTTAAGCCTACCAAAGGGCCTAGGGGCAGGGAAGATCTTTAAATTTGCATTTCCATTACATAGGGCCAGTGCTCTAATCTACTGATCCACATAGCCAATTGATTACATTTTTCAAGAATCTTCTGTTTGTCTTCATCACAAATTTTGCCTTGCAGTTTTTCATCCTCTACAGTAGCCTTCATGTTGAAGGCATAAGATCCCAGAGAATCTTTGGAAGACAGCTAATTTCTCTGCTTCTCATTGTCCATCTTATATTTTTCAGCATCCTGAACCATACACTCAATATCTTCTTTGCTTAGACATCCTTTATCATTAGTGATGATGATCTTGTTCTCCTTTCCTGTGATCTTATCCACAGCAGAAACAATGAGGATGCCATTTGCATCAATGTCTAATGTTACTTCAATATGAGGAACATTTCTGGGTGCTGGGGGATTCCTGTGAGCTCAAATTTGATAAGCCAGTAGTTATTCTTAGTCATGGCTCTTTCACCTTCATAAAACTGAATAAGCCCTCTGGACTGGTTGTTTGAATAGATGGTAAAGGTCTGTGACTGCTTGTTGGGGATGGTTTTGTTACATTTGATCAGAACATTTGATCAAAACAATCATAACTTCACCAATAGTTTCAATTCCAAGGGAAAAAGGAGAGACATCTTACTGCAGAAAGTCCTGCACACTTTCAGATTTCTTTCTAGATTAAATGGCAAGCTGAACAGCTGCACCACAAGTAACATAATGGATACACTTGTTGAACAAATTAACATTGAAGAAGTCTTGCAAAACTTCAGAATTTGGGGGATTTGAGTGGACCCACCCACAGGTTTCATGTCATGAATCTGTGATTTATCTAGCATGGCATCATTAAGACCTTTCTCACAAGTTCTAGCGTGCACAAAAGAGATTGGTATTCAACTTTTTGAAAGAGGCTCAGATGATTGATGTATAGAAGACAATACCTTCAAAGAGAGTGTCATTCTTAATCTCAATACTGACCTCAGTACTAGATGACAGGGTATGCTTATGTAATGACAGCTACAGAAGTAGCGCATGCCTCTTTCAGCTGTTGAATTAACACCTTGTTTCAGTTCAAGTTCTTTTTTCTTTGAGCCTTGTATCAAGTCTATTAAGAAACAGAAGGCGAGAGCCTTACAACTTGTGAATCCTAGAACTTGTGAACTCTGGGGAAGAAGCTAATGACCATACATAAGGAGAACCCCATATTGGAAGCCCAAAAATGAAAAGAGGACTCTTGTGTTGGCAGAGTCAAAAAGGAGAAAACTTGTGGTATCCTGGCACTGTTTTTCTACTCTGTCTGTGTTGATGTTCGTGATACTTTGTACAGAATTCCTGGGACCTTACTGGAAGCTCTGAAAGAGGACTTTCTGGTTGTCTGTTTACAGAAGTCCAAGAGGAGGGCTTTTGTGGTTCTGGGACTTTACGGATGGTTTGTGCTGACCTCTTGGAGCTTGTTTGTGGGTCTGGGTTGATTTCTATATTGATAATTTGTGTTGTGTTCTCAGACCATGCTTGTGGCCCTGAGTTGAATTCACAGGCAGATAGTGAATTGATGATGGTGCTGACAATGTGTGTTACTTTTGTACGTTGTGATTGACTTAAGTTTTCTATGATTGACTAAATAAATGTACTTTGTTGAAAACTATATGACCACATTGGTGACAACTATGTTACTATTTTTGTGATAAGTTGTTGAATTGTGACATGGTGAATGCTGTATTTTGATTTTCTGTGATAAGATGTAACAATGTGAATGCTGTATTTTGATGTTCTATGAATGTTTTGCTCTGATTTGTTATTGAATAAATAGAGAGCTCACTATACTTTGTAGTCAGAACCTTGAAAACTGTTCACAGCAGCAGTCCTTTGAAAAGCTGTGTGTGCTTGGTTTTACATTATTGGTGGTGTCAGCAGGATTTACAAAGCATAGTGACTCTATTTGTTCCAGAATTTATGGCCATTACTATAGAGATTATAAGGCAAAGGATTGTGGAGGGGTAGAATGTAATGGTAATGAAATTTGAAGATCCCTTTATATTAGAAAGCTAAGAGATACTTAGCACCTAGTTTCAAATTAAGTCTCTGTTAATGAAACAGAAAGTATGAATCCCTGTTGCTTACATAATAGGAAGGAGCTGAACAGGGGAACACTGTTACTGATGTAGCAGGAAAAGCCTGAAGAAGGAGGAGCAATACCCTATATATTTAAAAACCCCAGATGGGAAAGTATGAATTTCCTGGGAACTTATGTTGGCAGGAGCTTCTTCTGAGGGTGAGCAGAGCTTCTGAGGGCTTCTGAAAGCCAGTCAAGCTCCTGAAGTCTTCAGAGGGCCAGCCAGGAGGTGCCAGAGGAGGCATGACTGTGATGTTGGTTTCTGTTTGTGGCTTTATTCATCCATGACTCCCCAGGAATAGAGATTGTGAAGGATTTAAAGTCGATTGGACACTGTGAGCTTCACTGTGGAACAGGAACTGCATGGAGAACTGGATAAGGAGATGGAAGCTGTCTGCCTTTGAACCCAGGTGACAGTTTGGTGAATTCAAGTAGGACCTGGGACCATGGAAGGGGAACCAGGGAAGCTGAGAGACAGCCTTTAGTCAAGCTGAAAGAAGACTTTACTTACATACTGTGTACTGATTGAGAAGATTATGATTTACTATGACCTAGGGGTGGAGAACATTTATTTTTTTTTTGTAATTTGTGATTGAATTAAGTATTTTGTGATTCACCAAACGAATGTACTTCATTTATGATCAGAACCTAATGTCCAGTTGAAACTACCCCAAGAGTAGAGTACTTTAACATTTGTATTTTGTGTACCTTAAGGAGCCAAGCCCCCTTAAGCACAATCGGGAGATTGAGTGAATAACTGATTGATTGACTAAACGATTGTACTTTGTTCAAATCTATGTGATCACTGAAGTGAAAACTATGTGGCCATTTTAATGGTAAGCTGTTGAGTTATGACATGATGAATGCTGCATTTTAATTTTCTGTGATAAGTTGTAACATTGTGAATGCTGTACCTTGATTTTCTGTGAATATTTTGTTCTGATTTGTTATGGAAAAAATAAAGGTTTCCCTATACTATGTAATTAGAACCTGGAAGCTATTTACAACAGCAGGCCTCTGGAAAGCTGCACATGCTTGGCTTTACAGCTTGACATGTCCCAAGTAGTGTGAAGACAGGGAACAGTCCTTTTGTTCTTATTGATGTCCTTCTTGTGCTTTCACTTGAACTTGGCATTTAAATGGTTGACAATATTGTTGTCAAAGTCCTATCTACCAAGTATATAAACACTGCAGTATTCACAATGCCTATGGTAACTATAAATATGCTGATATGGTTATTAATCACAAAATATAATAGGGTGTCTACATGGGGGACAAAGCTAGAACATTTATTCAAATACCAGAAAACTGAGTACCAAAACCAGAAAGTCAAAGCCATCACAGTAGCTTTAGAGTTTGAACACATAGTTAATGCAGCAAACCCCCACATTATTAGCCTTCAAAACAGAACAGACTACCTCAGAAAAGGTCATTTTCTTCTTACTTATGACAACACTCATTGTCCATGCAGCTCTCTCCCAGCAGCTGCAACCCCCTGCAGTTCCCTTCTCTGGCAGTCCTCACCAGAAGTCGTTAGCAGAAATTCTGCTGGCTCAAAAAAAGGACGTTTTGCCACCACTGCCATCATCACTTCTAGTCACTGTGCTGGCTCCAACTCAGTTCCAGCTTCCTCCTGCCCTACACCTTCCTGCTAGGTCAGCAAGTTCAAGGTCATAGGAGATCCTCAAATCCCATAACCTTTGCACCCAAGTGGGTGTCCCCAGCTCTGGACTTAACCTCAAAGAGGCCATCTTCAGTGGTAGGAACAGAGGTATTGAAAATATCATCTCTATGATAAAAAAAAAAAATCAGCACATTTCCCTGGACACCAACCTTTTTTGCCTAAGCCATAAGCAAGAGCAGCAGCAGTTGGTGTAACAGTAAACATAGTGTCAACACAATATTCACAGTGCCAACAGTGACTGTCAACATGCTGCCATAGTTCTCGATCACAAAATATGACAGATTCTCCATATAGAATATTGAAGAAAAACATTTACTCAGACACCAGAAAATCAAATCCCACACCAGAAACTCAAATCCATAGTAGTAAAGAAGTTGATACACCAAAACACATCATGAAGCCACACCATCCTTTAGCATTCCCACAAACACTTACAAGACTAGCTGTCACAACAGGCGCAAACATTCAGAAGTCTAACTATTTCCAGGAGTGAGACCTCTCTGTCCCACTATCTGTCTGCTCTGACACCCAGCTTCCTGTGGGGCTTTGTCCCACTATTTAGGAAACTTCTCCTACCACAAGCTCCATGTGATTACATTCAGTCTATTAGGGAGCAGGGGAAATCTTTACATTGGGGAAGATCTTCAAATACCCTTAGGTTTATTAAGTGTCAGGGGAGATCTTCAAATTATCATTGCCATTACAGTTGGCTCATTGATATTTCAGAGCACATTGAAACCAGCGATTGTTCCAGTATCTTTGGTGGCCTGAAGTAGGAAATCATTTAAATAGGATCATACTGTGACCACAGCATTTGTAACAGCCTTCCCAAGGTAAATGTTAACAATCTCTTTCATCTTGATCAAAACTGTAGAAGATACTTCTGGATAGAAAGTTTTAGTCTTCCCTTTCTACTGTACTTGGATCTTAGGCCTGTCTGGATCATTCACCACTATAAAAGGCCAATGTTTCATGTCTGACTGAAGAATTACATCATCAAATCTTTGACCAATCATACATTTCACATCAAAATGTGTGTTGGTGGGGGCATTGCAGCTTCATTCTTTTCAGTGTCACTGACTAAACATTCTGTGTTGGTGAAGGTAACATAGCTTGGAGTGGTCCTGTTTCCTTGGTCATTAGCAATGATCTACATTTTCTCATGTTTGATGACTCCCCTATAGGAGCAAGTGTTGCCAAAATCAATGCCAACTACAGGTTCCTTCAACATAATTTCTGGGGAGTTAGAGGTCATAGCTGACCACTGTGAAGGAAAAAGATCTGCTCCTGTGCTGACTAGGTCATGTTTATTTTATTTTTAAATCAATATTCATCAGGTCCCATCATTGGTAGAAAGTGGTGGATATGGATTTTAAAGAAAGATAATGTGTTTTGTCATGGTGTCAAATCAAATTTCCAAAACTGTCAATGTAAATCAAAGGTTATGTAGAAATTCCTGCTTTTAGGGGCGGCTAGGTGGTGCAGTGAATAGAGCGCCGGCCCTGGAGTCAGAAGGACCTGAGTTCGGAGCCGGCCTCAGATGCTTAATCCACACAAACAAAAACCTAGCCGTGTAACCTTGGGCAAGTTACTTAACCCCAATTGCCCTAAAGGGGCGGCTAGGTGGCACAGTGAGTAACAGCGCCAGCCTCGGAGTTGGGATGACCCGAGATCAAATCCGGCCTCAGAAAATGAGCACACATGCATAAATAATGACTAGCCGTGTAACCTTGAGCAAGTTACTTAACCCCAATTGCTTTAAAAAAAAAAAAAAGAAATTCCTGCTTTTATCAATAAAAATGAGAGAAAAAGCATAGTTCTTCATGAAGATAACTTGGACATTTGAATGTTGTTCTAGAATTATGCAACCTGGATACTTTTTGCTTCATGACAATTCAAACACACTAATTATACTGTAGAGGTACAGGCATATTGGGAATAACAGCTCCCAAGAAGACCAAAATAGGAGATAGACCATGGGTTCATAGCACATAAGTATCTTTAGGCTTACTGAACTATTTAGTTAGGAGACTGTCTTCCCGAGATCTTTACTGACGTCAATAGCTTTGGGATACAGAGAAACTAAAATCTGCCAAATGCTTAGATATTTTCTCCCATGGATAGTGTAGATTATGCTGGAAAAGACACAGATGGCATCTGTCACTATCAAGGAATTTGGCAGCATATAGACTGTGATAGACTATGTAGCATAAACTGTTTTCCAGAACCAGTGGGTAATAAATAGGATGTTGGTTTCCCAGTGGGAGATTTACACAGTAATGAATAAAAAAGCACTGCTTCTACTACATATTGAAAATACTGAAGAAATCAAGACTAGGGTGTATTCAGTATAGGGAAAATTAACCACCATCCATGCAGCAGGAATTGTAGAGAGATGGAACTGTTTTCCCTGGATATAATAAATAAGATCCTTGCTAGCGAAGAGGTTAGAAACCATTGGGAATTTTGTTATTCAAACCTGGCTGGTAATTACAGGAATTTTTGTATACAAGAACATTATGTATTCCATATTCCATAAGACAGGGATAAGACATAAGAGATTATAGTAGTAATCTGATTGTGTGATAGCCACATGAGGTCAAAGACAAACAAAGGCATGCATTATTGGAGACATTGACCAGGCTTTCTCACTACTGATTTTCAACACAGATAGGAAATATTCAATGTCCAGCTTATACAGAGAAAAGACATTGCAGGGGCTATGGAACTAAATAAATTTAGCAATTAATTTTTTTTTTATAAAGTAAAACACATAGCAAACAAAGGCTACTTAGTTATACCTAGCCCCATGTAGTAACAGGACATAGATGGATTCTAAAGATATATAATTCAGTTCTGGCAGTGAAGACAAAATTTGCATAATTACTTAAAAGGCCCTAGGACTATAAGGATAGTTAGAACTTGGGTGGACAGGAAATGGACAAATGAAATCACTGAAGTGGGCATTGGTTTTCTGACCAGTCTAGAGCAAACTTTCATCTGGCAAGCACCCCATGAGAAATGACCATTATCATTTGTGTAATTTGATAATTTTAGGAATAGTTCAATTAGCATTATTGGAATGAGATTCAGTCATGTCAAAGACAGAAAAGGAATCCCCTCAGGTCTAATTTGTTATGATTCAACAGAGAATGGGTACAATTAAATGAAAAGGAACTAGCAAAAGACTATTGAAGATATGAGGTAATAGATATTAATTCCAGATGGAGAGACAAGAACAATTTTATGAAGCACTTGACACTTGCACTGCATCTTCAATGGAGAGATTTCGGCTGACAGGGCAAAATGTGGACAGAGTGTATGGCAAAGTGTGGAGAGACCACATAAGAGAGATAGGATAAGATCTGTGGAATAAGAACAATCAATTTTGTCTGGAACACAGATTACATGGAAAAAATATTTAGCTAGAAAGGTAACCTTAGACCTAGATTTTGGGGAGGCTTTTTGGGATTGATATGCAGACTTTATATGCTAAACATAACTTATACAGGGTAAGTGTTGCTGCCATGAAAAATTGAAAGGGTTATTATATTTTTCCTCAAAAACATTTGTATCCATACACTCAATCTACAGAGGTTTTCACTGAAATGTAAAGTTGTAGAGTAAGCACTGAAGTTTTTTTGTTTTTTAATGATGCAAATTTTTCTGAGATGAAAAGTCATTTCCTGAAGTACCTTCCCTAATGAACCTTCCCTTTTTTTTCCAAAAGCTTTATTAACTTTTGGTTTACATCATTCATTTCCACCAGATTTTGAGTTACAATTTTCCCCCATTTTTCCCCACCCACCACCCTAGGATAGCAGTCCCAAAGGATATCCCCCCCTCAGATCTGCTCTCTCCCATCTTTTCTGCCATAACCCCTTTGGCTTTTCCAGTAGGGCAAGGTGAATCCCCGTGCCCCAATGCCTACACATCTTATCTCCCAATTATATGTAAAATAGTATTAAAATCGTCTTTATATATTTTTAAAATATGATTTAAAAATTTTGAATTCCATATTCATTTCCTTCCCTCCTCTTGCTGGGAAGATAAGCACATCAGTATATGTTGTACATGCATAGCTATGCAAAATAGTACTATAGCAGATAATATTGTAAAAGACTGACTATATTTCCTTCCCTCCTATCCCACCTCCAACCTGGTCCACTCCCCACTTTGATCCTGTCCTTTTCCAACCTGCTTCCAACCTCCCCCCCCCCCCAGCCTGACCTCCCCGCCATCATCTCCTCCACCAACCCCATAAGTTCCAACTCTCCTTCTGGGTGAGATATCCCATTTAGTATGTATGTCTTGCTCTACCTGAGACATATTCAATGAGATTAAGGTTTTGCCTTTTTGCCTTCCTGTTGTTCCCCTACCTTGTAACCATTTTCCCATGCCTCTTTTATATAAGACTGTTTACCCCATTCTGTCTCGCCCCACTTCCTCTTCTTATATTCCTCTCTCACCTCTCAATTGCACCCCTCAAGTATCATCCCTTCCCATAAAATTCAACATGTGCCCTCTATCTATGGATACCTGGAAACAAATAAACACATTCACATATGTATTCATATGCTCACATATCCTTCTTCAGCTATTTTCATACTGAGAAAAGTTTCAAAAACAGTTATTTTTCCATGTAGGAATGTAAATAGTTCAACTTTGATAAGCTCCTTAGGATTTATTTTTCTCGTTCACGTTCTCAAGCATCTCCTGCTTCTTGGGACTGAATGTCAAGCTTTACGTTCAACTCTGGTTTTTTCCTCAAGAATGATTGAAAGTCCTCTATTCTACTGAATGACCATATTGTCCCATGAAACATGATACTCATTTTTGCTGGGTAGGTGATTCTTGGATTCAATCCCAGCTCTTTTGCCCTCTGGAATATCGGATTACCTGCACTTCAGTCTTTCAGTGTAGAAGCTGCCAAATCCTGTTTTATCCTCATTGTGTTTCCACAATATTGAAATTGTTTCTTCCTGGCTACTTGTAATATTCTCTCCTTTATCTGGGAATTATGAAACCTGGCTATAATATCCCTAGGCGTTTTCTTTTGGGGTTTGTTTTCAGGAGGTAATTGATGGATTCTTTCAACCCCTTTTTTGCCCTCTGGTTCTAAAACATCCAGGCAATTTTCCGTGAGAATTTCTTGAAGTATGATTACTAGATTCATTCTTTGATCATGGTTTTCAGGATGTCCAATAATTTTTAGATCTCTCTTGTTTCTATTTTAAAGGTCAGTGGCTTTCCCCATGAGATATTTGACATTGCCTTCTATTCTTTCATTTGTTTGGATCTGCTCAATAGCATCTTGATTTCTAATATACTCACTAGATTCCATTTGCTCCAGGCTAATTCTGATGAAATGATTCTCCTCAGTGAGCTTTTGAGATTCTTTTTCCATCTGGCAAATTCGGTTTTTTAAGGCATTCACCTCCTCATTGCCTTTTGATCTTCTTTTGCAATTTGAGTTAGTCTATTTGTTTTTCCAAAAGCTTTATTAATTTCTGGTTTACATCATTCATTTCCACCAGATTTTGAGTTATAATTTTTCCTCATTTTCCCCTAACCACCAATCCAGAATAGCAGTCCCACAGGATAACCCCTCATCCAATCTGCTCTCTCCCATATCTTCTCCCATATCCACTTTGAACTTTCCATTAGGGCAAGGTGACACTTTGTGCCCCCAATGCCTGCACATCTTATCTCCCAATTACATGCAAAATAGTATCAATAATAGTAATTATACACACACACACACACACACACACACACACATACACACACACACACACACACACACACATTTGAAAGATGTAAGTTTAAAACTTCAAATTCCAGATCCATTCCCTTCGTCCCCTGTCACCCACTCCAGAAGGGAAGATAAGCAATTCAGTATATGTTGTACATGTATAGGTATGCAAAACATTACCATGGTAGATATATTGTAAAACAATGACTATATTTCCCTCCCACCCATGCCACCCCCCAACTGGTCCCCCTACTTTGATACTGTCCCTCTTCAAAAATGTGTTCCTCCAACATCCCTTTCCCCCACAATGCCCTCCCCTCCATCATCCCCCCCACTCATCCCCCTCCCCCTACTCTCCTGCAGGGTGAGATTTCCCATTTAGTATGTATGTCATTCTCTGCCTAAGCCAAGTTCAATCAGAATATGGTTTCTCCTTTTTTCTTCCTGTTCTTCCCCTTCCCTGCAAACGCTTCCCCTTGCCTCTCCTACATGAGACAGTTTACATGCCCCCCACCGTCTCTCCTGAACTACTCACCAAATTCCTCTCTCACCTTTTAACTTCTCCCCTTAAGTATCATCCCTTCCCACCAAATTCGACCTGTGCCCTCTATCCATGTATATCTATCTATCTATCTATCTATCTATCTATCTATCTATATACGTGCGTGTGTGTGTGTATATATATATGTATATATATATATATATATATATATATATATATATATACACGGATTCACATATGTATTCGTATGCCCATATACCCTTCTTCAGCTATTTACATACTGAGAAATTTTTCATCAGTTACAGTTATTGTTTTTCTATGTAGGAAAGTAAATAGTTCAACTTTGATAAGTTTCTTTTGATTTCTTTTCCCCATTTACCTTCTCAAGCAACTATTACTTCTTATGTCTGAATGTCAAATTTTCCATTCAACTCTGATTTTTTTCTCAAGAATGCTTGAAAGTCCTCTTTCCACTGAATGACCATATTTTCCCCTGAAACAAGATACTTAGTTTTGCTTGGTAGGTTCTTCTTGGTTTTAATCCCAGATCCTTTGCCCTCCTGAATTTCAAATTCCAAAAACTTCAGTCCCTCAGTTTAGAAGCTCCTCCTGGATCCTGTGCTATTCTGCATCTGTTTCCACAATATTGAAATTGTTTCTTCCTGGATGTTTGTATTATTTTCTCCTTGATCTGGGTGTTCTGGAACGTGGCTATTTATCATCAGGTGAGAGAGTTGTTTTCAAGTCATTGTTCCTTCTTCATCATCCTCCCATGGGATATGTACAATTAAACAAAATAGTCCAAATCAAGTATGACCAGTATAAAAAATAATGCTGTGGATAGAAAGCTGACTCTGGAGTCAAAGGACTTAGGTGTGAAGTCCATACTTGCAACTTGAATCATAGGGAACAATTTACTTGTCACTTAATTGCATTGTCTTCTTATATAAAATGAAATTATAATATATGATTTCTAATTTCTAGGTCCATTTCACTTATATATTTTATAAAATTCAATAGTTTAATCTCTTTGTGTAGCCTAGCCTAAGAAGGCATGAACTTAACTACTGTGTTTCTCTATAGAATCCTACAGAATTTTCAATTCACTAAAATGCCCAGGTCTTTTTAAGATTCTTTTCTCTCTATCCATGGTACCCTGACTTGTGAGTTTCTTCCTTTGAACCTATGTACATTTGTAATAGTGACCATATTTACAAATCCATGAAGGGCAGCTACTTTTAAATAAATATAAAATGTTAAAATGCCTCAGTCCACTTTTCAGGGAAACTGGAGTTCCATCTTGTGGAGAGTGGGATCACTTTACTCACCTGTTGGTCTAGAATCATATATATCTATTACAACTCAAATATTTGCAATTATGGAAAATCATGTTTGGAGTCCAGAGGTAAGATTCTCTTAGGAAGGGAGGTGCTGTTAGCTGGTCAAGATGAAAGATACTTTCCCTGGTAGAGGTGGGTTATAGTCCTCTCCCAGACTTGGAAAGGTAATTTTTTAGCTTTATATAAGAATTCTAAGCACATTTTCCTCCAAGTATATAGTACACAAAAGAAAATCACTTATCTTGAGCAAATACACTTGTAAACAATAATCAGTAGTGTATACATACTAATTCACATTATAAAATTAACAAGTGTAAAGGAGAGCTCTGCTCCCAAAGAAAGAGACATAATCATAGATGTATAAGAGTATGGTCTTTACCTTATACAATCTACTCTTATTAATTATTAATTCTCATTAATTCTCATGACTAGGGAATCAAGAGATACATTGGGGTACCGGAGCCTACCAAAGCATCTCCTCTCAGGACCTTTGGTTTACCATTCAAATCCCTTGCTTCCTCTCTCATTGCTTCATTCCTCCCTTCTGCTTCTCACAAAGAAATGTTTCTCCCAATAAGTAGTTCATGTCTCCCTACAAGTTTGGAATAACATCATCTCAGTCAATCAGGAATTGTTTCTACACAAGAAAGTTCCTTCTGAAGCTCTCAAACCCATTTGGGTGAGATTGTGGGTACATTTGTGCTTTACTAAGTTACATCTTTTTTGAAGATTCAACTCAATATTCTAGACTCTTGGGATTTTTTAGGATAAGTTAGTATTCCATTCAAACTTTGAATCATCTTCACATTGATCAAAATTCAGGTAATTTTTAGTATAGGGCATATGGAAATTGCAGAGAAATATAAATTCCTTCTTACCAAACAATAAAAGTTGGTACTTTCTGTACAATTTATATTCTTAGAGAGCGAACTAGAAAGTATCATCAATCACATAGATATATACCCCTTAGAGCAGCATATTGACTTAAAAAAAAAACAACACAAACTGATATTATCTCTCTTGTGTTCTGTTGTGTTAAATATTTTATAAACAGTTCCCAATTACACTTTAATACAGTTTGCAAGGATGCAGGAGTTTTATAAGATATATGCCCCAAGTGGACTCTGAGTTGATATCTCTGGCCTAGAGTACTGAAACTTTAAATGACTTCCCCAAGGTCACACATTCCATATATAAAGAGTAAGGAATTAACATTGACTATTATTTATTGTCACATTTTTTAACAGCTGTCCTTCAAATAATGGAAGACAATTATATTCTCCAATATAATTCTTATCTTTGGGATAAATATGCCCGGCTCCTTCCACTGACACTCAGGTGAGATGTTTTCAAGTCACTTTGCAATCCTCATTATTTTAAATACACACCTTTTCTTCTTATATCCTCAAAGGCACAGATTTCCTAGGGCAAAAAAGCAAAAAAAGAAAGCAAAAATGTGTAGATTTTAAAATGAAATAAAATTCAAGAATGCATAAAAAGTAAAAAAACATAATAGAATATATTTATAGGCATTCTGTTACATATAAAGTGATGAATATTTTATATGAATCAATTCCATGTTTGTAATAGGGTAAACTTCCATTATTTTAAGGTAAATGAATATCTGTAAGAAAATAGTTTGTCAACAGAAAGAAAACACTTATTATTTCCTCTCTTGTTGTTACATATTCCCAATATAATTTTATTCCTTTAAAATTCTACTATATTAATTTTAAAAAGTAGATTTCAAATAGAAGATTCTGAAGAATTCAGAATGTTATTATTTAGCATTAATAAAGAAAACAGACTATATAATTGATATAAACACACACACACACACACACACACACACACACACACACACACACACATATATATATATATATATATATATATATATATGTATATTTGCTTTTTTGGAGGGCAATAACTTGCCCAAGGTCACATGGCCAGGTTTTTGTTTGTGTGTGAGTTAAGTGTCTGAGGCTGGATCTGAACTCTGGTCCTTCTGACTCCAGGGTCGATGCTCTACCCACTGTGCCACCTAGCCACCCCCTTAAATACATATTTTAGATGTAGTTATTCATAGGTTATAAATATAAATTACCATTCCAGATCAATGTCTACAGGTTAAATTTTAATGACTATTGATTGCAAAACTAATTCCATTTCTTATTTTGGTAGAATTAATTATTTGGGAATAAGGGAAATGAAATAGAAAGAATATAAATTGATTTCAAAAAGACATTTGATAAAATTTCTCTCATTATTTTTGTGGGCCAAATGGAGAGATTTGGACTGGATGGCAGAACAGATGAAAATGTATTCAGATCTAGTTGAACAACTGGATACAATGGATTTAGATTAACATATAGATTCCAACTTAGAAAAAAGTCTCAGTTGAATGTTACCAAAAAGACCTCATTTTGGCCCTGTTCTGCTCAACATTTTTATTTATAACTCACAAAAGAAAAGGATGGCATGAGATGGCTAGGTGGTACAGTGAAGAGAGCACCGGCTCTTGAGTGAGGAGTACCTGAGTTCAACTTTGGCTTCAAGCACTTAGCATTTGCTAATTGCAAGACCTTGGGCAAGTCAATTAACACCACTTACCCTGACTTACACCCTCCAAAAAAAAATAAGAATTGCATAATTGCATTTTCATAGAGCAAACTTCTGAGAGAGGTAACAAATCAGTTAATATGGAGATCCAAAATACTCTGAGTGTAATCATAAGCCCAATTTAATCAAATGGTGTTGTACTACAGAAAGTAAGTTTAACTCTTTACACTTTGTTAAAAAATAGTGTCTGTGTATTTATGGGGGTGGAGCCAAGATGGCAGAGTATAAACAGCACTTTCACATCACTCCAGCCCACACCACTTCAAAATTATGTAAAAGGGGACTCTGAACAACCTCTAGAGCTCCAGAACACACAAAACGGCATAGAGAAGGTAACCTCCCACTGAGGACAGACTGGCAGCCCAGCAAGGAGTGGCTAACACAGCACTCTGGGAGCCAAGCCCAGGACCACATGAGTTAGAGATTTTAGCCCCAGGGAGGACAGACTAGCAGCCAGCTGGAGGGACCCCAGAAGAGCAGCTGCTGTAGTGTTTTCAGAATTACCAACACATAGAAGACTAGGACAAAGTAAGAAGTTAGTGCCCTATGGACTCTGGAACTGGTGATTGGGAGTTCAAGACCTTCTTCCTCTGGGGCAAAAAAGCCACTGAGAAGCTGAGGCACAGCTGCCATTTTGCAGCTTCATTTGCAGCTTCTGCTACTGCCCTGCGAATTGCAGGGGGATCCTACGATTAGTATGGGGTGTAAGCATAATTGCTTTGACCTTCTTGGAACTTTTTTGCCGTCTGGGTGGAGGTCTTAGGGTGTGTGACCAGCTTAATAGACTGTATGGGGGCTTCAGGGAGGGCATGCAATTAATAGCTGCAGCGGCTGAGAAAACCCCAACTTTGGGACAGAAGCTCCTCTGTCTGGTGGCAGAGTCCTACTGTGCCAAGAAGCCCAAAAGTCAAGTAATTAAGTGGCAACATGACTAGGCAAAGGAAACAAAATAAACAGTAAAACACATTAGACTCCTATTTTGGGGGCAAAAAGGATTGAACCATGGAACAGGAGGAGGACTGGGAGGTCAGAACTCCTGCACAAAAAGCAGAAAAAGGAAAATGTGAGCTGGTTACAGGCCATAGAGAACCTTAAGAAGGATTTTAAAAACCAAATAAGAGAGATGGAGGAAAAATTTGGAGGAGAAATGAGAAAGATGCAAGAAAAATATGAAAGGAGGGTCAACAGCCTGACTGAGGATTATAACACCTTGAAAAATTATACTAACTCAGGGCAGAGCCAAGATGGCAGAGTAGAAACAGCAATTCCAAGGTGCTCTGCCCCACACCACTTCCAAACATTGTAAAATGGGATTCTGAACAACTTCTGGAGACCCAGCACCCACAGAACTACACAGAGAAATTAACCTCCTGCTGAGGACAGCTCAGTAGCCCTGCAGGTAGCGGCCAGCACAGTACTCTGAGAGCAGGCACCACAACACACTGTCAACCAACAGCACAGGACTCTGGGAGCCGAGCCCAGGCTCTTGTGAGCCACAGTATTAGCCCCAGGGTGGCAGGGCCAGTAGCTAGCCAGAGAGACCCCAGAACACCAGCAGCTGTGGCGATTCCAGGATTATCAGCACAGATATGCCTGGGACAAAGTGAGAGGTTAGTGCACTATGGACTTTGGGACCAGTATTTGCGGTATGTGTCTTCTTCCTCCCCTGGGAATGAAAATCAGCTGAGGAAGCGTGGCAAAGAAGCAATTTTGCAGCGTCAGTGGTGGCTCCAGCTCCTGGTCTGCAAACTATACGGAGATCCAGCAATCAGTCTGGGGGTTAATCGCTCTTGCTTTAAAATGCCTGGATCTGGATTGTGGTCTGAGGGGGGTGGAGATCAGTGGAGGGTATCCAATTTGTCAGAGGGGTGGAAGATTTACAGAGGCCACCCAACCTCCGGAAGTTGTGAAGACCCCATGTTTGAGACCCAACCTCTCCTGTCTGGTGGCAGAGTCCAACTGTGGCATCAAGCCCAAAAATCAAGTAATTAACTGGCAACATGCCTAGGCAAAGGAAACAAAATAAACAGAAAAAATAGAACTTTAGACACCTATCTTAGGGGCAAAGAGGATCAAAGCATGGAACAGGAGGAGGACTGTGAAATCAGAATTCCTGCACCAAAATCCCCAAATGAAAATACAAGCTGGCTATAGGCCATAGAGGACCTTAAGAAGCATATAAGAGAACTGGGGGAAAATTTGTGAAGAGAAATGAGAAAGATGCAAGAAAAGTATGAAATGACAGCCAACAGCCTGACTGAGGAAAAGAACACCATCAAAAACAGACTAACTCAAATGGCAAAAGAGACTTAGAAAGACAATAAGGAGAAGAATGCATTAAAAAGTCGAATTTGCCAGATGGAAAATGAATCTCAAAAGCTCACTGAGGAGATTCATTGCTTCAGAGTTAGACTGGAGCAAATGGAAGCTAGTGACTTTATGAGAAATAAAGATGGTTTTTAACAGATCCAAACAAATGAAAGAATAGAAGACAATGTGAAATATCTCATGGGAAAAACCACTGACCTGGAACATAGATCCAGGAGAGATAATTTAAAAATTATTGGACTACCTGAAAGCCATGATCAAAGAAAGAACCTAGAAATCATACTTCAAGAAATTCTCAAGGAAAATTGCCCTGATGTTTTAGATGCAGAGGGTTAAATAGAGGTTGAAAGAATCCACCGATCACCTCCTGAAAATGATCCCAAAATTAAAACTCTTAGGAATATTATAGCAAGGCTCCAGAACTCCCAGATCAAGGAAAAAAATACTACAAGCAGCCAGGAAGAAACAATTTCAATATTGTGGAAATATAATCAGAATAGCACAGGACCTGGCAGCTTCTACACTGAGGGATTGAAGGGCATGGAATATGATATTCCACAGGGCAAAAGAGCTGGGATTGAAGCCAAGGGTCACCTACCCAGCAAATCTGAGTACCTTGTTTCAGGGGAAAATATGGTCATTCAGTGGAATAGAGGACTTTCAAGGATTCTTGATGAAAAAACCAGAGTTGAATAGAAAATTTCACATTCAGATGCAAGAAGCAAGAGATGCTTGAGAAGGTAATCAAGGAAAATAAATCAAAAAAGAACTTATCAAAGTTGGACTATTTACATTCCTACATGGAAAAACAATAACTGTGTTTGATGAAACTTCTCTCATTATGAAAGTAATTAAAGAAGGGTACTTGGCATATGTTTGCAGGTATACATGGATAGAGGGCACAGGTTGAATTTGATTGGAAGGAATGATTTTTTTTGGAGGGCAGTTGGGTTTGGGTGGCTTGCTCGGTGTCTGGGGCCGGATCCGAGCTCGGGTCCCTCTGACTCCAGGCCCAGCGCTCTGCTTGCTGCACCACCTACCCCCCCCCCCAAGTAAGGGATAATTCTTAAGGGGTGAAGTCAAGAGGTGAGAGGAAAGTGGCAAGAGGAGATGGAGAGAGACAGGGTAGGCTAAACTATCTCATGTAGAAGAGGCAAGGGGAAGTATTTGCAGGGGAGGGGAAGAACAGGAAGGCAAAAAGGCAAAAGCATATTCTCATTGAAGTTGGCTCAAGGAGAGAATCACATAAATACTAAGTGGAATATCTTACCCTCACTCACTCTCTTGAGTAGGGGAAAGGGTGATGAGAGGGGGGATGATGGAGGGGAGGGCATTTGGGTGGGAGGGGAGGTTGGAAGTACCCACTATCAAAGAGGGACGGGATCAAAGTAGGGAATGTACCAGGTTGGAGGTGAGACGGGTGGGGGGGAAATATAAGCAGTCTTTTACAATATATCTACTATGGTAATGTTTTGCATAGCTATACATGTATGGCACATCCTGAATTGCTTATCTTCTCAGAGGGAGTGGGTGACAAGGGAGGAAGGGAATGGATCTGAAAATCGAAGTTTTAAAATTAAATATTTCATAAGATTTCCAGGCATTGGATCCCAGAGATTCACCTTGACCTAACGACAAAGTCGAAGGGGTTATGGCAGAATATATGGGAGAGAGCAGATTGGTTGACGGGATATCTAGTGGGACTGCTATTCTGGGGTGGTGAGTAGGGAAAAAATGGGGGGAAAATGTCACTCATAATCTGGTGGAAATGAATGATGTAACCAGAAGTTAATAAAGCATTTGTTTAATTAAAAATAAATTAAACAAGAAAGCATCCAACAATCGCCTTCTGAAAAAGATCCGAATAAGAAAAATCCTAGGAATATTATAGCCAGGTTCAAGAACTCCCATATCAAGTAGAAAATACTACAAGCAGTCAGGAAAAAAACAATGTCCATACAGTGGAAACAGAATCAGAATAGCACAGGACCTGGCAGCTTCTACCATGAGGGATTGAAGGGCATGGAATATGATATTCCAGAGGGCAAAAGAGCTGGCATTGAAGCCAAGGGTCACCTATCCAGCAAATCTGAGTATCTTGGGGTTGCTAGGTGGCGCAGTGAGTAGAGCGCTGGCCTTGGAGTCAGAAGGACCTCAGTTCAGATCCTGCCTCAGACACGTAACCCACACAAACAAAAACCTAGCCATGTGACCTTGGGCAAGTTACTTAACTCCAATTGCCCTAAAAGGGACGGCTAGGTGGTGCAGTGAGTAAGAGCGCCGGCCTCGGAGTTGGGATGACCGAGATCAAATCTGGCCTCAGAAAATGAACACCCACACATAAATAATGACTAGCAGTGTAACCTTGAGCCAGTTACTTAACCCCAATTGCTTAAAAAAAACTGAGTATTTTGTTTCAGGGGAAAATATGGTCATTCTGTGGAATAGAGAGCTTTTAAACATTCTTGAGGAAAAAACCAGAGTTGAATAGAAAATTTGACATTCAGACACAAGAAACTAGAGATACTTTAGAAGGTAATCAGGGGGAAAAAAATCAAAAGGAACTTATCAAATTTGAACTATTTACATTCCTAAGTGGAAAAACAATAACTGTGTCTGATGAAACCTTTCTAATTATGAAAATAATTGAAGAAGGGTATATGGTCATTTGAATACATATGTGAATGTGTGTATATATGTTTACTGCTTTACATGGATAGAGGACACAGGATGAATTTGATGGGAAGGGATAATACTTAAGGAGTGAAGTTATGAAGTGAGAGAATAAAGTTGCAAGAGGAGATGGGGAGAGACAGGGTAGGGTAAACTCATACAGAAGAGGCAAGGAGTAGTTTCAGGGGAAGGGAAGAACAGGAAAGCAAAAAGGCAAAACCATATTCTCATTGAATTTGGCTCAAGGAGAGAATCACATACATACTAAATAGGATATCTCACCCTGCAGGAGAATTGAAGAAAGGGGCATGACAGCGGATATGATGGAGGGGAGGGCATTCTAGGAGGAGGGGAGGTTCGAAGTACCCACTATCAAAGACGGACAAGATCAAAGAAGGGAATGGACAAGGTGGGGGTGGCATGGGGGGAGGGAAATATAAGCAGTATTTTACAATATATCTCCTATGGTAATGTTTTGCATAGGTATACATATACAACATATACTGAATTGCTTATCTTCTCAGAAGGAGTGGGTGACAAGGTAGGAAAGGAATGGATCTTAAAATCAAAGATTTAAAATTAAATGTTTCAAATGTATATAAATACTATTATTAATACTATTTTGCATGTAATTGGGAGATACGATGTGCAGGCATTGGGGAACAGAGATTCACCTTGCTCTAACGTAAAAGTCAAAGCGAGTATGGGAGAAGATATGGAATAGAGCAGATTGGATGAGGGGATATCTTGTGGGACTTATTTATGGGATGGTAGGTAGAGGAAAAATGGGGAAAAATTGTAACTCAAAATCTGGCAGAAATGAATAATGTTAACCAAAAGTTAATAAAGTATTTTTTGAAAAAAAAAAAAAGAATGGGGCAGAGCCAAGATGGCAGAGTAGAAACAGCTCATCCAAGCCTCTCTGCCCCCAGATTCCCCACAAACTATGTAAAAAAGGACTCTGAACAACTTCTGGAGCCCCAGCACCCACAGAACGACACAGAGAAGCTAACCTCCCGCTGAGGACAGCCCAGCAGCCCTGCAGGAAGGACCAGCGCAGCGGTCTGGGAGCCGGCAATGCGCAGAGCACAGGAGCCCAGCCGAGTGGAGCCCAGGTCCGCGTGAGCCGAGGTTTTAGACCCAGGGCGGCAGGGCCAGCAGCCAGCTGGAGGAACCCCAGAACACCAGGAGCTGTGGCAACTCCGGAATTATCAACATAGACATGCCTAGGACAAAGTAAGAGGTTAGTGTCCTATGGACTTTGGGACCTGTATTTGGGGAATGCGTCAGCTCCCTCCCCTGGGAGCTAGAAGCCGCTGAGGAGACACGCCATTTTGTAGTTTTCATAGGCATTTCCGGCTCCCAGCCTACAAATCGTGGGGAGATCCAGCGATCAGTCTTGGGGGGTAATCGCTCTTGCTTTAACCTCCCTGGATCTGGATTGTGATCTAGGGTGGAAGTTGTGGGTGGGTTTACAGCTTGCCAGAAACGGAAGTTGCCCCCCACACGTTCGGGACGAAAATTCCTCTATCTGGCCTTAAAGCCATAGTGTGGCAACAAGCCCAAAAGTCAAGCAATTAAGTGGCAACATGCCAAGGCACAGGAAACAGAAAAATGCAACCCTAGACTCCTATTTTGGGGGCATAGAGTAGGAAAAGGACTGTGAGGTCAGAAGTCCTGCTCCAAAAGCCCAAGGGGAAAACATGAGCGGGTTGCAGGCCATAGAGGACCTTAAGAAGGACTTTAAAAATCAAATAAGAGAAGTGGAGGAAAAATTAGAAAGAGAAATGAGAAGGATGCAGGAAAAGTATGAAATGAGGGTCAACGGCCTGACTGAGGAAAACAACACCTTAAAAAATAGACTAGCTCAAATGGCAAAGGAGGCCCAAAAGGGCAATGAGGAGAAGAATGCCTTAAAAAGTCAAATTTGCCAGATGGAAAAAGAATCTCAAAAGTTCACTGAGGAAATTCATTCCTTCAGAGCTAGACTAGAGCAAATGGAAGCTAGTGACTTTATGAGAAATCAAGATGCTCTTAAGAAGATCCAAACAAACGAAAGATTAGAAGGCAATGTGAAATATCTCATGGGAAAAACCACTGACCTGGAGAATAGACCCAGGAGAGACAATTTAAAAATTATTGGACTACCTGAAAGCCATGATCAAGGAAAGAACCTAGAAATCACCCTTCAAGAAATTCTCAAGGAAAACTGCCCTGATGTTTTAGATCCAGAGGGCAAAATAGAGGTTGAAAGAATCCACCGATCACCTCCTGAAAAAGATCCCAAAAAGAAAACTCCCAGAAATATTATAGCCAGGTTCCAGAATCCCCAGATCAAGGAGAAAATACTACAAGCGGCCAGGAAGAAACAATTTCAATATTGTGGAAAAACAATCAGAATAGCCCAGGACCTGGCAGTTTCTACACTGAGGGATCTAAGGGCATGGAATATGATATTCCAGAGGGCAAAAGAACTGGGAATGAACCCAAGGGTCACCTACCCAGCAAAACTGAGTATTTTGTTTCAGGGGAAAATATGGTCATTCAGTGGAATAGAGGACTTTCAAGCATTCTTGAGGAAAAAACCAGAATTGAATAGAAAATTTGACATCCAGACACAAGAAGCAAGAGATGCCTGAGAAGGTAATCAGGGAAAAGAAATCAAAAGGAACTTATCAAAGTTGAACTATTTACATTCCTATATGGAAAAGCAATAACTGTGACTGATGATATCTTTCTCACTATGAAAATAATGGAAGAAGGGTGTGTGGTCATATGAATACATATGTGAATGTGTGTGTATATGGTTACAGTTATATATGGATAGAGGGCATAGGTTGAATTTGTTGGGAAGCGAGAATACTCAAGGGATGAAATTATGAGGTGAGAAAAGAAAGTGGCAAGAGGAGAAGGGGAGAGACATTGTAGGATAAACTATCTCATGTAGGGGAAGTGGTTACAAAGGAGGGGGAGAATAAGGAAGGCTAAAAAGGCAAAACCACATTCACATTGAATCTGGTTCAGGGAGAAAATGACATACATACTAAATGGGATATCTCAACCTGCAGCAGGATAGGGGGAAGGGGCATGAGAGGAGGGATGATGGATGGGAGGGCATCCTTGGGGTGAGGGGAGATTGGAAGTACCCACTATAGAAGAGGGACAGGATCATGTAGGGAATGGACCAGGTGGGGGGTGGGATGAGTGGGAGGGAATTATAAGCAGCCTTGTACAATATATCTATCAAGATAATGTTTTGCATAGCTAGACATGTACAATACATACTGAATTACTTGTCTCCCAAGAAGGAATGGGTGACAAGGGAGGAAGGAAATGGATCTGAAATTCGAGGTCGTAACATTAAATGTTTCAAATATATATATAAATACTATTATTAATACTCTTTTGCCTATAATTGGGAGATAAGATGTGCAGGCATTGGGACACAAAGATTCATCTTCCTCTAATGGAAAAGTCGATGGGGGTATGGGAGAAGGTATGGGAGAGAGCAGATTGGAGGAAGCGATATCTTGTGGGACTGCTATTCAGGGAGGTTGGGTAGGGGAATAATGGGGGGAAAATGATTGTAACTCAAAATCTGGCGGAAATGAATGATGTAAAACAGAAGTTAATAAAGCATTTATTTAAAAAAAAATAAATTTGCTATTCAGTCATATCCAAAAAAAAAGGAATGGTTGAATCAGTTCACAATTTCAAAAAAAAAAAAATTAAAATGCCAAAGATAAATGTTAAATTCTTTATTCATCAAAGGATTTTCTGAACTCTTTCTTTTTCTGGAAGGACCTTTTGAGCGGTCAGTTGTAAAGTTTGAGCACAGAATAAAGACTCTAAATAAGCTTTATCTGGGGAAGTTCTTGATTATAAAGGGAGCATTTTGATTATTTTAAAGAGTATAATGTGGGCAGCTAATATACTTCTTCCATTTGGCCCCATAGGGTGGAATTGAAAGCAGAGGTTGAAAGTGCCTAGAACCTAGATTTTTGGCTTGTCTGAATGTGAGGCATGACAGAACAGTGTCTGAAGAATTAAATATATATATATATATATATATATATATATATTTAATTATTATTACTTAGAAAGTCATAGGGAGATAATGATGACTATCATCAGGTTGAAATGCATGAGAAATTCAGAACATTAAAGGAAAAATGGAACAAAGTATATTGTCAAAGAAATGTATTTTTGAAATGGAAGATGAACTTACTGTATGGTAAGAACAAAACAGCTGCCAATGAGTAATCTAACATTCTATTCATATCCTGATGATATCAAGGGAGAGGTCTTTTTTCCTACATGATCAATGAATACACATGCATCAAACTTATCACTTCTAAAATCTCATCCAAATCTAGAACCTCAAACATTATTCTAAACTAGGATAAATTTCAGTATTTTAAGTAGTTTCCACATAAAAGAGTTATGGGAGAATATAGAAAACAGTTACAAAGGGAAAGTAGATATAGATGGATGGTGAACTACTTCAGTGAAGAAAACATTCACATAAATCAGTACATAGATACATCTGTATTTGTGTTTAAGGCTTTGAGTTTAAAACAAAACAAAATTACACTTGATGATAGTTTTAGTTATTACAGTTGAATTGGATGCTTTAGAAGGATGTAATCTTCCCCTCACTTAAGTTCTTCAAAGGAAGTTAAATGAACACTTTTATACAAAGTGTTGGAAAGAATGGTATAGAATAAAATTTTATTTATAAATATCTTCGAACTTTGAGTTTTTTTTCCATTTATAAGACTCTTTAATTCTTTGGTTTCAGAGGTATGAAAGCACTAGATACGTACAATATAAAATTTATTTTTCTCTAATGAAAAGTTGACCAGAAGTCCCAGATTTCTGTTGCCTATAACCATGTTTCACATTTTAATTTTCTTTTTCTAAGTGGGTCAGTTAACTTTATCATCCTTAGCTTGAATCTTTTGGGTCCTGCAAGTATCCATTTCCATTTAAAATTAGACTCTTTCTCTTCCAGGGGGAGTTGAAATTTCATGGGTCTCCTCTCTTTTTTATAGTTGACAAAGCAGTGGATTCATGGAGAATATAGTTTCTAGTCTCAGAACACTGAATGAACCTAGAAAAAATAATTTGTATTGTGAGAAATGATTATTGATAACCAATATCTTGGGGAGACTTAGAATTCCTTCACCCTCTTAACAAAATACTGGCATTAAATTTCAGTTATTTTTTTAAAATGCTTTATTAACTTCTGTTTTACATCATTCATTTCCGCCAGATTTTGAGTTACAAATCATTTTCCCCCGTTGTTCCCCTAGCCAACCTCCCAGAATAGCAGTCCCACTAGATATCGCTTCCCCCAATCTGCTCTCTCCCATACCTTCTCAAATACACCCATTGACTTTTCCATTAGAGGAAGGTGAATCTTTGTTTCCAAATGCCTGCAGATCTTATCTCCCAATTACAAGCAAATGAGTATTAATAATAGTATTTATATATATTTGAAACATTTAATGTTAAGACCTCGGATTTCAGATCCATTTCCTTCCTCCCTTGTCACCCATTCCCTCTGGGGAGATAAGTAATTCAGTATCTGTTGTACATGTCTAGCTATGCAAAACTTTATCATAGTAGATATATTGTACAAGGCTGCTTATAATTCCCTCCCACTCATCCCACCCCCCACCTGGTCCATTCCCTACATGATCCTGTCCCTCTTCTATAGTGGGTACTTCCAACCTCCCCTCCCCCCAAGGATGCCCTCCCATCCATCATCCCTCCTCTCATCCCCCTTCCCCCTATTCTGCTGCAGGTTGAGATATCCCATTTAGTATGTATATCATTCTCTCCCTGAACCAAATTCAATGAGAATGTGGTTTTGCCTTTTTTGCCTTCCTATTCTCCCCCTCCCTTGCAACCACTTCCCCTTGCTTATTCTACATGAGATAGTTTACCCTACCCTGTCTCTCCCCATCTCCTCTTGCCACTTTCCTCTCTCACCTCCTAATTTCATCCCTTGAGTATTCTCGCTTCCCAACAAATTCAACCTATGCCCTCTCTCCATATATAACTGTAACCATATACACACACATTCACATTGGTATTCATATGACCACAGCCCCTTCTTCCATTATTTTCATAGTGAGAAAGATATCATCAGTCACATTTATTGCTTTTCCATATAGGAATGTAAATAGTTCAACTTTGATAAGTTCCTTTTGGTTTCTTTTCCGATTACCTTCTCAGGCATCTCTTGCTTCTTGTGTCTGGATGTCAAATTGAAGAGTCCTTAGCCAACTGGGGTGCAGTGCGACAGCCTGGGAGTGGCAGGAGGGTCCCTGGCCTATCAGAAACAGGCTACAGGAGGAACCCGGAAGGCCAAAAGGACCGTCAGCAAAACAATCTTAAGTGTCGACGTGGCAGTAGAGAGACTTCCTGGTTAGGAGACTTGCTGGTCTGTTACACCGGAAACTCTTAGCCAGATGAGCTGACGTGTCCATGTGGGCAGTGGGTTACCACCCCTCACTCTCGGGGTAGTACGTGATTGGCTCGCAGTGGCAGGGAAGGCGGTGCTAATGACCCAGAACTGGAGGCTAGATAAATGGAGGCTGCCTGACGGGGCGGGGAGTTCTGGGAGGAGTCCAGGGAGAGACCTGGCTGAGTTCGCGTGTATGTCCTGAGTGAATAAAGAAAATTACCAAAATCAGAAGGGTGTTCTGCGTGGGTTAAGATCTTCCAGAAGGTCTGGGAGCCAGAGACGTCTGAGGCCGGGAAAAGGTAATATGTTCTTGTAGGTTTGAGGACCCAGGAACCCTAACATCAAATTTTCTATTCAATTCTGGTTTTTTCCTCAAGAATGCTTGAAAGTCTGCTATCCCACTGAATGACTGTATTTTCCACTGAAACAAAATACTCAGTTTTGCTGGGTAGGTGACTCTTGGGTTCAGTCCCAGCTCTCTTGCCCTCTGGAATATCGTATTCCATGCCCTTCAATCCCTCAGTGTAGAAGCTGCCAGGGCTTGTGCTAATCTGATTGTGTTTCCACAATATTGAAATTGTTTCTTCCTGGCTGCTTGTAGTATTTTCTCCTTGATCTCGAGATTCTGGAACCTTGCTATAATATTCCTCGGAGTTTTCTTTTTAGGATCATTTTCAGGAGGTGATCGGTGGATTCTTTCAACCTCTATTTTGCCCTCTGGATCTAAAACATCAGGGCAATTTTCCTTGAGAATTTCTTGAAAGGTGATTTCTGGGTTCTTTCTTTGATCATGGCTTTCGGGTTAAATTTCAGCTCTTAAGGACATTTATTGCTGATGATTTGATTGGACTCACTTTCTTGTTCAAGGCTCCACCTTGGTAGAAGCTGTTGTATTCTACTCATGCTTCGATGCTGTATATATTCTTTGAATTGATAGCCTAAAGCTATTGTGTTCTAGTATAGAGACAATTTCCCTATCCAAGAGATACTCCCTCCTTTATTTTAATATAGCTCACCTCCAATAACTTTAAGCAATTAGATTTGATAGCTATTTTTCACTTTTTGGGTCACAAAGGCTGTGTTCCATTTGTCCATGTGTCCATTTTTGTGAGGTTTTCTAAGATAACCTTGTTAAGTAAGGCAACTGAAAAAGGGTGAAACTCTACCAGGTCTTAATTTGGGGAGTGGAATCAAAGAACGGGTTTCTCTCTCTGAATTAAAATGTGAAATTTTTGTATTTTGTTGCGTTTATGTTTGTTTTCTATTTCATTTGTTTTTTTTTTTTTTGGGGGGGGGGCTGGTGTATGGGAATTAAAGAATCACGTTTATAACGATAAAGGTCTAGAATGAGAGGCCTGAAAAAGCAAGACCTGAAGAAGGAAAACTAAATTTTGGTTACCACAAACATAAGTTTATCCATACCTATTCCCTAGCAAACTCCAGGACACTGGACTTCTGACCAGTAATTTTATTTAGTCTGGGTAACACTTGTCACACAAGGAGGTTGAATGGTGCATGCTTTTGTGCTTCTGCTTATCTGTGGGACACTTGTCCCACAGAATCCCACAGAATCCCGTCATCATATCCCGACCCATTGGAATAAATCATGAGGACTCTGGGTCCAGCTAGTTAAGTGTCCCAGTTTTTTTTGCTTGCCTATTTGTGGCATGCTAGTCTCACAAGCGGGTGTGCTCCCTGAGCCCCTCTACCATGTCTCAATCTTCAGGGCTTCCTCTGAGGTCGGGAGTAAATTGGAAGGGTCCTGTTACAATCAGGGTTAAATTGCACTGGGACACCCTTTTTGTGTTTTTTTTTTTTGTCGCTTTTGCATATTGGGTGTTTTGGTTCTTTTTTTCCTTTTGGTAAAAGTAAGAGTACTTGGAAAGAAGAATCATTTGTGTGTGTGTGTGTGTGTGTGTGTGTGTGTTCTCTCCTGTGCCTTTTATTCTATTTATTGACTGTTTTGCTTATATTTCTGTTTGTGTTTTACTTTTTGTAAGTGTTAGGGTGAATGGAGAGGAAACTCATTTGTGTCCTACTTCAGGCCTTTTGTGCTTTCTTTCTCCTGTGCTTTGCTTTAAGAGTCCTCTATATAGCCCTAAAATATTGTATCTTTCCCTCTAACTTTATTTGTTTCTGTTGTGTTAATTGAGTTTCAATTTTTTATGTTCTCTGTCAAAGATTCTGTAATAAGTTATTTCCATTTTTAGCCTGTCACCCCCTGTCTGCACATTGTATCTAAGCTTCCTGTGGTTTCCTGCTTCCCAGGAGCAGGGCTTTCCACCAGTATGACCAAAACTCCCTTGTGTTGTATGTTACAGCAATTTTGCTAGCCCTTATTTGGTTAGTCGTAGCCCAACCCCTGCTTGCTTTCAAAGGAAAAAAGGAAGTTTCAAATGTTTTGTAAGATCAAGGGGGTAGATTCACAGCTTCTTCTGAATCCCCTACTACCACCCCTAAATAATACAGGAGTCCTTCATTCCCTTCAATCTTCTTCCCTGGCCTCTCTACCATGGCCACCTTCTTCCCCCAGTCTGGCTCAGCTGTCACCACCTTTTCACATTTCACCTGATTCTGCTGTGGAGGAAGTTAAACTTCTTTCCTCCTTTCATACCCGGGCAGGGACAAAGTATTGCTCTCATGTGTCCTCCTCTGCCTTCTTCAGTCAGCCCCCTAACTGTCCTGGCTACCCTGCTTTTTCTTCCAGTCCACCTCCTCCTTCCCCAGTTCTTTCCTCCTCTTCTTCCTCTACCTCTGCCATTCTCCCTCTTAGGGAGGCTTAAAATTCTGAAAGAGTTCCTTTTCAGGTGTATATCCCCTTTCTTACTTCTTACATTTATAATTGGAAGACCCAAAATTCCCCATTCTTTTAGATACCTTAGGCTCTTCTCAGTCTTCTTAAATCTGTCTTCCATACACATGGCCCTACTTGAGACCACTGCCAACAACTTCTAATTGACATTCAGATACAAGAAGGAAGAGAAACATGAGAAGGTAAACAGGGAAAAGAAATCATAAGGAACTTATCAAAGTTCATCTATTTACATTCCTACGTGGAAAACCAATAATTGTAACTGATGAAACTTTTCTCAGTATGAAAATAGTTGAAGGGAATAGAAGGCATATGAATACATATGTGAATGTGTGTATATATGTTGACAGGTATACATAGATAAAGGGCACAGGACCAATTTAATAGGAAGGGATGATACTTAAAAGGTGAAATTAAGAAGTAAGAGAGAAATATAATGAGAAGAGATGGGGAGATAAAAAATAGGATAAACTATATGATATAAAAGAGGCAAGGGAAAATGGTTACAATGGCGGGGAAGAACAGGAAGGCAAAAGGGAATGGGTCAAACTTATTTACGTTGAATATTCAGGGAGGGAATGACATACACACTAAATAGGGTATCTCACTCTGCAGGAGAGTAGGGGGAAGGGTATGAGAGCAGGGATGATGGAAGGGAGGGCAGACTGGGGGGAGGGAATTTGGAAGCACCCACTTTTGAAAAGGACAGGACCAAAGTAGAGAATAGAACAAGTGGGAGGTGGGATAGGAGAGAGGGAAATATAATCAGTCTTTTATAATATATATATTATGGTAATGTTTGGTATTAGCTACACACATACAGCCTATCATGAATTGCTTGTCTTCCCAGTAAGAAGGGTGGGTGACAAGGGAGGAAGGGAATGGATGTGGAATTCAAAGTTTTAAAATCAATCAAATGTGTGTGTGTGTGTGTGTGTGTGTGTGTGTGTGTGTGTGTGTGTGTGTATATATATATATACTATCATTAATACTATTTTACATTTAATTGGGAAATAAGATATACATGCATGGAGGCAGAGAGATCCATCATACCCTACTGGAAAAGTCAAAGGGAGTATGGGGGAAGATATGGGAGAGATCAGAGTGGAGGAGGGGATATCCTGTTGGGCTGCTATTTTTGGGGATGTGGGTCAGGGAAAAATGGGGAGAAAATTTATAACTCAAAATCTCATGGAAATGAATGATGTAAACCAGAAGTTAATAAAGCATTTGGAAAAAAAAGAATGTGTTTAAATTCTTCTGAGTAAGACAAACATGTTACATTAATAAACAGCTCTCTCTGCATTCTCAAATTCTGGTCAAAATTTTGCATGCTGAGAGACTGAAAAGGGGGAAGTAGTAAATATAAGTGATGTTTATGGAACAATAAGTTACCAATAATGAGAAAGTCTATTGAGGGTCCCTCTTGCACCTAGCCTGGGCCCCTGGGCTCCCTGAAGCCCACACCTCTAGGAATACAAGTAATCCTTGATCCTTCACACACCTGCGCCCATGACTGGGTCCTGAAACTGTGAAGAGAGGAGAATATCCCCAGCACTTGGTAGGCCCAGTCTTCCATAATTAATTTTTGTTTTAATAATTTGGTATTTGCTTTGGTAATGCACTTCATGTTATAGTGTTATTGTGTTATCATAATATTTTTAAATTGGAAACATTTTCTTCTATTGTATAAATTATGTGATTATTATTTTAATTATTTCATGTTAATTCCTTTTAATTGTTTAAATTGGATTAGATAAAATTTGGTGATGGATAAATTTGTTTTTACCTAAATTTTGTTAGACCTATAAGATTAACCCAGCTATATTATTTTATTGATTTATTTAAAATTGGGTATTTATAATTTTTCCTTATAAAAGTTATAGAAATTCTTTAGGGGCGTCTAGGTGGTGCAGTGAGTAGAGTGTCAGCCCTGGAGTCAGAAGGACCTGAGTTCAGATCTGGCCACAGACACAATGCATACACAAATAACCTAGCCATGTTACCTTGGGCAAGTTACTTAATCCCAGTTGTCCTCCAAAGAGCAAAACAAAACAAAACAAAACAAACAAACAAACAAAAAAAACAAAACTCTTCACATTAAATTGTAAAATCTTTTTATATTGTTCAAGTACAGCAGTTTTTATTTAATTATTGTTACACTTATAAGCTAGGTAAAACTGTGTGACACCAACTGTATTATTTCATCAGTTTTGCTAGCCTTGTCTTTTATTATGTTTCTTTGCTGTCTAACACATTGGGTATCTACAAACTTTGCCTGTAAATAATGTAGCAGCTTTTAAAATCTTGATTGTGTTGCATGGGTGTCAGTGACATAGTTTAAGTGATGGAGTATATTTGCCCATCCATATTCCACTTTTAGCTTTTTGGCCCCTGTTTGTTTACATCTCTTTGCTAGCTTTGTGTTTTCTAGTCACAGCATGCAGATGAAATCTCAGACTGGGTACACACCACTGCCTGACACCTGTGCAAATGCTTGGTGAGACCAGGACCAAAGTACCCAGTACCTACCAATGCCTGAGACAATGACCCCTCACCACCTGTGCCAGGCCTAACTCTCTTTTGTTCAGTGGATCTTGGCTATGGGGGGACTGTATAGAGATGTTTCTATGTCATAGTGGGAAACTATGGCATGGAGGCAGCTCTTCATTCTCCCTCAGCATGATGCAGTTTGGGAAACTGAGACCTTCAACACAGAGCTCAGATGATTTTGCGTCCTGTCTAAGGGGGGAATGAGGGGTGAAACCTGTGTTTGGGTTGCTTGGAGACCTTGTGCTCTGACCCAGGAGCTTGTCTTTGAGTGGTTACATAGGGACCTGTGCTTGAAGCCCCAGTTTGTAATTTCAAAGTAATGCAAGACCAATTGGGTATTAATGCAATTGTTTGTAATAAGGATATTTTAATTGTGAGAGAAGAAAGACATCATTTTTAATACCAGTTTAGTCAGCCACCTGCTACTAGGAAAAAAAAAAAATATATATATATATATATATATATATATATATATATATATATATATATATATGTAATCTCAATTAAGCTGGGCAGGCATTTTAAAAGATTAATATAAATGAATTGCATTAATTGTTAGGATGCTTATAAAGGAATTCAGAAAATTTGGCAAGTATTTATAAAATCGTTAGAATAGTTAATATAAGGTTTTAAGCACAGTTTAGGTTGATTCTTGGAAATTGTTATTTAAAGTTTAATGGGACTATTAATTGGCCATTTCTTTGTGTCTAACTCCAGGTATAAATATTAAGACAAGCTACCTGAGCCACTGATCCATATTGCCAAACCCTGTAACATACAGTTGAGAAGTAAGCTGCCCACATGGTGCCAGACCTGAAGGAACATGTATGAAGGGCAAAGGAGGGTCAGGGGAACGATTGTTCAGCAAATGCTGAGGTAGGATTCTTCTGACACAAAATACCCCAAAGACACCTGGCACATTTCTAACTTGGCTCTCTACAAACAGCAGCTTGTTATACATCTTGCTTGGAACTGACCTTCTAAAGTTAGGGAACTACGGTTCCCTCATTATAAGCTTTGTTCCTATTCTTGTTGACAAGTTCCAATAATCAAACAGAATGATATTGAATTTATTAAATTTTAGAAAATATAGCTACCTCATTAATACTTTGGTAAGTGTAATAGATTTACATTTACTTATTTTCTCTACAATTTTATCAGAAATTTTTCACATCTGAGTAATGCTGTGCCTCCTTTTGGCTTTAATAAATTTCTCTTTTCTATAATTTCAAGCTTTGGGTTTGTTCAAAGGCAACAGCAGAAGTTTAAAATTTTCTCTAGGATTGTATCAGTATGTGTTAAAGGTTAAATTACTACTGTGTATCTGCCTTAATCATGTAACATTGTAAAAGATCATTTAATGTTTTCTTTGAGCCTAGTCTTGTGTGGCCAAGAAAGCTCAATTATTTGTCTGTACTATTCAGATCATGTGTTATTAAGTACTGGCAGGCTAGCCAACTTGTACATGTGGACCCCATTCATCTAAACCTTTCCCCTTTTCTGAGCCATGGGATCTGAAAAGGATGACATCAAAGGCAGACAACTTTCCCAAGAGCCCAGGCCTGGACCTTGCTGAAACAGCTCCTTTCTTAGACTTATTCAACCCTGCAGAAGGTACAATGTTTCTAGTTCTGCCCCTCTATCATGTAGCTTAATTGACTCTCAGCTTTGATTGTTAGATTTATGTTACTGTATTAATGTGTAGCCCAGATTTTTAGTTAATGGTTTGACATTTTCCTGAAAAGAAGTGGGTAATGTTGTACCCTAACCCAAATCACATGCCATGATTTGGAGAACACCATTAAGCCCCTTTATACTTGTCTTTGTCTCTATCCTAAACCCTTTAACTGCTTGTAACAGCTTAAAGCATAGGCCTGGGTAAAAGTGAATTACCAAAGGCATAATCCCCTGCCCCTTATCTTTCCTAAATTAGTATTTCCCTAAATCAGTAAGGCTTGAAGCAGCATCTTGTATAAGAGATGTGGTGCAAGTCTGTACAGAGATCATGGGGTAAGTCTATCTCATATAAGAGACCACCATGTTCTGGGATGCTGACTAAGCAAGATCACCACACAGAACACTGACTAAACAGGTCCCCCCCACCCTGCACCCAGAATATGACCCTGGCCTGTTCCATGACACCAGCCTGTTCTGTGAAATTCCACTACCCCTGTGCCCTCCACCTGTACCCTCTTCCCTGTTCTAGGAGGGGCCCATGTCACAAGGGAGGTAATACCCTTGTACACTTGCACCATGATTCCAAAATTAGCCCTGATCTATAGAACCAACCAATGGCTGTTCTTGGCTTTCGTACATCATTGCTTATGCTAGCTCCTCTCCCCAATTGACATTTTTGCCTTTATAAGCGTTGGCTGCCTTATTTGAGTGTATACTCCAGACAGTCAAATGCTTGATTAGTAACACCGCACCTAATTTTATCTTGAACTCAGGTCTCAGCTTGCTCTCATTCTCTTCACAAAAATGGAAGCTGTAACACAATTCTATCAGCCATGATGAACTTGTGTGGTTGTATTTTGAAGCACTATAATTTAAAAACTTGGGAGTTTTGTCTATGTTTAAGAGGAAGATAATGTAAAATCATTTGGTTATCATTTTTTGAAAATTATGAGGTTATTAACTAAGGCATTTTGAGTTACTGTTTTAAACAATGATTTATATAGGTATTTTAAAAGGAAAACTAGTAATTACACTAAGAAAAAACCCTGTAAAATCTCCTTTGTAAACCTGTAATGATTAATATCACTATCTAGTAATAAATTCTTATGAACCCTATACAAGAGTTTTGTTTGTTTGTTTTTGTGTTGTGGAATTCCTACTGAGTGAATGAGGATATGTGTGCAAAATAGGGTTGTGATTTTTCAAGTCTCCTACCTCTAAGGAAATGTAGATATCTATAGATGTGTGTGTGTGTGTGTGTGTGTGTGTGTGTGTGTATTTGGAGGTTATGCTTAGGATTGAACTATAACAGATTCACTATTTATATAGGATTACAGAATGTAATAATTTTTTTCTTGATTTCTAGTAATATATTTAAAATAAAAGGAAGAAAAAGGACGGCTAACTTTGATATTTGTGATAAGGCTAACTTAATTGTGTATACTATTCTTTTTTTAGCTTAGTAATACTTAAATGCCTCCCCACTGCAAGTACCTTTTGACTAAAGGAAGGTGATAACTAGGAATTTTATGGTGATTAGTAATCTATTTTGGTCTTATGGTACTTTGGGGATCTTTTTATGTTACTTAAAGACATTTTACACAAACTTAACCTTAATATATATGTTTAAACATGTGATTTTAAAACTTTGAATTCCAGACTCTTTCCCTTACTCCCTCATCACAAACCCTCACTAGGAAGATAAACAATTCAATATAGGTTGTATATCATGTAGCTATATAAAACTTTTCCATAGTGGATATATTGTGGAAGACTGACTATATTTCCTTCCCTCCTATCCCACCCCACACTTGTTCTGTTCCCTACTTTAATCCTATCCCTTATCAAAAGTGGATGCTTCCAACTTCTCTCCCCAGCAGCCTGCACTCCCTTCCATTACCTGACCCTCTCATCCCCTTCCCCTCTACTCTCCTGGCACTAAATATATAATTTAATGTAGGTAAAAATGCTATTTTTATTACATTATGTTAGTTTGACCAAGCCATGCTAAAATGATGTTTTTCTAATTAATTAGATCTGACTTGATTTGTGTAAAAAGTGTTTTGTAGATGTGTTCATATAGGTCCTAGGTTAGTTTTGGCAGGTAGATATCCAAATATTTTATAATGTCTACAGGAACTTTAAATGGGATTTCTCTTTCTATCTCTTGCTATTGAATTGCATTAGAAATAGAATGCTGGTGCAGAGTTAAGATGGCACAGTAAAAATAGCTCTCCCACAAAGCTTTTGCTCCCACCACCTGAAAATTTATATAAAAGGGGACTCTAAACAACCTTTGAAGCTCCAGATCTGACTAAATGACACAGAGAAGCTAACCTCCCCCTGAGGACAGCCCAGTAGCCCTGCAGGGAGCCTCCAGCACATCACTCTGGGAACCAAGCCCAGGCCCACTTTAGTTAGAGGTTTTAGCCCAAGGCAGCCTGACCAGCAGCCAGCTGGAGAGACCACAGAACACCAGCACCTGTGCCATTTCCAGAATTACCAACACATAGATGCCATCGACAAAGTGAGAGGTTAGTGTGGTATGGACTTTGGGACTCATTATTTGGGAGAGTGACTTGTCTTCTTTCCCTGGGGGTGAGAAGCCACAGAGAAGCTTCAACATAGCTTTGGACACACATGGCAGCTTCAGTTCCGGCCCTGCTAACTATAGGGGGATCCAGAGATCAGTCTGGTGAGTAATCACTCTTAATTTCATATTCTTGGATCTGGATTACGTTCTGTGGTGGAGGTCTTAGGGTGTGTGACCAGCTTTCCAGAGTGTGTGGAGGCTTCAGAGAAGGCACCAAACTAATACCTCCCAAAGTTGAGAAAACCCCAATGTTTGGGACAGAAGGTCCCCTGGCTGGTGCCAGAGTCCTACAGTAGCAACAAGACCAAAAGTCAAGTAACTGACTGGCAACATGCCTAGGGAAAGGAAACAAAATAAACAGAATAATTCAACATTATACCCCTATTTTGGGGACAAAGAGGATCGAAGGATGGAACAGGAGCAGCACTGGGAGGTCAGAACTCCTGCACCAAAAGTCCCAAATGAAAGTATGAGCTGGTTACAGGCCATAGAGGACATTAAAAAGGATTTTGAAAATCATATAAGAGAAGTGGAGGAAAATTGGAAAGAGAAAATCAAATGATGCAAGAAAATTATGAAAGGATGGTCAACAATCTTACTGAGGAAAATAACTAAAATGGCAAAAGAGGCTCAAAAAGCCAATGAGGAGAGGGATGCCTTAAAAAGCAGAATTTGCCAGATGGAAAAAGAATCTCAAAGGGTCACTGAGTAGGGTCTTTCCTTCGGATTTATAAAGTACCATAGGGAAGTTAGTGCTATTAAACAGATCTAAACAAATGAAAGAATAGAGGGCAAAGTGAAATATCTCATGGGAAATACCACTGACCTGGAAAACAGATCCTGGAGAGATAATTTTAAAATTATTGGACTACCTGAAAACCATGATCAAAAAAATAACCTAGAAATAATCCTTCAAGGAATTCTTCAGGAATATTGCCCTGATGTTTTAGAACCAGTGCACAAAATAGAGGTAGAAAGAATACAACAATCACCTCCTGAAAGAGATCCCAAAAAGAAAAGTTCTAGGAATATCATAGCCAGGTTCCACAATTCCCAGATAAGGGAGAGAATATTTCAAGCAGTCAGGAAGAAACAATTTGAATACTGTAGAAATGTAATCAGGATGATAAAGGATCTGGCAGCTTCTACACTGAGGAATTTGAAGGGCTTGGAATATGATATTCCAGAGGGCAAAGGAGCTGGGAACAAAACCAAGAAGCACCTACCCAGCAAAACTGAGCATCATGTTTCAGGGGAAAATTGTCAAATTCAGTGGAATAGAGGACTTTCAAGCATTCATTTCAAGCAGGAGGGAAGCGGGAAGGGAAGTTGGAAGCACCCACTTGTGAAAAGGGACAGGATCAAAGTAGTAGTAGTAGTAGTAGGAGTAGGAGTAGTAGTAGTAGTAGTAGTAGTAGTAGTAGTAGTAGTAGTAGTAGTAGTAGTAGGAGACCAAGTGGGAGATGGGATAGGAGGGAGGGTAATATAGGCAGTATTTTAAAATATATATACTATGGTATTATTTTGCATAGCTACAAATGTACTATATATACTGAATTGCTTATCTTCCTAGTAAGGATTGGTGACAAGGGAAGAAGGGAATGAATCTGGAATTCAAAGTTTTTAAAACCAAATGTGTAAACAATTTATTAATGCTATTTTGCATATAATTGGGAAATAAGATGAACAGACATTGGGGAATGGAGATTCATCTTGCCCTACTGGGAGAGTCAAGTGGGGTATGGGAGAATATATGGGACAGAGCAGATTCAGTAAGGGGATATCCTGTGGGACTGTTATTCTGGGTTTTAGGGGTAGTGAAAATGGGGGAAAAAGTTGTAACTCAAAACCAGGCAGATAGAAATGATGTAAACCACAATTTAATAAAGCTTTTGGGGGAAAAAAGAAAGAAATAGAATGATGAGTATTTATTGATTGAAGTAATTGTTTTTTTTTTTTTTTTAGTGGATTCTCACGGGTTCTCTAAGTATATCATCATATTGCCTGCAAAGAGTAAAAATTTGGTCTCTGCATAATTTTTTAGCTTTCTTTTTCTTCTCTAACTGCTACTGCTAACATTTCTAGTACCATATTTAATAAGAGGGTTGATAGTGGCCACCCTTGTTTCATCCATGATCTTAGTGGAAATGCTTCTAGCTTATCCCCATTTCATATAATATTTGCTGATGGCTTTAAATAGATCCTACCTATTATTTTAAGGAAGGCTCCATTTATATTTATACTTTCTAGTGTTTTTAATGGGAATGGATGTTGTATTTTATCAAAAGACTTTTTTTTTACTTTATCATGTAATTCTTGATTAAATTCTAGTTAACATAGTTCATTGCGAGAAGATTTTGAGTTGCAAATTTTCTCTCTATTTTTCCCCTACCCCCCACCCCATAAGAGTGATCCCACTGGATATCTGCTACTCCTATCTGCTGTCTCCTATATCATCCCCCATTCCCTGTCCAATTTTCCAATAGGGCAAAATGGATCTCTATGCCCCAATGCCTGCATATCTTATTTCCCAGTTACATGTAAAATAATATTAATAACAGTATGTGTTTATTTGTGTTGGTGTGTGTGCATATTTAAATATTTGTTTTGAAAACTTTGAATTCCATATTCATTCCCTTCCTCCCTTTTCACCCACCCTTACTTGGAAGATAAGCAGTCTAATAAAGGTTGTAGCTATGCAAAGTGTAGCTATGCAAAACATTTCCACAGTGGATATATTTTAAAAGACTATAATTCCCTCCATTCTATCCCACCTCCCAGTTATTCTATTCTTTACTTTGACACTTTCCCTTTTCAAAAGTGTGTGCTTCCAACTTCCCTAACCCCCAGCCTTCCCTCACTTCCATCATCTCCCTCTCATCACTTTCTCTCCTACTCTCCTGTATGGTGAGATACACTAATTAGTGTTTATGCCTTTCTGTCCCTAAGCAGATTTAATGAGAATAAAGTTGACTCATTCCCTTTGCACTTCCTGTTCTTCCCCTCCATTGTGAGCATTTTCCTTTGGCTCTTCAATATGAGATAGTTACCCATTCTGTCTCTCCGCATCTCCTCTTATTATATTCCTCTCTCACCTCTTAATTGAACCTTTCAAGTATCATTCCTATCTATTAAATTGATCCTGTGCCCTCTACCTATGTATATATGTACACATATATACACAAACTCACATATATATTAACATGCCCATATGCCATCCTATATAGCATATATATGTATGTATGTGTGTGTATATATATATATATATATATATATATATATATGTGCATATATATATGCACACACAAATAAACTTTTCTATTCCTTTCAACTATTCTCATAATGAGAAACATTTCATAACTTACAATGATCATTTTTCCATGTAGGAAAGTAAATAGTTGAACTTTGATAAGTTAATAATAATTTCTTTTCTCTGTTTACCTTCTCATCCTTCTCTTGCTTCTTGTATCTGAATGTCAAAGTTTCTTTATAACTCTTGTTTTTTCATCAATGATGCTTGAAAATCCTTTATTCCATTGAAAGGCCTGAAACATGATACTCAGTTTTGCTGGTAGGTGATTCTTGTTTTTAATATCAGCTCCTTTAACGTCTGGAATATTATATTTCAAACTCTTCAATCCCTCAGTGTAGAAGCTGCCAGATCCTGTGTTATCCTGACTAGGTTTCCACAATATACAAATTGCCTCTTCCTGTCTGCTTGTAATATTTTCTCCTTGATCTGGAAATTCCGGGACCTGGATATGATATTCCTAGGAGTTTTCTTTTTTGTGTCTTTTTCAGGATATGATTGGAGGATTTTTCAAATTCTATTTTGCCCTCTGGTTCTAAAATATCACTGCAGTTTCCCTTGAGTATTTCTTTTTTTTAAACAAATGCTTTATTAACTTCTGTTTTATATCATTCATTTCTGCCAGATTTTGAGTTACAATAATTTTCCCCCCATTATTCCCCTACCCAACTTCCCAGAATAGTAGTCCCACAAGATATCGCTTCCTCCAATCTGCTCTCTCCCATACCTTCTCAAATACACCCATTGACTTTTCCATTAGAGGAAGGTGAGTCTTTGTGTCCCAATGCCTGCACATCTCATCTCCCTATTTCAAGCAAAAGAGTATTAATATTAGAATTTATATAGATTTGAAACATTTAATGTTACGACCTCGAATTTCAGATCCATTTCCTTCCTCCCTTGTCACCCATTCCCTCTTGGGAGATAAGTAATTCAGTATATGTTGTACATGTCTAGCTATGCAAAACATTACCATAGTAGATATATTGTACAAGGCTGCTTATAATTCCCTCCCACTCATCCCACCCCCCACCTGGTCCATTCCCTACATGATCCTGTCCTCCCCTCACCCAAAGGATGCCCTCCCATCCATCATCCCTCCTCTCATACCCCTTCCCCCTACCCTGCTGCAGGTTGAGATATCCCATTTAATATGTATGTCATTCTCTCGCTGAACCAAATTCAATGAGAATGTGGTTTTTCCTTTTTTGCCTTCCTATTCTCCCCCTCCCTTGCAACCACTTCCCCTTGCTTATTCTACATGAGATAGTTTACCCTACCCTGTCTCTCCCCATCTCCTCTTGCCACCTTCCTCTCTCACCTCCTAATTTCATCCCTTGAGTATTCTCCCTTCCCAACAAATTCAACCTATGCCCTCTCTCCATATATAACTGTAACCATATACACACACATTCACATATGTATTCACATGACCACACACCCTTCTTCCATTATTTTCATAGTGAGAAAGATATCATCAGTCACATTTATTGCTTTTCCATATAGGAATGTAAATAGTTCAACTTTGATAAGTTCCTTTTGATTTCTTTTCCCTGATTACCTTCTCAGGCATCTCTTCCTTCTTGTGTCTGGATGTCAAATTTTCTATTCAATTCTGGTTTTTTCCTCAAGAATGCTTGAAAGTCCTCTATTCCACTGACTGACCATATTTTCCCCTGAAACAAAATACTCAGTTTTGCTGGGTAGGTGACCCTTGGGTTCATTCCCAGTTCTTTTGCCCTCTGGAATATCATATTCTATGCCCTTCCATCCCTCAGTGTAGAAGCTGCAGGTCCTGGGCTGATTGGGTTTCCACAATATTGAAATAGTTTCTTCCTGGCTGCTTGTAGTATTTTCTCCTTGCTCTGGGGATTCTGGAACCTGGCTATAATATTCCTGGGCGTTTTCTTTTTGGGATCTTTTTCAGGAGGTGATCAATGGATTCTTTCAACCTCTATTTTGCCCTCTGGCTCTAAAATATCAGAGCAGTTTTCCTTGAGAATATCATGAAGGGTGATTTCTAGGTTCTTTCTTTGATCATGGCTTTCAGGTAGTCCAATAATTTTTAAATTGTCTCTCCTGGATCTATTTTCCAGGTCAGTGGTTTTTTCCCACGGGATATTTCACATTGCCTTCTAATATTTCATTTGTTTGTATCTGCTTAACAGCATCTTGATTTCTCAGAAAGTCATTGGCTTCCATTTGCTTCAGTCTAACTCTGAAGGAATGAGTCTCCTCAGTGAACTTTTCAGATTCTTTTTCCATCTGGCAAATTCGACTTTTTAAGGCATTCTTCTCCTCATTGCCCTTTTGGGCCTCCTTTGCCATTTGAGTTAGTCTATTTTTTCAGGTGTTGTTTTCCTCAGTCAGGCTGTTGACCCTCATTTCATACTTTTCCTGCATCCTTCTCATTTCTCTTTCCAATTTTTCCTCCACTTCTCTTATGTGATTTTTAAAGTCCTTCTTAAGGTCCTCTATGGCCTGCAACCTGCTCATGTTTTCCCCTGGGGCTTTTGGAGCAGGACTTCTGACCTCACAGTCCTTTTCCTGCTCTATGACCCCCAAATAGGAGTCTAGGGATGGATTTTTCTGTTTCCTTTGCCTTGGCATGTTGCCACTTAATTAATTGACTTTTGGGCTTGTTGCCACACTATGGCATTGCTGCCAGATAGAGGAATTTTTGTCCCGAATGTGTGGGGGGGCAGCTTCTGTTTCTGGCAAGCTGTAAACCCACCCACGACTTCCACCCTAGATCACAATCCAGATCCAGGGAGGTGAAAGCAAGAGCGATTACCCCCCAAGAGTGATCGCTGGATCTCCCTACGATTTGCAGGCTGGGAGCTGAAGGTGCCTCTGAAAACTACAAAATGGCGTCTCTCCTCAGAAGCTTCTAGCCCCCAGGGGAGGGAGCCGAGGCATTCCCTAAATATCGGTCCCAAAGTCCATTGGACACTAACCTCTTACTTTGTCCTAGCCATGTCTATGTTGATAATTCTGGAGTCGCCACAGCTCCTGGTGTTCTGGGGTTCCTCCAGCCGGCTGCTGGCCCTGCCGCCCTGGGGCTAAAACCTCGGCTCATGTGGACCTGTGCTCGGCTCGGCTCCCTGCGCTCTGCATGCTGCGCACTGCCAGGTCCCAGACCGCGGTGCTGGTCCTTCCTGCAGGGCTGCTGGGCTGTCCTCAGTGGGAGGTTAGCTTCTCTGTGTCATTCTGTGGGTGCTGGGGCTCCAGAAGTTGTTCAAAGTCCCCTTTTACATAGTTTGGGGGGAATCTGGGGGCAGAGTGGCTTGGACGAACTGTTTCTACTCCGCCATCTTGCCTCTGCCCCTTGAGTGTTTCTTGAACAATGATTTCTAGATTCATTTTTAAACTAATTTATTAGTTTAGTTTCAGTTAACAAGATTCAATTCCATAGTTCCTTGATTTTCAGATTTCATTTACTTCCCTACCCCCTTCCCCCACTACAGCATATAGTCCAGTATAGGATCTACAAATACATTCATATTAAACATTATTCCCATTACAAAGGCATATTGTACTAGGTGGGATGAAAGATGGAAAAGAAGAAATAAAACCAAACAATGAAAAGAAAAAGATCATTTAGTTGGAAGCTGGAGCCTCAAGGAATTCCTGATTGTACTTCAAATCTTGACTCTGCCCAAAAGCTTTTTCTGAACTTATTGAGAAAATCATCTGGTTTCTGCTAGTTTTATTGTTGATATGATCCATTATACTGATTGTTTCCATAATATTAAACCATACTTACATTCCTGGAATAAATTCTCCCTGATCAAAGTGTATTATTCTTGTGATAAATTGTTTTTTTTAATATATTTTTGAAGATTTTTGCATCTATCAATCCCAAAAGACTCATGAAGGAATGAATTGCCTAGATCCACAGAAATAACTACAAAGAACTGAGTCTGAATCCTGATGGAAACACACTACTTGATTTTTTTTTCTTTTCATTGTTTAGTTTTATTTCCTCTTTACTATTTTTCATTCCATCTAGTACAATACTGCTTTGTAACCTGACTAATGTCTAAAATGAAAGTATTTGCAGATCCTATACTGGACTATATGCCATTGTGGGGAGTGGGGCGGGGGGAGAGAAGGAAAATTTGATACTCAAGGGTCTATGAAATTGAATCTTGTAAACTAAAAAGAAATGAAGAAATTAATAATTAAAAAAGGGGGAATGCAAAGCCAAAAGTGAAACATATCCTGCCCTCCAAGATGTTATGTTCTACTAGGAGAAAACAGCTTGTAAACAAAGAAGTATGTAGAAAGTAAATATAAGCCATTTATTCCCTTTCTCCTTATAATTTTCAAACATATCTTATCTGTAGTCAAATATGTAGTGGTATCCTCCATCTTGGGGTGAAAAAAAAAACTTTATTTGACATAAGAAAAAAAAGTTTTTTGCATCTATACTTACAGGGGAAATTGTTCTATGATTTTCTTTCTCCATTTTATCTCTTCCTGATTTAGATATCTTTAATATATATGTGTCCGAAAATGACTTTTTAGGACTCCTTCTACACTAATTTTCTCAAATAGTTTGTAGAGTATTGTAATCAATTGTTCTTTAAATGTTTGATAGAATTCACTATTAAATCCATCTGGCCCTGGAGATTTTGTCCCAGGGAATTCAGTGATTACTTGTTTGATTTCTTGTTCTGAGATGGTGTTATTTAAGTAATTTACTTTCTCTTCAATAAATCTGACCAATTTATATTTTTGGAATTATTAAACCTTTTCGCTAAAATTGTCAAGTTTACATGCATACAATGGGGAAAAACTGTTCCTAATTATTCTTTTGCTTTCATCTTCACTGGAGGTAAATTTAACCTTTTAATTTTTGATACTCATAATTTGGTTTTCTTTCTTTTTTTATCATATTGACTAAGGGTCTGTACATTTTTTTTCCATAAAAGCAGTACTTAGTTTTATTTATTAATTCAATAGTTGTGTTAGTTTCAATTTTATTAATCTTTCCTTTGTTTTGTTTTGTTTTTTTTTTTGTGTGTGTTTCTAATTTAGTATTTAATTGGGGATTTTTAATTTGTTTTTATTCCTAGATTTTTCAATTGCATTCCCAATTCTGTGGCCTCCCTTTTCTCTAATTTATTCATGTATGCACTCAAGGCTATAAAATTTCCCCTAAAATCTACCGTTGCTGCATCCCACAGATTTTGGTACATTTCTCATTTTTGTCATTCTCTTGAATGAAGTTACTGATTGTTTCTATGATTTCTTATTTGACCCACTCAATCTTCAGGATTAAATAGTTTAGCTTCCAATTAGTTTTTAATCTGTCTTTCCATGGCCCTATTTTACATATATGTTTTATTGCATCACGATCTGATAGTAATGCATTTATTATTTCTGCCTTTCTACACTGAATTGTGACATTTTTATGTCCTAGTACATGGTAAATTTTGTGTATGTGCCATATATTGCTGAGAAGGTATATTCCTTTTTATCTCCATTCAGTTTTCTCCAGAGGTCTATCATACCTACCCTCTCTAAAATTATATTTACCTCATTAACTTCTTTCTTGTTTATTTTTAGGTTGTATTTATCTAATTCAGAGAGGGGGAGATAGTTTTACTATCTATTTCTTCCTCTACTTTCCTCAACTTCTCCTCTAGAACTTTGGATGCTATACAACTTGTGCTTTCATGTTGAGCAATGATATTGCTTTGTTCTTTTTTTTTTTTAATTAATTTATTAGTTTAGTTTCAGTTAACAAGATTCAGTTCCATAGTTCCTTGATTTTCAAATTTCCTTTACTTCCCTCCCCCCTTCCCCCACGGCAGCATATAGTCCAGTATAGGATCTGCAAATGCATTCATATTAGACATTATTCCAATTACAAAGGCGTATTGTACTGGGTGGGATGAAATATGGTGAGGAAGAAATAAAACCAAACAACGAAAAGAAAAAAAAAAACATCATTTAGTTTGCTTCCATCAGGATTCAGGCTCAGTTCTTTCTAGTTATATCTCTGGATGGTGCATTTCTCACTTTTTTGAGTTTTTCAGGATTGACTTATGCCACCATATGTCTCCAGTCAGATTGGCTATGATGACAAAACAGGAAAATAACAAATGCTGGAGAGGATGTGGGCAAATTGGAACACAAATGCATTGCTGATGGAGTTGTGATCTTATCCAACCATTTTGGAGAAAAATCTGGATCTATGCACAAAGGGCTATAAATAATTGTGTATCGTTTGATGAAGCAATACCACCTCTAGTTTTATGTCCCAAAGAGATCATAAAAGTGGGAGCAATATCCATATGTACAAAAGTAGTTATAGCAGCTCTTTTCATGGTTGTAAAGTATTAGAAATTAAAGGGGTGCCCATCAATTAGGGAAGGGCTAAACAAGTTAGGGTATGTGCTTGTAATGGAATACTATTGTGGTATAAGAAAAGAGGATCAGACGGACTTCTTATTTACCTGGAGTGGCTTATACAAACTGATGTTGAGTGAGAAGAATAGAATGAGGACAAATTTGTATACAATCACAAACACAACATATGTGTGATGACCAATTATGACAGAATGTACTCTTCTCAGCAATGCAGTGATATAAGTCAATCCCAAAAGTCTCATGAAGGAGAGAGATGCCTACATCCAGAGATATAACTAAAAAGAACTGAATTTGAATCCGGATGGAAACAATCTACATGATCTTTTTCTTTTCATTGTTTTGTTTTATTTCCTCTTTACCATTTTTCATTCCATCTAGTACAATACAGCTTTGTAACCTGGCTAATGGCTAATGTGAATGTATTTGCAGATCCTATACTGGACTATATGCATTGCGGGGTGTTGGGGGGAGAGGGAAGGGGAATTTGAAACCCAAGGAACTATGGAATTGGATCCTGTACATTATAAATAAACAAACAAATTAATAAAGAAAGAACTTTGCTTTTGTGTGCTCTTTTAAAAGTCTCTCTCACTCTGTGTGTGTGTGTGTGTGTGTGTGTGTGTGTGTGTGTGTGTGGAGAGAGAGAGAGAGAGAGAGAGAGAGAGAGAGAGAGAGAGAGAGAGAGAGAGAGATAAGTTTAACCACTAACGTGGAAAGGAAAAATAAAGGTCCCTTATAAACAATAAAATTTTAAAAATCAATTGCATTTTCTTCCCACAAGGACATATATAAAACACAATTATTTTTTCTTTAATATATTTATTTAATTAATGGTCTTTAAGGAGTACTTTTAGTATTATCAAGGTTGAAATTATAAAGAAAATACCAGAATAAAGATCAGTGACTCCAAACATAAAGTAAATCCTTCATGGTACAATAAGTAAAGAAGTTTAACAACATTTATTTCAGCTAAAAACTATCATTAAATTAATTTCTAACACTTATTTTCCATTTGTTATACATTCAGAGATGTTTTAAATAATTTATATCTAATATTTCCTCAATTTTTTCATAAATGGGTTCAACTTAATTTTCAAATCAAAATGTTTAAATATCTTTGATAACATAAAAATCTTTCATAAATAAAATCCCATGAGCTTTTTAATGATCCTAAACAAATGATATACCGATAATGCTATCTGAATAACAGCATACAAAAGTAGTTTATAGTTTCATCTTTATATGATTATTTCCATGAATCCACTCATGTATTTCAGTCCACACACACACACACACACACACACACACACACACACACACACACACACACACTCTCACACACACACAAGTATATGTTGAGAAGGCAATAACCATTTAAATAGCACCAAGTATATGCCAGTTACTGTGCTAGCACTTTTTGCAAATATTATGTCATTTGATCCTCACAAAAACCCTACATGGTAGATTCAATTATTATCCTTATTTTACAGATATAAATAGAGTTTAAGTGGCTTGCCCATGGTCTCACAGTTAAGTATCGGAGGCCAGATTTACTCAGTGGTTTTTCTGACTCCAAGTGTAACACTCTCTTGACTGAGCTACCAACTTGTTTTTGTTTGAAATCCTCTTGAAGAAGCTATTATCTAGACAAATTGATTATTTTTCTCAACTTAATTCTTTAAATTTATTGTTCACTTATCTTTATGGCAATGAAGAATAGAATTGGGCACACATAATATAAACTGAATATCTTATAAGGGCTAACCTTGATTCGTGGAGGGAATATACCAATCAATTCTGACCAGGTACCTGCCTACCATCCTGAAGGAAGCCTACTGTACTTACTGGTAAGTAAGCAGCACAGCAAAGTGATTGCACATTAGCTTTCCATTGTAGCCAAAACAAATTTTTAATCCCTGAAGTATGAGTGGAGATGGTTAAATGAGGTTTTGCTTGTCTAACAAAAAAAAAAATCTAGTGGCATCATGTTATTATAGTTATTTGCATTCTTAAGGCTAATAGATTAATTTTGGCATTGCCAAAATCTTACTGGATCGAATTGACCCTATGTGAACTTTTTTTAGGGAACTTTCCTCATTATAATGTGTGTATAACACTTTGTAAATGTTATAGAACTATATAAATGCTAATAGATATTATTAGTATTATTGATAATCACCAGGCTTCAGTGTAATTTCATTCCCTACAATTTTTTCTATCCTCCTGATGAGCTAACAGGATGTTAATACAGTGATACAGGAGTGCACTGGAAAATGTTTAACAATTGCAAGTGAAGCTAAGATGGCAGAGACAAGTCAGGAAGTTGCCTGATCTCTCTACAGTTTCCCTAAGGAAAAAAATATATTAAATTAATCCTCTAAAATAATTCTTGACCAACAAAATCTACAAAAATGGAGTGAAACAATTTTACATCTCAAGATAACTTTGAAGATCTCCAGGAAATGTTTGTCTCATATTTCTGGCTAAGTTGATGTAATGGTAATGGGAATTTGAAGATCTTCAATAAGCCTAAGGGAATTTGATGACCTTCCTTGCTTCGTAGTTCTTCCTGCCTCCTTAAAGTAATCACATGGAGCCTATGATTGGAGAAGTTTGCTGAAGCATTGAAAGGAGCCCACAGGAAGCTGGGAATCAGAGTAGTTAGAGGAGGGAAAGGAGGACACATCCAGGCAGAAGTGTTTGTTTGTGGGAAGGGTAAAGGATGGTGTGACTCTATGCAACAAGGTGGTGTATTAACTTCTATGTTGCTATTATGCATTAGGTTTCTTGGTGTTGCGATTTGGTTCTATGGTGTCTGAATGAATGTTTTGCTTCTATTTTCTATATAGAGAGTCTGTTATATTTTGTGAAGGAGCACTATGCCAGCATATTTTTAGTGACCATAAGTACTGTGAATATTGACTTGGTGCTACAACTGACCAGTAAGTACAGTATCCTAGCTGTGCTGCTTACAACCCCAACACAGTAGGCAATGGAACCAGTAAGCCCCAAAGGCAAGACAATACAGGAATGACTAAGTTGAGCTACCTAAACCCAGGGGAGAAGTCACCAACCCCAGAGGCCTCAAGGCAGAAAGCCAGTAGCCACGTCTCTGGACCCCAATGCAAGAAGCTTGAGATAGGGACTCCCGTGTTCCAGGAGCAGATCACTACTTTAAGAGTTAATAAATAGAATTTTTAAAAATGCGCAAAAAATACAAAAGAACCCTGATCATAGAAAGTTACTGTGGTGTAAAGATATATTGAAACACTTACTCAGAAGGGGAACACAATGTCAAAATGCTCATATGATAAACCTCAAAAGGGAAGATGAATTGGTCTCAAGACCAAAAAAAGTCCCTTGAAGGAGCTCAAAAAGTATTTCAAAAATCGAGTAAGAGAGGTAGAAGAAAAATTGGGAAAATAAAAGAGAGTTGTGTAAAATAATTATAAAAGACTCCAAAACTTGGAAAAGGAAACACCAAAATTGACTGAAGAAAGCGATTCCTTATAGAGAAGAATTAGTCAATTGAAAAAAGAAAAAAATCCACTGATAAAAAAAAAAAAAACTCTCGTAAAAGTAAAATTTACCACATGGAAAAGGAGGTATAAAAGCTAATTTAAGAAAATAATTCCTTAAAAATTAGAATTGAGTAAGTGGAAGTTAATAACTCTGTGACACATTAAGAAGATAAACTAAACGAAAATAATGAAAAAAAATAGAAGAAAATATAAAACACCTCATTGGAAAAAAATGACCTGGAAAATAGATCCAAGACAATTAATTTAAGAATCAATGGATTACCTGAACGTCATGATAAAAAAAAAAAAGAGCTTGGGCAGCATCTTTCAAGAAATTAACAAGGAAAACTGTTCTTAGAAAAACTACTCTGAAACGGACAAAATAGTCATTGAACAAATCAACTGATAACCTCATCAAAGAGAACCCAAAATATAAAGTCCAATGAATATTTTAGCCAAATTTGAGAACTATCATGCCAAGTCGAAAATTATTGTTAGCAGTCAGAAAGAAAAAAATAATAAAATCTCAAGAAGCCACAATCAGAATTACAAAGGACTCAGCAACTTCTACATTAAAGTATTCAAGGAATTAGTATATCATATTGCAGAAGTACAAAGGGTACTCATTCTTTTTCATCCCTCTGCTCTTTGACTGCATTGCATCAGCTTGAAGAAATCCTTTAAAAATACAATTGTTATTGGGGCACCTAGGTGGCACAGTGAATAGAGCACCAGCCCCGGAGTCATAAGGATCTGAGTTTAAATACAGGCTCAGAAAAGCACTTCCTAGCCATGTTACCTTGGGCAAGTCACATAGCCTTTCCCCATCCAAAAAGCAAAAATGAATGAATCAATGACTGAATGAATAAAAAATTAGAAATAGGGGCGGCTAGGTGGCGCAATGAGTAGAGTGCTGGCCCTGGAGTCAGAAGGACCTGAGTTCAGATCCGGCCTCAGACACTTAATGAACACACAAACAAAAACCTAGCCCTGTGACCTTGGGCAAGTTACTTAACCCCAATTGCCCACCAAAAACCAAAAAAAAAAAAATCAGAAATACAATATATCACATATAAAAAGTCCTCTGAAGAAAACAACTCTATCAAAAAGTAGAATTGGCCAAATGGAAAAGGAGTTGCAAATGTCAAGTAAAGAAAACAATTCAGTAAAAAGTAAAACTGGGCAAGTGAAACCTAATGACTCTATGAGACATCAAGAAAAATAAAACAAAATCAAAAGAAGGAAAAAATAGAAGAAAATTTGAATATCTCGTTGGAAAAAAAAAAAAAAAAACAACTGACCTGTAAAATAGATGCAAGGGAGAAAAATTAAGAATTATTGATCTACCTGAAAACCATGATCAAAAAAGGACCCTGGATAGGATCTTTTAGGAAATCAAGGAAAAGTGCCCTGAGGTGCTAGAAACAGAGGACAAACTCGTCATCAAAATAATTCACCGATTACCTTCTAAGAGAGATCTCAAACTGAAAACGCCAAGGTATACGGCAGCCAAATTCCAGAATTATCAGGTCAAGGAGAAAATACTTCAAACACACAGAAGGAAACAATTCAAATATTGTAGAACCACAGTCAGTATTCTTCAGGATCTTGCAACTTCTACATTAAAAGATCAGAGAGCTTGGAATAACATTTTCTGTAAGACAAAAGACCTTGGATAAAAACCAAGGATAATTACCCAGGAAAATTGGTCATTACCTTTCAGGGAAGGAGGAAGACATTCAATGTAATATGCTACTGACAAATCTTCCTGACAAAAAAGAACAGAGTTCAGTGGAAAATTTGATCTTTATGAATACAAGACTCAAGAGAGTCATGAAAGTTAAGCAGGAAAGAAAAAAAGAAACGAAAAAAAACATTTTATTCAATAAGGGAAAGCTGTTTACATCACTACATGGTAAGGTGATACTTGTGATTGTTGAGAATTGTATTTTTACAAGAACATTTTAAGAGGGATATAGACAGAGGTAGTGGGTTTAAGTCATGAAAAGGAATTGTAATGGGAGAAGAATAAAGAAGGCAGAAAAGTGTAAATTGCATCACATGAGGAGGCGAAAAGTTATATTCCAGTAGAAGGAAAGAAGGGAGGGAGATTAGCACTGTTTTAACTTTACTGTCAATTGATTTGGTTCAAGGAGGGAATAATACTCAGGTATTAAAATCTAACTTGCCCTAAAAGAGAAGGGGGTAAGAATGAAGAGGGGAGATATTAAGGGAGACAATGGTCAAAAGTGAAACTCTTTTGAGGAGAGGAAGGGAGAAATAAATTCATAAATCGAGCAGAGGAATAAGATGGAGAGAAAAACACAGAGAATAATCATAACTGTGAATGTGTATTGTACGAACTCTCACATAAAGCCAAAGCAGTTAGCAGAATAGATCAAATATGTTATGCTTCAACTGAGATAAAATAAAAAAGCAGGAGAAGCATTCCTGATCTCAGAAAAAAATAAAATAAAAAGTAATGATCTCATTAAAATAGAAAAATAAGGAAACTAGTTCTTGGATAAATGGCACCATTAAAATGAAGCAATATCATTACTAAACATATATGCACCAAGTCATATAGTATCCAAATTCTTTTTTCCCCATTTTGTTTTTTTTTTCTTTTCCTAGAACTTATGCAAAGTGTTAAAATTTCATCATCTAAATCCATATTGCTATCTTCTATACTGTTATTAGAGGCCTGGTTCATTACAGAATGAGTCTTTGGATCACACTGATGTGAATGGCTTTCAGTAGTTGTGTCACATGGCTGAACCTGAGTATGTGAAAAAGAGTTTGTGATTTCTTCCCTGTTACCTCTTTCCTTCAGCTGGACATCCCTCATATCACTTTCAGATAATTCTGTGCTTCTGTGGTTATCTGATTTTGGAGTTATAGGGGCAGTGTGTTGTTTAATTAAATGCCAACAAAAGGCCAGCTCTGACTGAGGTGGGAAAGTACACTTATCAAACATGAGTTCACTGATAAGAATTTTTCTTTTTGATGGGAGCACTGGAGAGTGTGGACTGCTACAATGTTTTATGGGAAAGCACTGTCCCATAGCATCTTGCAGTTTTTGTTTAAGAGACCGGACCAAAAATCTGTGCCCACATGAGTGATCTAAATCCAACTCAATGGACAAACAGCTGTGCTTCCTCTCTGGGCTCCCTAAAGGGATGTCAGCTTTCTCTTTTGAAGATGGTGTGTCAGTATCAGAAGAGTGCTCATTCTTTTTGGACAAGGAGAGCTTTTTCCCATTCCACACATAACCATCTTTTCTGTCTGCACTTCTACTCTGACTGGTTTTGGGTCTCACATCTACATTTTTACTATTATTTTCTGCCATTTTGTCAAACTATACCCACAAGTCCAGGTGTTACATATGCTGGTTTTTCAGGTTTTCAAGGAGGAAGTTTCTTCTGGGCCCTTTATGGAAGTATCTGCCGCCGTGTAGTTTGACCTGAGAGGTCCAAGGAGCCTCCTCCATCACCGAAGCCTTTCTTCCCTCGGCCCACTGGGGCCTGCCACTTCGGCTCCTCGTACATCCCCGCCCAGACTGCACTCCTCCCCCTCCTCCTCCTTAGACTCAGTATCCAAATTCTTGCAGGAGAATTTAAGAGAGTTACAGGAAGAAATTGAAAGCAAAATTATGCTAGTGGGGGGACTTCCCCCTCCACCTAGTTGAGCTTGGTAAATTTAACCACAAAATTAACAAGAGAGAGTAGATGTGGTAGACCTCTCGGAAAAATGAATGGGGATAGAAAGGAATATACCCTTGTCTCAGTGGTACTTGGCATATAAACAAAAAATTGATCATGTACTAGGGTGTAGAAAACTCACAATCTAATGCACAAAGGCAGGAATATTAAATGTATCCTTTTTAGATCATGAGGCAATAAAAATTACGTGTAATAAAAGGACATGGAGATGTAAAAAAGACAAGTAATAAAGGACATGTAAATAAAAGGACTTGTAAATAATAAAATAAAATAAAATAACAGGACATGTAAATAAAGTACACGTAATAAAGGACACATAATAAAGGACAGGCTAAAATTTAATTGGAAACTAAATAATCTAGTCTTAAGAATGAGTGGATCTTGGGGTGGCTAGTTGGCTCAGTGAGTAGAGCATCAGCCCTGGAGTCAGAAGGACCTGAGTTGGGATACAGCCTCAGACAATGCACACACAAACAAAAACCTAGCCGTGTGACCTTGGGTAACTTACTTAACCCCAATTACCCTTCAAAAACCAAAAAAAAAAAAAAAAAAGAATGAGTGGGTCAAAAAATAAGTCATAAAAACAATACATAACTTCATTCAAGAGAATGGCAACTATAAGACAACATTCCAAAACTAATAGGATGCAGTGAAAGTGTTCTTAGGGGAAGTTTTCTATCTCAGAATACTTACATGAAGAAAATACAAAAAGAGGAGACCAATACATTCTACATGGCACTAAAAAAGCTAGAAAAAGAACAAATTAAATATCCCCAGTGGAATACTAAATTAGCAATGCAAAAAACAAAACAAAAACAAATGAGATATTAATAAAGTTGAAATTAAGGAAACTATTGAACTAATACTAAAAGCCACTTTATGAAAAAAAAAGATAAATATTTGGTTAACTTGACTGAAAAACAAAGAAATAAGAAAACCAAATTACCAGTATCAAAAATGGAAAAGATGTATATAACACTAATGAAGAAGAAATTAAAACAAAATTTGATATTTTGCCCAAAAGATGATATTTCATCAATAAATCTGACAATCTAAATGAAATGGGTGAATATTTACAAAAATACAAAAATATTAATTGTCCAGATTAACAGGAGTGGACAAAAAATTCTTAAACCCCTTTTCAGAATAAGAAATTAAACAACCCATCAATAAACTCCCTAGGAATAAAATGTCCAGAAGCAGCCATATTTATAATAACTTCTAACAAACAGTGAAAGAAAAAATAATTCCAATACTTTATAGACTACTTGGGAAAATTTGAGAAGAAAGAGTCTTACCTATATTTTTATGATAAAAATATAGGTCTAAACCAGGAAGAGATAAAACAGAAAAAGAATCTTATAGGCCTGTTTCCCTCATGAATATAGATACAATAATTTAACATAAAATATTAGCAAAAATATTTTTGACAAATGCTTTATTAATTTATGGTTTACATCATTCATTTCTGATAGATTTTGAGTTACACTTTTTCCCCATTTTTCCCCTACCCACTTCCCCAAAATAGCAGTCCCACAAGATATCCCCTCATCCAATCTGCTCTCTCCCATATCTTCTCCCATACCCCCTCCAACTTTACCATTAGGGCGAGGTGAGAATCTGTGCCCCAATGCCTGAACATTTTATCTCCCAATTACATGCAAAATAGTATTAATAATAGTATATATATATATATATATATATATATATATATATATGAGAAATTTAATTTTAAAACATCGCTTTTCAGATCCATTCCCTTCCTCCCTTGTCACCCATTCCCTCTGTGAAGATAAGCAATGCAGTATGTGTTATACATTTATAGCTATGCAAAACATTACCATAGTAGATATATTGTAAAAGGCTGCTTATATTGGGGCAGCTAGTTGGTGCAGTGAGTAGAGCTTTGTCCCTGGAGTCAGAAGGACCTGAGATAGGATCTGGCCTCAGACACTTAACGCACAAACAAAAACCTAGCCGTGTGACCTTGAGCAAGTTACTTAACCCCAATTGCTCTCCAAAAGGCAAAAAAAAAAAAAGGCTGCTTATAATTCGCTCCCACTCCCCACCTGGTCCATTCCCTACTTTGATCCTGTCCCTCTTCGATAGTGGGCACTTCCAAAGTCCCCTCCACCCAAAATGCCCTCCCGTCCATCATCCCCTCTCTCATCCCCCTTCCCCCTACTCTACAGAACTGTGAGACAACCCATTTAGTATGTATGTCATTCTCTCAATGAGCTAGGTTCAAAGAGAATATGGTTTTGCCATTTTACTTCCCTGTGCTTCCCTTCCCCTGCAGCCACTTCCCATTGCTTCTTCTACATGAGATAGTTTACACTACCCTGTCTGTCCCCATCTCCTCTTGCCACACTCCTCTCTCACCTCATAAGTTCACATCTTAAGTATCATCCATTCCTACCAAATTCAAACTGTGCCCTCTATCCATCTATAACTGTAAACATATATACATACATTCACATATGTATTCATATGCCCATATACTTCATCAGTCACTGTTATTGTTTTTCCATGTAGCAATGTAAATAGTTCATCTTTGATAAGTTCCTTTTGATTTCTTTTCCCTGATTATCTTCTCAAGCATCTCTTGCTTCTTGTTTCTGAATGTTAAATTTTCTATTTAACTTTGGTTTTTTCCTCAAGAATGCTTGAAAGTCCTCTAGTCCACTGAATGAACATATTTTCCCCTGAAAGAAAATACTCAGTTTTGCTGTGTAGGTGACCCTTGGCTTCAATCCCAGATCTTTTGACCTCTGGAATATCATATTTCATGCCCTCCAGTCCCTATATGTAGAAGCTGCCAGGTCCTGTGCTATTCTGATTGTGTTTCCACAATATTGATAATGTTACTTCCTGGCTGCTTGGAGTATTTTCTCCTCGAATCGTGGATTCTGTAATCTGGCTATAATATGATTTTTAAATTATCTCTCCTGGATCTATTTTCCATGTCAGTTGTTTTTCCCATGAGATATTTCATATTGCTTTCTATTCTTTCATTTGTTTGGATCTGTTTAAGAGCATCTTGATTTCTCCTAATGTCATTAGCTTCCATTTGCTCCAGTCTGACTCTGAAGGAATTAATCTCCTCAGTGAGCTTTTGAGATTCTTTTTCCATCTGGAAAATTTGGCTTTTTAAGGCATTCTTCTCCTCATTGACATTTTGGGTTCCAAAGTCCATAGGTCACTAACCTCTTACTTTGTCTTAGGCATGTCTGTGTTGATAATTCTGGAATCACCACAGCTGCTGGTGTTCTGCATTCCCTCCAGCCAGCTGCCAGCCTGGCCACCCTGGGACTAAACCCATGGCTCACTCAGACCTGGTCTCAGCTCTCTGTGCTGGGCTGCTGGCTCCCAGAGCACTTCATTGGCCCTCCCTGCAGGGCTGCTGGGCTGTCCTCAGAGGGTGGTCAGCTTCTCTGTGTTGTTCTGTGGGTGCTGTGGCTCCAGAAGTTGTTCAGAGTCCTCTTGTACATGGTTTGAAAGAAGTCTGGTGGGAGAGCACCTTGGAAATGCTGTTTCTACTCCACCATCTTGGCTTTGCCTCTAGCAAAAATATTATAGCAACTTATAATGAGAATAACTCAATATGACCAGATATAATTTATATGAGGGCTCATTCAATATTAGGCAAGCTATCAGCATATTTGACCATGTTGACAACAGAACTATTAGAAACGATACAATTATCTTAATAAATATAGAAAAATCTTTCAACAAAATACACCATCCATTACTATTAAAAACATTAAAGAGTGTAGGAATAAATGAATTCTTCCATTAAATGATAAATAGCATCTACCTAAAACCATCACCAAGCATTATATTTAATGGGGATAAGCTAGAACCTTTCCAATAAGATTGAGGGTGAAACAAGGATGGCCATTATCAGCATTGTTATTGAATATGGTACTTCAAATCATAGCTTATCCAATAAAAAATTGGAGGAATTAGAATAGGTAAAGAAGATTCAAACCTATCATTCTTTGCATATGTTATCATGATATCCTTACAGAATCCTGGAGATTAAAAAATACTTGAAATAGTAGACAAATTTAGCAAAGTTGCAGGATATAAAATAAACACACATAAATCATTGACATTTCTACATATTACTAACAAAGCCCAACAGTAAGAGACAAAGAAATTTTGACTAAAGTTAACATAGACATTATAAATTATTTGGGTGTGTACCTGTTAAAACACACCCAGGAACTTAAATGAACACAATTACACAACAGTTTTCCAAAAAAGTGAGATGTAAATCACTGGAAAAAAAAAAAAACATTAGTTTTTCATGATTGAGCAGAGGTAATGTGATAAAATTATAATTCTTCTTAAATCAATTTGCTTACTCAGTTCTATACCAATCAAATGCCCCCAAAATATGTAATAACAAATTTCATTCAGCAGAGCAAAAGGTCTGAATATCAACAGAATTAATAAAAATAAATGCTAGGATATATAGCCTACTCTTAGCAGATTTTAAATTTTATTACAAAGTATCAATCATCAAAATTTCTTGGTAATGCCTAAGAAATAGATCATTGGAATAGGTTAGTACACAAGACATAGCAGTCAATAAATATAGTAATCTACTGTTTGATTAGCCCAAAGACCTCAACTTCTAGGATAGGAACTCATTGACAAGAACTGCTCAGAAAACTGGAAAATAGTATGATAAAAACTAAACATACATTGTACATAAAGAAAATAGTCAAGAAGTGTACATGATTTAGATATAAATATTGATGTCTAAACAGGGAGAACAAGGGATAGTTTATCTGTCAGATTTAAGGAGAATGGAATAACGTATGGCCAAGCAACAGATGAAGACATTATGAAAAGGAAAAATGAAAATTTTGTGTAAAGTAAATGGAAAAGATTTGAAACAGCAATACCAATGCAGCAAAGTTTAGGAGTGAAGCAGGAAACTGGGAAAGAATTTTTAAAAGTGTCTCTGATAAAGTTCTCATTTCTAAAATATATTGGGAAGTGAATCAAATCTATAAGAATACAAGTTATTCCCCAATTGATAAATGGTCCAAGGACATGAAAAGGCAGTTTTCTGATGAAGATTGCAACTATATATAGGCATATCAAAATGATCTAAATTGAGTGGCTAGGAGGTGCAGTGAATAGAGAGCACTGACAGTGGAGTCAGGAGGATGTGATTTCAAATCCAGCCTCAGACACTTAACACTTATTAGCTGGGTGACCTTGAGTGAGTCACTTAACCCCAATTTCCCTGCCCTCCCCCCCTCCTAAAAGGAAAAAAAAAAAACAAACTAAAACAAACAAACAAAAAAAACCTGCTCTAAATTACCATTGATTGGAGAAATGCAAATCAAATCAATTCTGAGGTACCACATCACACCTATCAAATTGGCTAACATAAAACACTGGGAAAATGAATGCTAGAGAAGATTTCGGAAAATTGAAACATGATTGCTTTGTTGTTGGAATAGTTTACTGATAGAGGCATCTGGAGAGCATTTTTGATCTATTTTTGCAACTATAGAAATGTGCATACACTTTGTCCCAGGATTGCCAGTTCTCGGTCTGTATCGCAAAGTGATCATACAAATGGAAAAAGACCCACTTGTACAACAATATTTTTAGGAACTCCTTTATTGGTGCCAAAAAATGTATATTCAGAAATGTTTGTTAGCTGGGGAATGTCTGAAAGCTGTGTTATTTGACTGTGATGGCATACTATTTTACTATTAAAAGTGATGATCAGATGGACTTCTGAAAAAACTGGAAAGACATAAATGAACTGATGCTGAGTGAAGTGAGCAGAAGCAGGAGGGCATTGTACACATTTACAGCCACAATATACAATAAGTAACTTTGATAGAGTTAGCTCTTCTCAGCAATGCAAGAATAAAGATCTTATGATTGCAAATGCTGTCCATATCCAGAAAAGGAGCTATGGATGCTGAATGCTGATTGATGCATACTATTTGCTCTTTTTTACCCTTTCTTTCCTTCTTTTATATGGTTTCTCCCACTGGTTATAATTCTTACTTACAACATGACTAATGCCAAAACTGTCTTAATATGATTGTATATATATATATATATATATATATATATATATATATATATATATATATATAGATTGTATCAAATGATATTCTCTCTTGGTGTGGGGGAGGGGAGTGAGGAGGATAATATTTGGAACTCAAAATATTATGGAAGTAAATGCTGAAACTTAAAATTAATTAAATAAATAATTTAAAAATAATGAATGTTAGTAATAATTGTAAAAAATAAAACATCATTTAGAAAACCCCCAACAATTCCATCCTCCTCCCCACCACCCAAAATGGTAAGCCCATCACATTCTAAGTTTTTTTTTGCAATATTAACATTTTCTGAACTCTAGAACAGCAATAAAACAATAAATTTACCCTGATTTTTGACATTTTGCTTATTTTCATGGTATACATGCTCACGGCAAGTTTGTTATCCTCTAAAAAGTATACCCATGACTATCACATATTAAAAATTCATATATAATTTAAATATTATGAAAGTATCTCTCAACATCTCCCCTTCCCTAGTTTCTTCCAGCACAAGGATGAGTCTACCTCTCTTACTATTCCATGACACATATTCAATAATAGAATAACCTCAGGTTAGTGAACTTCCTTTATTTTTATTAAAAAAAAAAAACCTTCAGAGAAAATAAATAATAAAAATTTGCAGTCAGGGAAACCACTAATGACTGTATGGGACTCCAACCAATAAAGAAGCAAATACATTTTTTCCAAATACTCTCCATCACTTTTCCAATGATATGTAGGGAAGTGGGAATTGGGGTAGTTGGGCAAAGATTAAGTCTTATAGTAAGTAGGCTATTTGTCAATTAAATGAAGAAAAGTGGAAAATACTGTGAGTGCTCAGAAATGTTCATTTCTTTAGCTTTTCCACATTCTGTTTGCTTCACTATCACTGAAATTATTATATACATTTTTCCTCACATTGTTCCTGTCCATGCCTTTGGTTCATATCGTACACTGAAGTCCACCAACCAAATCATAGCCATTGGTAAATTCATCTTATTAGTTGGATAGTCCAGGATGTAGTCTCCCTCTAGTTCCAGTCTTTCCAGGATGGTTGCTCTCCTTTGAAATGTCATGTTTAAAGTCTGTTAAACTTTGCATAACAACAACACGATATTCATAGCACCCAAGGTAGCTATAAATATGCTGGTGTAGTTGTGAATCACAAAATGTAACAGGGTGTCCACATGGAGGACAGAACCAAAGCATTTATTCAAATACCAGAAAATGGAGTCCCAAAACCAGAAAGTAATAGTCATCACAGTAACCACAAAGTTGGTGCACATAGTCATTGCAGCTAATACCCAACTTCCCAAGCCTTCAAAATAAAACAGGCTCCCTCAAGGAAGGATTCTAGTCTCTCCACTGACAATAGCTCCTCAGCCTCCACACTGCTCTTTCCCAGTAGTTCCAGCTCCCAGCAATTCTCATCCCAGGCAGTTCTGTCTGGCTCTCAGAAGTTCTCAGCAGCTTTGTGTGGCACTCAGAAGTTCTCAATTCAATTCTCAGAAGAAGCTCTGGCTCTATAGCTTGGACTTTTCTATATATGTGGTATTAGCTCCTCCCTGTTTTGCCCATTCCTGCTACATCAGCAATTTCATTCCACTGTGGGAGACACAAGTTCTGGATCTTAATACTTGACACAATCATGAACTTGAAATAAGGTGCTAAATACCTGTTTGCTTGCCAATACAAGGGGCATGGAAGATCTTCAAATTCCATTACCATTATTCTTTGGTAAATCTCTTTCTTCCCACAAATACAGGTACTTCCAGTGCCACAAGCTTCTATGAAAATACCTTTTAGAAAATGCTAGTCTAGATTTAAATTCATACTCCAGGGTTTATTCAATAAAGATATTTTTTTTTGAGAAATCAGACATTGGAATTTGATGGTGTGGAGATGTGAAGTCTTTCAAGTTAATTGAAATGTTTGATATTTCCCAAGTATATTATATATTTCCTCAACTCTATGTCTTTCTTTTTATTATTCATTGTAACTAAAATGTCACACACCAGCACATCTAAGGAAATAATTCAGGTAGTCATATTGTCCAATCTTTCTGAGGTTCTCTATACATCAAAATGCTTCATTTAAGGTGTCAAGTAAAAGTAATTTACATACCCTTGATTCTTCTGAATTACAGCCAAGAGTTTTACAGTGAGAAGATTTCTCTACATCCATTATTATTGCAGAGGCAGCTATGCGGACCTCTGTGAATATAATGCACTGAACCTGTATTCTGGAAAACCTTAGTTGAAATTCATTCTCAAACATTCATTAGGTATGTAGTCATAGGCAAGTCATTTGACTTTTATCTGGTCTTGTTTCCTCAACTGAAAAATGGTTCTATCCTAACAGGTACTTCACTGAGTTGTTATGAGGATCAGATTTGTAAAGTACTTGGCCTAATGGCTGGCTTTTAAACAGCCAATTTATTCAAGAGAATAATTTAATATCCATATATACTAACATCACTTGCTGGAAAAGAACTATTTTTGTTAGAAATACCCACTCTGTTGAATAGAACATAATATCTTAAAACTTTCCCATTATGAACTTCATCTAGAATTTAATTGGGCTATAAGTTAGATTGCTCATATTCAACTTTATTTTTTTTTCAGCAATCTAGCAAGGTTTAGGTGCCAGTGATTCAGTCACCCCGAGGCCTAATCAAGTTTGCTGGGGCCAGATATCTTCTGGCATGGCCTGATCTGTGTAGCAACGCTGACTCACCTTAGTGCAGCAAAACATTCCTGCCAACTTTCAAGTTTCATTGGACTAGAAATTTGTTTTACTCCATATTTTTGTGGGTTCTGATGTTCAAGAATTTATTTAGAGTTGTTTCTTTATCAATCAATGTGAATTTTCTTTTAATTAAATTTTATGTTTATAATAATAATAATAATAATAATAATAATAATAATAATAATAATAATGAAAACTGTATATTTAAACATTTGATTTTAAAACATTGAATTCCAGATTCATTTCCTTCCTCCCTTGTCACCCACCCTTACTGGGAACATAAGCAATTCAATACAGGTAGTATATGTGGGCTAGGCAAAACATTTCCATAGTGGATATATTGTGAAAAATTGATTATATTTCCCTCTATCCTATCCCACTCCCACTTGTCTATTCTCTACCTGATTTTCTCCCTTTTCAAAAGTGGGTGATTCCAACATCCCTAAACCCAAACCAGCCCTCCTTTCCATTACCCCCCCCCATGCCCTTCCCGCTACTCTTCTATAGGGTGAGATACCCTATTTAGTGTGTATGTGGTTCCCTCTCTAAGCCAAATTCAATGAGATTAAGGTTAACCCATTCCCTTTTGCCTTCCTGTTCTTCCCCTCCATTGTAACAGTTTTCCCTTGCCTCTTCTATATGAGATAATTTACCCCATTTTGTCTCTCCCCATCTCCTCTAAATATATTACTCTGTCACCTCTTAATTTCACTTTTTAAGTATCATCACTTACTATTAAATTGGTCCTGTGCCATCTGTCTATGTATACCTGTACACATATATACACACACTCACATATGTATTCACATGCCCATATGCTCTCCTATAAAGACATATATATATGTATATATATGTACGTATGCATATATATATATATATATACTTATACAAACACAGAGAAACATTTCTATTCTTTTCAACTATTTTCATACTGAGAAAAGTTTCATAAGTTACAATTATCATTTTTTGATGTAGGAATGTAAATAGTTCAACTTTGATAATTTCCCTATGATGTATTTTTCCTGTTTACTTTCTCAAGGTTCTCTTGCTTCTTGTATCTGAATGTTACATTTTCTATTCAACTATGGGATTTTCATTATGAATATTTGAAATATTGAAATGGAATATTCTATTCCATTGAATGACCACATTTACCCCTGAAATCTGATAATACATTTTTCTGTGTAGGTGATTCTTGGTTTTAATGCCACCTGCTTTGATGTCCAGAATATTATAATCCAAGCCCTTCAATCCCTCAGTGTAGTTGCTGTGAGATGCTGTGTTATCCTATGTGTGTGTTTCCACAATATTCAAACTTTAACTTCCTGGCTACTTGTAACATTTTCTCCTTTACCTGGGAACTGTGAAACCTGGCTATAATATTCCAAGGAGTTTTGTTTTGGAGATCTTTTCCTGGACTTGATAGTCAGGTTATAAATAAGTATTATAGCAGAGGGAATGAACAATGGGAAAGAGGAAACAAAAACAAGAGAAAGAAAAAGAGCAGGTAGCTTGTTTAAATATGGATTCAAACTCAGTTCTTTCTATTTCTTTCTCTGGACATAGATATCTCTCTCCATGTTGAGTATTTTGGGTATGACTTAAAACCCTACAATGCTGAGAAGAGTCCAATATATCAAAGTTGGTCATCAGAACATATGCTGTGTCTGTAATTGTGTACAAATTACTCCTGGTTCTACTCCTCTAAGCATCAGTTTGTATAAAGATCTCCAGTTAAATATGAAGTCTATCTTCTCCTCTTTCTTATAGCACAATATTATTCCATTATGTTCATATACCACAACTTGTTCAGTGATTTATTAATAGATGGGCATCCCTTTAATTTCCAATTCTTTGTCATCACAAAAAGACCCTCTATAAATATTGTTGTACATATCGGTCTTCCTCCCACTTCTATGATCTCTTTGGTATACAACTCTAGAAGTGGCATTGCTGAGTCGAAGGGTATGAAATTATTATTATTTTTTTTTTTTTGCTTTTTGGAGGGCAATTAGGGTTAAGTAACCTGCCCGAGGTCATACGGCTAGGTTTTTGTTTGTGTGTGTTAAGTGTTGGAGACCAGATCTGAACTCAGGTCCTTCTGACCCCAGGGCTGTTGCTCTACTCACTGAGCCACCTAGCCACCCCAGGTATGAAATTATTTATAGTCCTTTGGGCATAATTGTAGTTTGCTCTCCAGAATGGTTGGATCAATTCACAACTCCACCAGCACTGCACTAGTGTTCTAATTTTTCCACATTCTCTCCAGCATTTGCCATTTTCCTGTTTTGTCATCTTAGGCAATCTGGCCAGTTACATGTGGTACCTCATAGTTGTTTTGATTTGTATTTAATTAATAGTGATTTGGAGCATTTTTTCATATGCTTATATATATATACATATATATATACATATATATATATATATATCTTTAATTTCTTCCTCTGAAAACTGCTTGTTCATATCCTTTGATCATTTATCAATTGGTGAATGATTTGTATTCTTATAGATTTGACTCAATTCTTTGTATACTTTAGAAATTAGTACTTTATCAGAGACATAAATTGTAAAAATTATTTCCCAATTTTCCATTTGCCTCCTAATTTTGGTTACATTGTTTTTTTTTTTTTGTCCAGAAGCTTTTCAATTTAATGTAATCAACATTTTCCATTTGGCAATATATAATGTTCTCTAATTCTTTTTTAGTCATATAATCTTCTCTTCTACACAAATCTAAATGTAAATTATCCCTTGCTTTCCCAGATTGCTTACAGTATCAGCCTTTATACATAGATCACGCATCCATTTAGACTTGCTTTTGGTATATGGTGTTAGATAATGATCTATGCCCAGTTTCTACCATGCTATATTCCAGTTATTCCAGCAGTTTTTGTCAAATGGTGAGTTCTTATGCCAAAATCTGGGGGTTTTGGCTTAATCAAATAGTAGATTACCATAGTCATTGACTCCTGAGTCTTGTGTATCCAATCTAATCCACTGATCCACTATACTATGCCTCAGCCAGTACCAAGTAGTTTTAATGACTGCTGATTTACAATGCAGATTATAATATTGTATAGCTAGTCCACCTTCCTTAGCATTTATTTTAATTAATTCCATTAATATCATGTTCCTTTTGTTCTTCCAAATGAATTTTGCTGCTAATTTTTCCAGCTGTATAAAGTAGTGTTTTGGTAAATTGATTGGCATGGCATTGAATATATAATGGAATTGAGGTAAAATTATCATTTTTATTATATTAGCTCTAGCCAGACATGAGTACTTGTTGAAGGTTGATTTCTAGCTTCTGTTTTCATCATGCCTTTCAGGTAGTCCAATAATTCTTAAATTATATCTCCTGGATCAATTTTCTAGGTCAGTGGTTTTTCCAATGAGATGTTTCACATTGCCTTCTATTTTTTTTTTTTGTTTGTTTGTTTGTTTGGATCTGTTTAATAGTATCTTGCTCTCTCATAGTCACTAACTTCTATTTTTTTTTCTTTTTTAATTATTATTAAACAAATGCTTTATTAACTTCTGGTTTACATAATTCATTTCCACCAAATTTTGAGTTACACTTTTTCCCCATTTTTGCCTACGCCCCACCCCAGAATAGCAGTCGCAGTAGATATCCCTTCATCCACTTCGCCATTAGGGCAAGGTGAATCTCTGAGCCCCATTGCCTGGACATCTTATGAAACATTTAATTTTATAACTTGATTTTTAGATCCATTCCCATCCCTCCTTGTCACCCACTCCCTCTGAGAAGATAAGCAATTCAGTATGTGTTGTACATGTATAGCTATGCAAAACATTACCATAGATATATTGTAAAAGACTGTTTATATTTCCCTCCCACCCATCTCACCTCCCACCTGGTCCATTCCCTACTTTGATCCTGTCCCTCTTCGATACTGGGTACTTCCAACCTTCCCTACCCACAGAATGCCCTCCCCTCCAACCTCCCCCCACTCATCCCCCTTTCCCCTACTCTCCTGCAGGGTGATATATCCCATTTAGTATGTATGTGATTCTCTCCTTGAGCCGACTTCAATGAGAATACGGTTTTGCCTTTTTACCTTCCTGTTCTTCCCCTCCCCTAGAACTACTTCTCCTTGACTCTTCTACATGAGATGGTTTACCCTACCCTGTGTCTCCCCATCTCCTCTTGCCACTTTCCTCTCTCACCTCTTGACTTCACCCCTTAAGAATCATCCCTCCCCATCAAATTCAACCTGGGCCCTCTATCCATGTATACCTGTAAACATATGCCCATATACACTTCTTGAATTATTTTCATAATGAGAATGGTTTCATCAGACACAGTTATTGTTTTTTTCCTTATGGGAATGTAAATAGTTCAACTCTGAGAAGTTCTTTTGGATTTCTTTTCCTTGATCACCTTCTCAAGCATCTCTTGCTTCTTGTGTCTGAATGTCAATTTTTCTATTCAACTCTGGTTTTTTCCTCAAGAATGCTTCAAAGTATTCTATCCCCCTGAATGACCATATTATCCCTTGAAACAAGATACTCAGTTTTGCTGGGGAGGTGACCCTTGGCTTCAACCCCAGCTCTTTTGCCCTCTGGAATATCATATTCCATGCCCTTCAATCCCTCAGTGTAGAAGCTGCCAGGTCCTGTGCTATTCTGATTCTGTTTCCACATTATGGAAATTGTTTATTCCTGGATGCTTGGAGTATTTTCTCCTTGATCTGGGAATTCTGGAACCTGGCTATAATATTCCTAGGACTTTTCTTTTTGGGATCTTTTTCAGGAGGTGATTGGTGAATTCTTTCAACCTCTATTTCCCCCTCTGGGTCTAACACATCAGGGCAATTTTCCTTGAGAATTTCTTGAGGGATGATTTCTAGGTTCTTTCTTTGTTCATGGCTTTCAGGTAGTCCAATAATTTTTAAATTATCTCTCCTGGATCTATTTTCCAGGTCAGTGGTTTTTCCCATGAAGTATTTCACATTGCCTTCTATTCTTTCAGTTGTTTGGATCTGTTTAAAAGCATCTTGATTTCTCATAAAGTCACTAGCTTCCATTTGCTCCAGTATAACTCTGAGGGAATGAATCTCCTCATTGAGTTTTTGAGATTATTTTTCCATCTGGTAAATTCGGATTTTTAAGGCATTCTTCTCCTCATTGCCTTTCTGAGCCTCTTTTGTCATTTGAGTTAGTCTATTTTTAAGGTGTTATTTTCCTCAGTCAGGCTGTTGACTGTCATTTCATACTTTTCTTGCTTCTTTATCATTTCTCTTCCCACCTTTCCCCCACTTCTCTTATCTGCTTTTTAAGGTCCTCTATGGCCTGTTGCCAGCTTTCATTTTCATTTTGGGCTTTTGTTGCAGGAGTTCTGACCTCACAGTTCTCCTCCATGCTTTGATCCTCTTTTCCCCTAAAATAGGAGTCCAATGTTGAATTTTTATGTTTATTTTGTTTCTTGTGCCTAGGCATGTTGCCACTTAATTACTTGATTTTGGGCTTCTTGCCACAATAGGACTCTGCCACCAGACAGGAGAGCTTGATCCCAAATGTGGGGTCTTCACAACTTCTGTCAGTTGGGTGGCCTCTGTAAAGCCTTCACCCACTCTGGCAAATTGGATATTCAACCCAAAGTTCCCCCCAGACCACAATCCAGATCCAGGCAGTTTAAAGCAAGAGCGATTAACCCCCAGACCTAACTTCCATTTCTTACAATCTAATTCTAAAGGAATGGTTTTCTCCAGTGAGCTTTTGAGATTCTTTTTCCCTTTGGCAAATTCAACTTTTTAAAGTGTTCTTCTAGTGCTTGACTTTTTGAGCCTCTTTTGCCCTTTGAATTAGTATGTTTTTAAGGTGTTATTTTCATCAGTAAGTTTGTTGACTCATTTCATAATTTTTTGCATCATTCTTATTTTATTTCCAAATTTTTCCTCCACTTCTTTTATTTGGTTTACACAATCCTTTTTAAGCCCCACTGTGCTCTATCACCACCTCATATTCTTCTTGGAATCTTTTGTTCTAGGACTTCTGACTTTGCTGTCTTTATCCTGTTCCATGCTTTGATCCGTTTTATCCCCAAAATATGATTGTAAATTTGGGTTGCTCTGCTTGATTTGCTTCCTTCGCTTGCTCATATTGCCAATTAATTATTTTACTTTTAAGATTTTTGTCACAGTAAAACTCTTCTACCAGAGAGAGGAATTTTGTCCCAATCTCTGGAATTTTCTCAGCTGCTGTAACTGTTAGTTAGCTGCCCCCTCTGAAGCCTTCATATGCTCTGGCACACTGGTCATGTTCCCTGCGACCACCATCCTGGACATTAATCCAGATCCAAGCAGGTTAAAGCAAAAGTGGTTACCCTTCAGAATAATTTCTTGGTTCCCATACAATCTGCAGGCCAGGAGCTCTGAAGCATCCCCGTGGCATCGGCTGCATAGCTGCCATTCCTCAGCTACTTCTCGACCCTGGGGCAAAGGCCGAACCCCATTCCCATACTCCCTGTTCCCACCAAGTCTACACTGACCACTCACTTTGTCTTTTTCATCTGTAGGTTTATAATTCTGGAAACCATCACAAGTGCTGGTGATCTAAAGTCCCTCCAGGGGCTGGTTGTGGCCACCCTGAGACTAAAACTTAGGGCTCATATGGGGATGGACTCCTCTCCCACTGTGCTGTGCTGCCCCATTCCTGCTGGCCTACCAGGCTGCCTTCAGTGGGAGGTTAGCTTCTATCTGACATTTCGTGGGTTCTGTAGCTCCAAAATTTGTTTTAGAGTCATTTTTTACATGTATTGGAGGAGGTGGAAGCAGGAGCTGTCCAGAAATCCTGTTCCTACCCTGTTTCTTGACCCCCCCCCCACTACATTCAAGAGTCATTTTTCAAAGTAATTTTGAGGGGTTTGAGGGATAGCTCAGATTAATTTTTGTCTTTACTCCACCATCTTGGCTCTGCCTCTTCCATATGTGTTTTCTTAAATGATATAGCAATAGTGTTAACTATGAGGCAACTGGGGAACAGTTGATATAGACTGAGGGACAAAACAGTGAAATTATGAGATCATTTAACTTATAAGTACTTGCTATGTGTCAGACTTTGTGCTAAACTCTGAATAAAAATATAAACAAGCAGAACAATCACTGGTCTTAAGGTACTTACATTGTAATGTGGTAGAACTACACAAATAAGTGCAAGAAATCATGAGACAGAGTTTCCAGAGAGAGACCTGGGAAATAAACACCCTTAAAATGTCATGGAGCCTGAAGACCTACAAAAAACAAGACAAAGAAAACTAGCAAAAAGAATTACAACAACAACAATTCAGCTACCAGATCAGGAAACCCAAGGGTAGAGTCTCAGACTTTTCTTTTGTTTTGTGTGTGGAGGGAGGGAAATTTGAAGGATGAATGCCATAAAGCAAAGAATATAGACCACCTGATTTACAGAATCATAGATTTAGAGTATTAAATGATAATAGAGGGGGTCAAGTGACAAACCTTATTTTAACAGATGATCATATTGGTTTCCACAGACAAAACTTGTCTAGGGCTTTAGAGCCAGTAAGTTTTACTAAAGATGGAAACTTTTATCTTCACACCTACAAGATGCATGTTTTATCTATTATGCATGTGTACAAGACAATAGTTTATCACTAGAGTAATTGTGTCTATGTAAGGCACATATTGCCCATCATATTTTGCTAGATGATCCATAATATTTAGGTTAAGGAATCTTTTAGAAATGTTTCTAATTTTAATTCATATTTGGATCCAAGTGTAGAAGTTAATATTTTGTCTTAAAAAACACTTAACTGATTGGGGAATGATTCTATTCATTGGCCTATTCATTGTTTTTGCATGGACATTGGCTGCTAGGCAAACTTAATGCATGCTCACAGATGAAGTGTTCATAATTTTTTTTAGATTTACTAGGAATTTCTTCTCAATGAGTAAGATAATATTAATTTGAAATAATTATTTTGATAAATTGTTTTATCAGTAGCATATGACCGTTCCTTAGTAAACTAGTGTCCATACTCGTAACTAGTAATGTATATTTTTCCTTAAATATTTATTTTCCATGATATTAACACTGATTTAATTGACTCATATTATAATCTCTTTAACATTGAATGAAACAGTAAGATATAAAAATATAGTTTAACCACATGTAAAGGAAGATATATTTCCAGAATAATTCTGTTGGATTTTTAAGCAACTTAAATTTTTCTTAAAATATCTCTTTTGCCTGCTTATATAATTGCAAATTCCCATGTATAATGGTCTCAATTTATTTTAGCATAAGATATAGATGTTCATGGAACATCTTATTTAATATTTTTAGGTATAAAATTGAGCTTCCATCCAAGTTATAATTATTAAGTCTATGTCTATCTCATGAAAAGGTAAATATTTTCATCTTGTTTACACAGAATTCATCCATGTATGAAGCAAAAAGGCAATAAGATCATTTTTCATGTGTCCTCTCAAAATTTATGTCTATAATTTTGGTTTTTAGGGTGAAATAATCACAAGTTGGATATAAATATGAAATTTACTTTGTTTCAAAGAGCATTATTTCATGCTAAACTGTCAGAATAGTCTAATTTGTGGGAACTCATTTTTCATAGGTATTTTAGTTGGGGAAAACACCATGAAACACTCATTTGAGTGTCTAGAAATAAGTAATTTTAAACTACTTGAAAAGGACTACCAATTAAAGAAGAGGGTCTTCATTGTTTATTATCAAAGAACGCTTCTGCATTTTTTAAGCCCAAGGAACATTTGCTGTAATGTGTTTAACATCCTAAAACATATAGTATTATGCAGTATTCAATTACAATTAAAAATAGATGCTAAATGTATTATTTAAGAAGTTCACCATCTTATATTTCTGTATTTCTCACTTTTTCCTAAATTATTCCATATGAACAGAATGATTAAGAGCATAGACAGACAGAGATAGGCAGACAGACAGAGACAGACAGACAGATAGATAGATAGATAGATAGATAGATAGATAGATAGATAGATATTTTCTAAAAAAGTCTCCCAGGCATTCATATTTCTCACAACTTCTGTTTGCTTAGTAATGTATCTGTAAAAGTCATAGGTCATTTTCATTAGTTCCTAGGTCTTCAAATACTTGGCTTGTTTATTAAATAATTAACTCTACTCCTGGCAACCTGTAACTGAATACTTGGGTAGGCCTTAATTTATTTGGCTCAGTCCACCAAGGTGCCTACATTACCTGGTGGTTGCTGGATTGGGAAATAAAGTGGGTGAAGTCATTTTCCAGCATCTGAAGTTAATGTCTTGAATGAGAAACTTTTCTTTCTCATCTTAATTCCTCATAATAAATTCTTCCAAATACTCTTCTGTTTATTCTTGCTGTTACTACTGCTTTTTTTTGAAAGTATAACGTTTTCCTTTTGACAGTCTTTTTATTCTCTCTCTGTTCCACTCTGACTCCACAACTAGAGTAGGTTTGAAGATATGTGTTTGAATCACACAAGTATTTAGTAAGAACAGTATATAATTAGCTTTTTCTTAAGCCTCATAAACCTAGCAATTTCTTCTCTTTCAGCTAGCCGAAATCCAACTTTGCTGACTTCTATCTTAGAATGCAATTTTCTGCATGAAGATTCTGGCAGTGATTATAAATTTGCAATCCTAACGACTAGTGAGAAATCCATAGCTAGAAAGCCAAGGATGAGGAGCTTTCAGTGTCTTGGAGCCTGTTCCAAGAATCTCTTAAAAGGTGTGAGGTAGAATGTGAATCTTGGCTCATTAATTAAAAAGGAGATGAAAGATGTGAATCTTGGCTCAAGGCTTTAAAGACAAAAATGGATTTTTGAACTCTTTTATTATTTCACTAAGTAATATCACCTAAAGATCAATATCACCCCATTGTGTGGATACATTTATCTATGCACTTTTTGCTTTGTGTTTACTTAGTAAATTACCCTGAAAAATTCATATCAGTTTTTATTTTTATCTAGTTGTAAACATTTATAGTATGGTGCAAGTTTTAGCACATGTTATAAGATAGGAAAAACTTTTAATTTAAAATCATATATATATATAAAGTTCACTTCAATTCTGTTCTTTGCCCTGCTTTTGTATACTCTGCCTTTCATCTAAATGGACAAAGATAAATCCTATTCCTTGCTGTTCATTGAAACATACTCTTTTAATAATTGTATTTAAGGGGCGGCTAGGTGGCTCAGTGAATAGAGCGCCGGCCCTGGAATCAGAAGGACCTGAGTTCGGCTCTGGAATCAGAAGGACCTGAGTTCGGAGCCGGCCTCCGACACTTAATCCATACAAACAAAAACTTAGCCGTGTAACCTTGGGCAAGTTACTTAACCCCAATTGCCCTAAAGGGGCGGCTAGGTGGCGCAGTGAGTAAGAGAGTTGGCTTCGGAGTTGGGATGACCCGAGATCAGATCCGGCCTCAGAAAATGAGCACCCACGCATAAATAATGACTAGCCGTGTAACCTTGAGCAAGTTACTTAACCCCAATTGCTTAAAAAAAAAAAAAAATTGTATTTAAGCCATACTTTAAAAAATTTCTCAAAGGGTTAATGTAATGATCAAATTAAATCAATTATATGCAAAATTCAAAGCTCTATATAATTGCTGATCATTATTATTAATTATTATTTTATTTAAAAATTCCCTATCATAAAAGTATGAAATAAGGGGGAAACTTAATTACTCTCATGTAGATGCTTAATAAAATAACAAGTGTTGTTGTTGTTGTTGTTGTTTTTTTCCTGTGTTAATATAGGAAAAGAAGCCACTAGATCCCGGATAGATTCTCCCATTCCCAAACTACCTTATATATAATAAATTCATATATATACACACATATTATATATGTTTATTCACTGTATTTTTGTTGTATGTCTAATTTTATATGTACCTGTTGTCTCTCCCATCACAACATAAGTCCCTGGCAAGTAAGGATTACTTCATTTTCTGTGATTATATCCCTAGCTCCTACCATGGTGTCTGGCATGAAATATATGATTATTGATGGACAGAATTCATTTATTCCAAAAATAAAATATTGTTATATATTTTATTTCTCAAATAAAATATCTAAAACAATGAAATACATGTTTTAGGATTCCAGTAAAAAATGATTGTTTCAATGCCTTGCCCTCAAGATATTGACAATGGAAAGATTATGATAACATTACCAGGAACTCTGGAACCATGCAATTAAAATTGTACTATATAACTCATGGATTATAAATATTATTTTAAAAAAATATTGAATGGTTTCCCTGATGATGTATTGTATCTTTATGGAAAGGGAAGAAAGTAAGTAAGCAAGAAATCAAAGAAGGAAATAAAAGAGTATGTTTAGTTTTGAGAGCACAGTATGTTTGCTTCAGGGAGAACTACAACTTAGTTTACCAGGATCCAATTTCTTATGTATGTTGGAGGAAGGGTATGTCTCAATTGTCAAAAATGAAACTGACTCCTGAGCCAACTGTTAATAGTCTTTAAAATTAATGACTACATCCTTTTCAGCCCTTTTTTCATGTTTTCTTTGGATCATACCAACAGGGATTTAGATAGCTCATCCATATGATTCTTATTAAAGGTGTAGAAGTTCTGTGTCCTCTTAGTTCCCCATCAGCAATGCCAACTGGATAAATATGGTAGTAAGTATATATACTTGCCTAGATGATCCTGAGACTGAAGAAGCTCAAATCCCCAGTTATATCTTCTTGTTCTTGTTCTTGTTCTTGTTCTTCTTGTTCTATATATATACATACATACATATATATATATATATAAACTTAAATAAAAAAGAAAAAATATATTGCCATGTTCACAACAGAATGTAAGAAAGGATACAAAATATACAGTAATAAATTTCCATTTCAAGAAAACCTAAATAATATTTACTACTCTTACTGTTCAGAGGTGACCACCTTTTCTTTACTCCATTTTAATATTTATTTCATTCTCTACTTTCCACTTTTTGCTTTGTTCTTTTTTCCACTTTCTTACAACATTTCCCCTTATAATTAAGTGCAGATAGAGAGAAACACATATATACATACATATGCACACATACATACAAATACACACAACACATATAACACACAGACACACACACATATATATCTACGTATATATCTATAAAGATAGATACAGAAACGTATGCATACATATACACATACATACACACTTGCACACACACACACACACATATATATATGCACACTCACATATAGATATATACATTCATATTCATGTATGTAAGACTACTATATTTCTTTATCCTTTATTTCTCTGAGGGAGGATAACAGATTCCTTCATAGGTCAATACCTTTTCATGTTTTGCTAAGTTTACTACCTGCTCATTTATTATGCCACAGAAATATTTCAAACTTATACCATATGATTATTTTAAATATTCAAAGCAATATTGATTAATTTTACTGACATACAGTGTAACGTCTGTATCTTTGTCTTTTGACTTAAATGTATTTTAGATTAAATTTTGTCTGAGATCATGATTACTAACCATGCTTCTTTCTGCTAACAAATTTCACTTTATTTTATGTTGGTGTGTATATCTTATTTCCTATTCCTCCTGCCTCCTCCACTTTTCTTTTACCTGCTACCTTGTCCTCCTATTGTTTACCCTACTTTCCCTTTCCTTTATTCACACACACACACACACATACATACATATATACATATATATATATGTATATATATATATATATATATTCTTCTCTCTTTAACCCATTAACAATGAAAACAGGCTTCCACACCTACCAGTTCTCTTCCTCCATCTAATCCCTCTGTGTCAGTTCTTCTTCTCATGACACATTTCTATAAGTTAGTTACACTTTTTGCCTGTTCCTAAACAGTTTTTCTTTTAAAAATCACATCATAGGGTGCGGCTAGGTGGTGCAGTTAATAGAACACTGGCTGTGGAGTCAAGTAAGACCTCAGTTCAAATACGGCCTCAGACACTTGACACACTTACTAGCCATGGGACTTTGGGCAAGGCACTTAACCCCAACTGCCCTCCATAAAAGTAAGAAACAAATCACATCATACTCAGATCTATCCCCAAACAATCTTCTGAAATAACCAATTACTAATAATGATGTTATACATACATTTTATATTTTCTCATATAAAAGTTAAATGGTCTGTCATTATGGATCACCTAGTAATTAGTCTTTGATCTGTAACATATATATCTATTGGATCATGTGTTTCAAATTTTCTATTGTATTGGGATTTTTCTGTTACACAATCCTGAGTCTCTGGCAATTCATTGAATATCCTATTTCCCATTAATAATTATGCTTAACTTTTCAAGGTACGATATTTTCAGCTACAAGCCCAGTTTTTTTTTTTCTCTTCAATATATATTGTTCCCATGTCTGTCACATTTTCATGCCACCATTGCTATTTCTTATGTGATTCTAACTGTGGATATGCCATATGTGAATTTTTTAATTTGTTTTTTTTTTTCTTATTGCTTTAAATATTTTCTCCTTGATGTGAGGGCTTGAGAATTCGACTATGATATTCCTGGACGTTTTCCTCATATGATGTCTTTTAGGTAGTGATTGATGGATTTTTTTTTTCCGGTTTCTACCTCCCCCACTTGTTCTAACACATCAGGAAAATATCATTATTTTGTTGATAATAGCTTTCAGGTAGTCTCATTATTCCTATGCTTTCTTTTCTTTATTTGTTCTCTAAATCAGTTGTTTTTTTATGACACATTTCACATTCTCTTCTATGTCTTCATTATTTATGTTTTATTATTTTTGAACTTTTATAACTTTGCTTCTTTCCCCATGACCAATTCTAATTTTCAAAGAGGCATTTTTTCCTATAGATTCTGTATCTCCTTTTCCAGTTATTTGACTTACTTTTTGTAATCTTGCTTTTCTTGGATTGGTCTTTAAAAAAATCCTAAACCTCTAATTGGATTTTTTAAATCTTTTTTTTTTTATTTCTTCCATGAAGTCTCTTTGGGCAGGTGACCATTTCATATTGCTGTTTGGGGTATGAAAGACTTTTTTTTTTTTGCCTCAGTATACTAATCTGAAGATGAACCCAGTCTTCTCTGTTCCCATAGTTGTTGGGGGTATATGTGCAGTTCCGCTGGATGCTTGAGACCCGGAGCTTGCTGGCTCTACGGTAACCTTGTGGAGATAAGTCAGACATGCGCGTGAGACAGCTCAGCTCCAGGAATGGAGATCTGTAACCTTCTGACTTGTTTGCTAACCAATCTGGTCTTCAAGGGAGAGAAGCCTTGAGATTCCAGAGAGGTTTGGGGAAGTTTAGGGAGGTTTGGAATGTCCTGCCCTGTACTCGGAGCCTGATACAGATTACTCGGTTAAGATGTAATAGGCGTAAAGGAACAAGAACAATGTTGTGCTCCCAAGGATAGTTTTTGTGATGGTTATACAATTATACACTATATACTCTGAACTCTTAGCTGATCATGAAGTTAGCATGTAATTGCATTAGAAACTGCTGAATAAAGTCTTGTTACTTTTTGATTCTCCTGGCTTGGAACTCCATTCTTGGGAAACGTAGCTGTACTACAACACGAATGTACACTGAAGGCCAGATTAAGGTAATACCTGTCTTTCCCTGACCTTGGAGGTCAGATCACATAGTAACTTTCCACAGTTGGGTTCTTTGTCCTCTTCCTGCTCATTTTCTTTTTTTACATATGTAGCAGCTTATTATTGTGATCTCCTCTATTCCTAGGGCATGGAAGATGGTTTCTCTGACCTTAGATACTCCTCTGCCCTCCTGTAAGTGGCACTGCTTTTGCACTCATCAGGAATGTACTGGTTTCTTCTCACCCAGGGTCACATATTAGCAGCACAGTGTCCATTATCAGCAGAGATTCCCTCAGTCTTTCCTCACTCAGATATCTGACTCACTTGGAGATGAAAATCCCTGTGTCTGGGGCCAAGGTTACTTCCAATACCTGCTATCCCCAGTGTCCACAGGTTGCTGTTTCAGTGGAACTAGCTTGGAGGTTTTCAACTTTACAGGGACAAAACCTCAGTACTAGGTTTTTCTTTGGATCTTCTCCATTTGTCCCAGGAGCACCACTGCTCTGTTCCAACTACCATATATTTTTACAACTATGTATTTCCTCTGAGTGACTATTTTGTTTTGTTTGTGGGGAACATCTGCAGGGCTTGAAATTTTCTGACCCACTCTACCATCTTCCCAGAATCCTCTTCCAGGTTATCTCTTTTATTGTATCTGTGTGCATGTCCTACTCCCATCTTGCCCCACACCACACACCAAATATATTCATCTGAATAGTGTCTCTTAGATAGACATTTCAAAATAGGAGGTCATCTGAGAATTTTAAGAAGTTCAGAGTCATTGAGAATCTCCAGCTCTTCCTGTATTTGAACCCTTCGTGGAGGAGATAACCATGTATTACTAATCAGAGAATCTGAGGTGAAGTTAAAATGCCTTTACAAAAGTTCTACAATTCCCCTGGCATTCTCAAGTTCCCAGGAGAACAGAATAATAAAGATCATTATATCATGTCTTAATATATTTCAAATGCTTATTTATTCTTCTTTAGTATTTCTTTTATGATGAAAAAAATAAATAGCTGAACTATGCCTGATAGCAATGATTTTGTACAATATGTACCTTTTCAATAAGTGATTGGGTTAATTCCTTTTAGGGAGGCCCTAAACATTAGCCAAATCTATGCTCTAATAAGAGTTATTTTTTTTTTTGCAGCATCCTTGGAGATGCATAAAGATATAGAAATAAAAATAAAAATCTCAAATTTTCTCACATACCCCTTCTTCATGCCAGTTTTTCTAAAGAACTGAACCCATTTAAGCCTAAAACTTGGGGTCTTTATTGGAAGAGATAATCTACATGGGCCCCAGATCTTGAGCTTCAATAAAAAAAAGAAACCAAATTGCTGGGTGATATAATTTATCATTGTGAGACTTACTGAAAAAGCACATACTCTACTAGTAATACCTGCAAGGTAGCAGATTATTCTCTCTTGTCATTCACTTGCCAGGTCTTGGAATGTCAGGCAAGAGAACAAATAAAATGTCTAGTAGAGAGCTACATGAGAGAAAGAGTTGGATATGGGTCCTCTTCTATATTTAAAGAGAACATATACTAGGAAAGCAATTTTCCTGTCTCCCTATTTTCATGCATATAAATAAGCCTTGCATTGAGGTGATTTAACAATCTACAAGCATCTAGGCCTAAAGGAATATGGTTACCTCAGGAACCAGCAGACTTAAGGATTCTAGAAAGATTCTTTGGCATTTGTAAGTGTGATTTCTATAAAATATTCCCAAGATATTATTTTCTGTTCAAATAAGTTTCTGCTTATGTGATATGAAATCTATTGGTAAGCATGATTTAAATAAAGTGAATTTGCTTTAAAGGAAATTTTAATGAATAAATTTAATATGATAGAGTAAATAATACCTAAAACTAGGCAAAGTGCTAAAGTTAAGTGTCCACAAACGTATTGACTCATATACTCAAGCTATGTGTAAGATCATAAGAAACTTTACTGTCTCATATGCTTTATGCCAATATGTTATCCAGGCATACCATGAAAAAGAAAAGATTAAAGGAAATATTCAGGGCATTTCTGTGATATAGTAAGAGTTATACATATTTGTAGCTAGAGAGCTAATGATGAACACTAATACGGAATGGGGGGGGGTTATCTAGATGCTATGTTTTTGAACCTCCTTTTCCATTTGGTCAATTCTGCTTTTTAAGGCATTCTTCTCTTCTTTGTCTTTTAGGACCTCTTTTGTCATTAGGCCTCATATGTTATTTTTTTTAAGATTTTTTTTTCTTTCCTAGCACGTGTGTGTGTGTGTGTGTGTGTGTGTGTGTGTGTGTGTATGAGTAGTGAGTGTGTATGTGTGCTTCTCCACCAAGCTGTTGGATCTTTTCTCAGGATTTTCCCAAGTTTTCCTCTATCTCTCTTACTTTATTTTCAAAATGCCCTTTGAACTCTTCCATGGACTGAGATCAATTCATATTTTTTGACGATTTTGGATGTAGAAACTTTGAATTTGCTGTCTACTTCAGATCATATGTTTTGATTTCCCTCAGCATAATAACTTTCTATAATCATAGAGGTTTATTTCTTTCAATTGTTTGTTCACTTTTCTATCCTATTACTTGACTCTGAACACTTTGTTGGAGTAGGGCTTTGGTTCCAGGATGGAGGGTACATTCTCCCAAACTTCAAGGGTTTTATGTAGTTGTTTTCAGAGATTCTTCCAGGGACCTATAAGTTTTCAGTTCTTCCAAGGAGGTATGATATAAAGACAGGTGTTTTCTTCTCTCCTAAACTGCTCTGGCCTATGAGTGACCACAAGTACTGTTTCCTGCCAAGGAATTGACTGTGTGGGGAGGGAACTCCTCCAAAGTGGCTGTAAATTTTGCTATGCTAGTGTTCCTTCTCACTCTGGGAATGCTACCAGGACTGGGACTAAGATTTGAGTGTGGGCAAAGTAACGGCATCCTGCCTCAGTGCTAACAAAGAAACCCTTACGAAATATTTCTGACCAGTTGTTTGACCCTCTTACTATCTGTTGGCTGAGAGCCCTGGAAGCAGTCACTGCCACTGCTAATTCAGTCATTTCCAAGGCCTGCTCCTGGTTTGATAGGGCTGGACTATTCTATTCGGGGCTGGGCTGCACCATTTTCCACTATTACTGTGCCACAATAGACACTTCCTGTTGACCTACTAAGTTGTACCTTGTTTCTGTGGACTGAGAGATCCAGATACTACCACTGCTGCTAGCAATTCCATCACCCTCATGGCCTGCTGTAAGCTTCCTGAGACCTGGCCTGTGCTGGGAAAGCCTGAGGTGGACTGTACTCCTCTCTCAGCCTGGCTAAATAGACATTTGCTGCCAGGCTTCTAAGTTGTCATGGGCTGGAAATTTGTTTCACTCCATCTTTTTAGGTTTTCTGTTATTCTAGAATTTGTTCAGTCTTTTATAAAGGCATCCAAAGGCTTTTTTTTAGAGGAGAGTCATGGGTAGTCCCTACCTTTACACAACAATCTTGGCTCCATCATGTCTTTTTTTAAATATTGATTTCAAGCATTTGGGTTTGGTTGAGAAGAGATGACTTAATGCTTCTTCTTCATGCCATTTATGCATTAAGTAAGAGAACTATATCATTTGCATAGAAATAGAGATTGAATTAAACAACCCTTATCACAAATCTATCTGCAAATATTTATTGTGAGTGTATTATATAGTTAGCACTATATTAGGCAACTAGTGAGAATAAACAATATAAGACTGCTCTGAAGAAGTTTATAATTTTGTTGGAATAAACACCAATAAAAGTCTGAAGAAAATACAAAGCAATATTAAAAATAAAGTGTCAAATTCCATATTGATTATTAGTGTTCTAAAATAATGTATCTCTAGCCACCCGGAAATATGTCTATATATGGGTATGTATATACATACCCATATATATTTATATCTATATTTATCTATAAATTTCTAGGAATAAGAAAAGTTATTGAAGCAAAAGAGCCTAACACCTTATTAAATAGCATAATGATCTTTAGAATTGTCCACAAAGGCATAAGTAGGAATTCTTACATAAAAGGAAAATTCAGCACAGAGGGAGAGGAATGTGGGTTTACAATAAGAATCCAAATCTGAGCATAGCTGTATAGAGAAATGGGTCTACCTATCCGCTATAGATTATATGTGTCATCATAATGGGTGTTAAGGAGAAACATAAGCTCATGGAAGGAAGAACCATAATGATAATACACTGGAAGTAAAAGTATAGGACAGTTTGTGTCATGTTGTGACATGTACTAGTAGAGAATTGTAAAATTTTTAAATTATATTCACTATTGGAATGATAAATGCCTTACTCCTTATTGATTCCCTGGTATCTGGATACTAATTATGATCCTGAACAACAGAGCACTGTGAATTATTTGGATTATCTTCAATAAATTTATAATTATTGCTTGAATTCTATATGATTAACACCATCCTTTTGTGTAATAAATATAGTCCCATTTGGATTTATTTATATTTAAAGTTTGTCTATACTGAAATGTGGCATCTGGACAATTCAATAAACCATTCATTCCACATGGTATAAGTATCTGAGTTGACTAATTTGGGAAAGCTTTCTTTTTAGTTTTTGGTTTTCCTTTTACTTTTTTTTCTTTATTTTTAGTTATCAACATTCATTTCCATAAGATTTTAAGTCACAAATATTTCTCCCCATATCTCCCCTGCCCCCTGCCCCAAAAGAGTGAGCCTAATGAATACCCCTTCCCCAAGCTGTTCTCTCTTATATCCTCCCTCATCACCACCCACCCCCTAATTTTCTAGTAGGGAAAGATGTATTTCTAGATCTCGGTGCCTGTATATCTTAATTCCAAGTTGCATAGAACATGCATTAATAGTTGTTTCTTGAAACTTTGAGTTCCAGAGACTTGTCCTTCTTCCCTCCTCACCAATCCCCGCCCCCCTGCAAAAGACAAGCAATTCAACGTAGGTTGTACATGTGTAGCTATGCATAGTAGTTATACTGTAAAAGACTATGTTTCTCTCCAAACTATCCCCCCCCCCACTTATTCTATTTTCTAATCTGACCTTTGCCTTTTCAAAAGTGTTTCTAACTACCCTCTTCCCCAATCTTCCCTACCTTCTATCACCCTTCCTCTTTTTACCCTCCCCCTGCTATCCTTCAGGATAAGATACCTAATGGGATGTGTATCTTACTCCCTCCTTGAGCCAAATTCAATGAGATAAAGATTGACCCATCCCTGTTCACCTTCCTGTTCTTACCCTCCATTGTAACAGTGTTTTGTTCTCTCTATTATGTGAGATAATTTACTGTAATCTATCTCTCCCTTTATCCTTCCTCAATATATTCATCTCTCAACACTTACTTTTGTTCTTAAGATATCCTCCCTTCATAGTCAACCCATCCTGTGTTCTCTGTCTATGTATACATGTACACACATATTCACATACTCACATATATATTTATACACACATGCACCTCATAAAAATATATAAAGACTCATGAATTACAATTGTCACTTTTCCATGTGGGAATGCAAATATTTCAACTTTAATAAGTTTCCTTATGATATCTTGTTCTTGTTTACATTCTCATGCTTCTCTTGCTTCTTGTATTTGAAAACCCAATTTTCTTTTCAGCACTGAATTTTCCATCAAGAATGTCTGAAAGTCCTCTGTTTAACTGAATGACCATATTTTCCCCTGAAGCATTATTCTCAGTTTGTCTGAGTAGGTGATTCTTCGTTTTAATCATAGCTCCTTTGACATTTGGAAAATCATATTCCAAGCCCTTCAGTGCCTTCATGTAGAAGGTGCTAGATCTGGTGTAAATCTGATTGGGCTTCCACAAGAGTAAAATTCTCCCTTGCTGACTATTAATAATATTTTCTCCTTGACCTTGGATTTCTAGAATTTAGCCAGGATATACATAGATTTTTTTCTTTTTGGGATCTTTTTCAGGAGGTGATTGTTGAATTCTTTCAGTATCTATTTTGCCCTGTAGTTCTAGAATATCCAGGCAATGTTCCTGAAAAAATTGCTTAAAGGATGATTTCTAGGTTCTTTTTTTTTATCATGGCATTCAGGTAGTCCAAAATTTTTTTTATTTCAATCAGGCAGTAAACATTTATTAAACACCAACTATGTGCAAATTATTGACCTAAGTGCAGGAATATAAAGAAAGCTAAATGGCACACCACTTCAAAATCATGTAAAAGGGGACTCTGAACAACTTCTGGAGCTCCAGCACCCAAAGAATGACACAGAGTAGATAACTTGCTGCTGAGAACAGCCCAGCAGCCAGGCAGGGAGCAGTCAGCACAGCGCTCTGGGAGCAGATAGCACAGCATGCTGGAAGCTGACAGCACAGACCACTGGGAGCCAAGCACAGGCTTGCAAGAGCCACAGTTTTAGCCCCAGGGTGGCCTGGCCAGGAGCTGGCTGAAGGGACCCAAGGACACCAGTAGCTGTGGAGATTCCAGATTTATCAACACAGACATGCCTAGGACAAAGTGAGAGGTTAGTGCCCTATGGACATTGGGACCAATATTTTGGGGACACATCAAGGTTTTTCCCCCAGGGGCGAGAAGCAGCTGAGAAGACACAGCACAGCCAACACATTGCAGTTACAGGTGCAGCTTCAGCTCCTGGTCTTCAAACTGTAGGGAGACCCAGCATTCAGTCTTGAGGGGGTAATTGCAACTACTTTAACCTCCCGGGATCTAGATTGCTTTCTGGGATGGAGGTCTTGGGGTGGATTTCCAGCTTGCCAGAGCATGTGGAGGCTTTATAGAGGGCACCCAACTAATACATCTGGAAGTTGTGAAGACCCCAATGTTTGGCACAGAAGCTCCACTGTCTGGTGGCTGGTCCTGCTGTGGCAACAAGCCCAAAAGTCAGGTAATTAAGTGGCAATATGCCTAGGCAAAGGAAACAAAATAAAAACAATAATACAACATTATACTCCTATTTTGGGGGGCAAAGTGGATCAAAGCCTGGAACAGGAGGAGGATTGTGAGGTCAGAAATCCTGCACCAAAAGCCCCAAATGAAAATATTAGTGGGTTACAGACCATAGAAGTCCTTAAGAAGGATTTTAAAGACTAAATAAGAGAAGTGGAGGAAAAATTGGGAAGATAAATGGAAGGATGCAGGAAAAGTATGAAATGAGAGTCAACAGCCTGACTGAGGAAAATAACACCTTAAAAATAGAATAAATCTAATGACAAAGGAAGCTCAAAAGGACAATGTGGAGAAGAATGCCCTAAAAAGCCAAATTTTCCAGGTGGAAAAAGAAATGAAAAGCTTATGGAGGAGATTCATTACAGTATCATCCTTCATACCTAGATCATGCACCCATTTAGACTTGATTTTGGTATATGGTGTTAGATAGTGATCTATGCCCACTTTCTGCCATACTGTATTCCAGTTTTCCCAGCAGTTTTTGTCAAATAGTTCATTCTTATTCCACAAACTGGGGTCTTGTGTTTATCAAACAATAGATTACTATACTCATTATTTGCTGGATCTCGTGTACCCAATCTACTCTGTTGATCCACTACATTACTTCTCTGACAGAACCACGGAGTTTTGATGACCACTGCTGTGTAATACAGATTAAAATTGGGTTTAAATAGTTCACCTTCCCTAGCATTTCTTTTCATTAATTCCCCTGATATTCTAGAACATTATTTTTTCCAAATAAATTTTGTTACTATTTTGTCGAACTCTAAAAAGTAGTAAATTTTGGTAAATTGATTGGCATGGCACTAAGTATATAATTTGGTTTGGGTAAAATTGTCATTTTTATTGTATTACCACAACCCAGCCATGAGCAATTTACATTTTTCCATTATTTAGATCTGATTTTATTTGTGTGAGCAGTGTTTTGTAGTTGTGATTATATAGGTCCTGGGTTTGTTTTGGCTGGTAGATTCACAAATATTCTATAATGCCTACAGTAACTTTAAATGGGGTTTCTCTTTGTATCTCTTGCTGTTGAATTTAATTAGATACATACAGGAATGCCAAGGATTTATGTCAGTTTATTTGATATACTGCAACTTTGCCAAATTTATTTATTGTCTCAAGTAGTTTTTCACTTGATTCTCCAGGATTCTCTAAGTATATAATAATATAATCTGCAAAGATTGATATCTAGACCTATTCTTTGCCTAATTTGATTTCTATAATTCCTTTTTCTTCTCTAATTGCTACTGCCACAGGTTGAATAAGAGGGGTGATAGTGGACACTCTGGTTTCACTCCTGATCTTATTGGAAATGCTTCTCGTTTACCCCATTTCATATCATAGTTGCCAATGCTTTTAAATAGATGTTAACTATTTTCAAGAAGGCTCCATTTATTCCTATACTTTTTAGTGTTTTTAATAGGAATGGATGTTGTACATTGTCAAAAGGCTTTTCTGCATCTATTGAGATAATCATGTGTTTTCTGGTAGTTTTATTGTTGATATGATAAATTATACTGATGGTTTTCCTAATATTAAACCATCCTTTCATTACTGGAATAAATCCTACCAAATCAAAGTGTATTATTTTTGTGATAACTTATTGCAGTCTTTTGGTTAATATTTTATTTATTTTTTTGCATTTAATTCATGAGGGAAATTGATATATAATTTTCTTTCTCGGTTTTATCTTTTCCTGACATAAGAATCAGTGACATATTTGTGTCACAGAAAGAATTTGGTAGGACTCCTCCTTCACTAATTTTCCCAAATACTTTGTAGAGTATTGGAATCAACTGTTCTTTGAATGTTTGATAGAATTCACTATAAAACCCATCTGGCCCTGGAGATATATTCCTAGTGTGTTTATTGATGGCTTGTTTGATTTCTTTTTCTGAGATGGGGTTATTTAGGTAATTCACTTCCTCTTCAGTTAATCTATGCAACTTGTATTTTTGTAAATATTAATCCTTTTCACTAAGATTGTCATATTTATGTGCATAAAATTGGGAAAATGATTCTTAATTATTGTTTTGATTTACTCTTCATTGAAGGTAGATTCACCCTTTTCATGTTTGATACTCATAATTTGGTTTTCTTCTTTCTTTTTCTTATCATACTGACAAATGATCTATCAATTTTATTGTTTTTTTTTTTTCATTAACCCAGCTCTTAGTTGTATTTATTAATTCAATAGTTTTCTTAATTTCAATTTCATTAATCTCTCCTTCGGTTTTCAATATGTCTAATTTAGTACTAAATTGCGGTTTTTCAATTTGTTCTTTTTCTAGCTTTTTCAATTGCATGTCCAAATCATTGACCTCCCTTCTCTCTGCTTTAATCAAGTATGCACTCAGGGATGTAAAACTTCCCCTAAGAACTGCCTTGAATGCATCCCACAAGTTTTGGTATATTTTCTCATTATTATCTTTCTCTTGAATGAAAATATTGATTGTTTCTATATTTTCCTGATTGATGCATTCATTTTTTACTATTAAATTGTTTAATTTCCAATTAGTATTTAGTCTGTTTTCCATGACCCTTTATATCATATAATTTTTATTGCATCATGATCTGAGAATAATGCATTTAATATTACTGACTTTCTGCACTGAATTGTGAGTTTTTTATGCCCTAGTACATGGTCTATTTTTGAGTATGTACCATGCAATGCTGAGGAGAAAGTAAATTCCTTTTCATCCCCATTCAGTTTTCTCCAGAGATCTATCATATCTGGTCTCTCTAAAATTCTGTTCACCTCCTTAATGTCTTTCTTGTTTATTTTGAGGTTGGATTTATCAAGTTCAGAAAGGGGAAGATTAAGGTACCCCAATAGTATAGTTTTTCTATTTATTCCTTCCTCTAATTCCTTTAACTTCTCCTCTAGGAATTTGGATTGTATACCACTTGGTGCATATAGAGTAAGTAATGATATTGTGTCATTCTCAATGGTGCCTTTGATCACGATATAGTTTCCTTCCTTATCTCTTTTAATTACTTCTATTTTTGTTATTGCTTCATGTGAGATAAGTTTTGCTCACCCTGCTTTTTTTCCTTTAGCTGAGGCATAATAAATTCTATTAGAACCTTTTACCTTTACCCTGTGGGTATCCCTTTGTTTCAAATGTGTTTCTTGTAGACAGCATGTTGTAGGATTATGGTTTTTAATCCATTCTTCTATCTTCCTCTGTTTTATGAAAAAGTTCATCCCTTTCACATTCACAGTAATGATGACTATCTGTCTCTTCCCCTCTATCCTATTCCCTCCCCTGTTTATGGTTTTGTTTCTTCCTTCTCCCTTCCCCTCCTTGAAGTTTTCACTTTTGACTGGCCCCTCTATTAGTGTTCCTGCATGGTGACGCCCCTTATTAACCTACCTTCTCCCCTTACTACTATTTCCCTCCCCTTTAATCCCCCCTTTAGTCTCCTTTTTAGCACCCCTTCCCTCCCATTAAATATAGGACATAATAAGTTTTTATACTTATCAGAGTAAGTTACTACCCATTTGACACCAAACCAATTAGAGTAAATTTCAAATTGTGCTCCTCTCCTTCCCTCCTTTCCCTCTATTTAATGAATTTATGTGTCTTCTATTTACATTAGATTCTTAAACTTTACTGATTAAGTTTATCCCTCTTTGAACCAGAACCAGTGAGAATAGTGTTTAATGATGCTCCTCTCCCTCTTTCTTTCACCTCTACTATAGTGTGTTTTTATGCCTCTTTGAATGGCTTATTCTACCTTTTCCTAACTTATCATTCCATTTTATCTACTCCAATAATTTTTAAATTATCTCTCCTATATCCATTTTCCAGGTCAGTGTTTTTTTTTTTTTTTTCCAATGAGATATTTTACGTTGACATCTATTTTTCACTTGTTTGGATCTGTTTTATAACATCGTGGTTTCACATAAAGTCATTAGCATCCAATTTCTCCATTCTAATTTTGATGGAATTATTCTCCTCAGGGAGTTTTTGAAATTCCTTTTCCATCTGGCAAGTTCAGCTTTTTAAGTCATTGTTGTCCTCATTGGCTTTTTGGTCATCTTTTGCCATTTGACTTAGTCTACTTTTTAAAGTGCTATTTACTTCAGAATTTATTTTAGTGTCATTTAGCAGGCTGTTGACTTGTTTTTCCTGATTTTCTTTTATCATTTTCATTTCTCATCCCACTTTTTCCTCCACTTCTCTTACTTCATCTTCAAAATCCTTCTTGAGCTCCTCCAAAGCTTCTGATCAGTTCACATTTTTCTTGGAACCTTTTCATGCTGGAGTTCTGACTTCACTTTTCTCTTCCAGTTCCATGCTTTGATCTTTTTTGTCAACCAAAAAATTGTATGGTCTGATTTTCCTTCCTCATATTGCCAATTACTTGAATTTTGAGGTCTTTTCCATGGTAGAATTCTGCTTCCATAATGGAGAGGTTTTCCCCAAATTTCTAAGGTTTTCACAGCTGCCAGAACTGTTACTTGGGTACCCTCTCTATACACCCCAGAAGCTCTGGCTTACTGGCCACATACCCCAGGCCCACAACTGAGGACAATGATCCAGATCAAGGCAGGCCAAAACGAGAGTAAGTACCCTCTGAGTGGTCACTTGGGCACCCTATGATCTGAAAGCCAGGACCTCTGAAAGCAGCCACATGGCACAGCCACTGAACCTCCTGCCACTTCCCCCATATGAGCAGGGGCTGGACATCTCTGTTCCTTTACTATTACAACAGTTTCCAACTGAAACATTATTTTCCCTTTGGTGTTTATGTTTTAAGAAGTCTGGAAGCTGCCACGGCTCCTGCTGATTCACTCTTCTGAAGTCTGCTCTGGCCAGTCTGGATTCTGGTGAAGGCTATCCTGGGGCTGGAACTATTACTCACTGGGGAACACCCTTGGCTCTCAGCATACTACAATAGACCTTTCCTTTCAATCTGCCAGGCTTCCTTCAGTGGGAGATTTGTTTCTCTCTCTCTGTGCATTTTTTAGCTTTAAAATTTGTTTAGAGTCCATATTTTTAAAGCTATTGGAGATGGTTGGAGCCAGAGCCCATATCGTTTGTGCTTTTACTTCATCATCTTCAGACACTTTCAATAACTTGATGATAGGGGCAGCTAGGTGGCACAGTAAGTAGAGCGCCGGCCCTGGAGTCAGAAGGACCTGAGTTCGGATCCGGCCTCAGACACTTAACACACAAACAAAAAATCCTAGCTGAGTAACCTTGGGCAAGTTACTTAACCCCAGTTGCCCTCCAAAAAGCAAAAAAAAAAAAAAATAACTCGATGATATATCTTGGCACCATATAGACCCATCCATCATGCTTGTTCCATGTCATTTCTCCTCAAATGAAGTTATTTATTATTAATAAGATTTTTGTGTTTATTAGGTTTTGATGAATTAGGTGATGGAGTATCTGAGGATATGTGATGCATAATAAATACTTATTGAAGCATTAGAAGAATGAGTGTTCATGAAAAAAGAGAAAATAACAAATATTTTAATCAATTTACCTCCTATTTTATACTGTGAAATAACAATATAAAGGAAAGATGCAAAAACAGTCATATCATAAATTATGGCATCTATTTATGTGAGTGGTAATGCAAAAGGTCACCCTATACCAAACTTCAGATGCTATGCATCACTTTTAAAAATGCTAACCTCCTTGACCAAATGCTTAGGTTTGAGCAAATAAAAAATATCATATAACTACTATCAAAAAGGCATGGGTGGAAAGAGATTATGTTGTATCTAAGTGCGGATGCATGGGCATGTTGCTTTTTATTAACTTGCTTATTTAAGTTCGAAATTCAAAATCTGAAGATTCATTTTATAAATTATGAATCAGACATTGACAGACACTTAAGAAATGTATGAAAGCTATAGTATATACCTTAAAACTTTCTGTTGTTGCTCTTTGAAGCATATTAATATTTATCCTTACTTGTTCAGTTAAGGGGAAGTTGAGTACACAAAATAAAAATAATATTGATTTATCAGAAGATGGGGATGCTTGAACTTAGTTCTCTGGAAAAGCTTTCTTAAATGATTTTGAAATAATGATAAAAATGTCTAATATTTATATAGTCTTTTAAGTCTTTCACAATTATTGTAAATATATTTCCTCATTTGATCCTCACAACATTTCTATGACAATAAGTTTTCTACTTCCTCCTTCATCTGACCATCTCTCTGTCTCTGACACTATTTATGCCTGTCTGTTTCTCTTTCTCTGATTCTTTCTATGTCTGTCAATTTCTGTCTATTTTTGCCTCTATCTGTGCATGTCTCTTGTATATATCTGTCTCTATCTCTGTTGCTCTCTGTATCTTCTTGACGCTCTGTGTCTTTTTATCTCATAATCATTCAATGATGTAATTATAAATCATTTTTTAAAATTCCAATCTTATGTGCTTTTTATCTATTCTATTCCTCTCATTTTTGTGATATGCCATTAATAATTTCTTTTATTTTCAAAATATGACTTATTTTATTTCAAAGGCACATTCATTTAAAAAGCATCTTAATTTTTTAATATTTGTGAAAAAATTGAAAGAAGTGACATAAATCAAATTATTCTCATGATATTCTTGATATTTTATTAAAAACATCATTCAAAATTATTGAATTTCAAATAATTATATAGTCATGATAAAATAGCATGGGTTCAAAATCATTAGGTTGGGGGAAAGAAACTTCCTTACACCTTGTCAAGTTCAAGCCCCACTTCTACTAACTGAAAAAAGAGATCCCTTAATTTGGGGAAGTGACTTGCCTAAAGTCATAAAACTAATTTATGAGAAAGCTAAGCCCCAAAGTTGTATTTACTCTCAGTGCATTACTCTTTCCTCTAGACCATATAACCAATCAACCAAGTTTATTGTTTAACCAGAGTGAACCATAATTAACATGTTGATTTCTTGGTGTTTCATGAAAAATATATAATATCAAGAAGAATTACTCCATCGGTTTCATTATTTGTTTTTTAAGAAGCTATACTATCATGAAAATAATTAAATAAATAGTATCAATGTGTTTTCTCTATATCCCTCTCCAAAATTTACAGAGTTTAAACTTTTTTACCTCGATATTTTTCACATATCTCTCAAAGAAACTAATCTTTCTTCTCTTCTAGGAGATTCTTCTGAAATCTGGTGAAAAATAGTAATCATCTGACGCTGAAAATAAATGTTCTCCCTTCTTGTACTATTCGTAATCCAAACCTTCTTTGCAGCTAATGGGGAAAAAAAGAATATCATGTTTCTACAAAACTATATTTCATTTCCATAGTTACCAATCAACACATTATGTTACTTTTCTTGGATAACCAATGAACTTAGTAAAACCATAATTCACAAGTAATATAAAATATTGTGCATTTTCTTTTCAATTTAGAAAGATATCTTCAGACTAGATCTTCAGTCAGCACTTCATTTCTTCACTTGAAACATTCCCATCAATACATGATGGCCCCAGAACCTTATTTGCGTGACACATTTCATACTTGGTAATTAACTTTAGAATACATTATGAACAATGAAATAGAATTTGCTCACTCTTTCCTGAGATTGTTGTCATTTGTTTTGTCATGAAATGCCTTGATTTTAATTAAACTCGCTTTCTGGTTCTTCTACAATACACACTTCACACAACTTTTCTTCCTTACCCTCAGGACACCCCCCACCAGGTTCTCTAACCCTGACTACAATCCAGATCCAAGAAGGTTAAAGCAAGAGTGATTACTCCCCAGACTGATTGCTGGGTCCCCCTACAGTCTACAGGCCAGGAGCTGAATTTGAAACATGCAGCTACTCAGGGTCTACTGGGCCCCAGGGAAAGAGGCCGACAGGCTCTCCCCACTACTCTGAAAATCCATAGGGCACTGACCTATTACTTTGTCCTTGGCATTTATGTGTTGATAAATCTGGAAATGCCTCCGCTAATCGTGTTCTGGAGTCCCTCAAATAGGTTGCTGGTTCAGCTCCCCCTGGGCTTAAAACTTCCGAGTCATTTGGATCTGAGTTTGACTCTCAAATTGCTGGCCCAGCTGCTCCCTGCTGGGCTGCCAGACTGTCTTCTGTGGGCGTTTAGCTTCTCTGTGTCATTTTTTGGATTATATAACTCCAGAGTTTGTTCAGAGTCCTGTTTAATATAAATTCAAAGTGGTGGGAGCCACTGTTTCAACTCTGCCATCTTTGCTCTGCCCCCTATCTTGAATAAATTTGGCATTCTGGAAGAATATGTGGTTCCAGTAGTGAAGGTAAGGAAGCCATTATGAAATTAAGTTAGAAATATTGTAGTCAGAGAACTGTCTATAAGGACATTTCTGGTGAAAGAATTATGAATTATATAATATTTGAGAGCTTTGACAAGGGAACTGAACCAGCATATGTAATATGGTTTATATTGGAGTAAAATGTTATCCAAGCATCAAATAACTGAATTGTGAAGGTTTTCTAACTGAATAATAATTATGGACTGTTGCATTATAGAAAAAAGAAAATGAATGGAACTTTATTTTTTATTAGATTTGTTCTGATAGCTAATGTTTCCATATCACTAGAATTATGTAAAAGTTAAATATGGTCATTCAGTTTTTAGGTTGTTTCTACCATTAGATGACTAAAAAAGTAAAGAAAACATACATTATTTTTTTCCCAAATGCACTTTCTTGCCCGAGGTACATTTTAAATCCCCAGAATAATGATACTTTTTTTTTTCTATTTCATTGAGAAATCCTCAGGTTTATGAAAAGTTGTAATGGTAATGGGATTTTAAAATCTTCAAATCTTGCGTGGCAGAGTCAAGTTGGTGGGGTAAAAACTGTACTTCTGCAGAGCTCCAGCCCACTCCACTTCAAAATTATGTAAAAGGGGGACTATGAACGACCTCTGGAACTCCAAAACCCACAAAATAACACTGAGAAGCTTACCTCCCGATGAGGACAGTCCTGCAGCCTGTCAGGGAGAGGCCAGCACAGCATTCTGGGACCTGAGCCCAAGCCCACCTGACTTGCGATTTTCCCCAGAGGGTAGCCAGAGCAAAAGCTGGCTGGAGGGCCCCCAGAAAACCAGCAGTTGTGGAGTTTCCAGACTTATCAAGACATAGATGCCTTGGACAAAATGAGAGATCAGTGTCCTATGGATTTTAGGATTGGTTGGGAGAATGTGTCAGCTTCTTCCCCTGAAGGGGGGAGAAACAGCTGAGGAGCCAGTGCAGCTTGTACCATGTTGCCGTTTTGCAGCTTCAGCTCTTGGCCTGCGAACTGTAGGGGGTCTTGCCATCATTCTGGGGGGTAATCGCTCTTGCTTTACCATTATTTGATCTGGATTGTGTTCTGGGGTGGAGGTCTTGGGGTGTGTGAACAGCTTGCCAGGGTTTGTGGAGGCTTCACAGAGGCCACCCAACTAATACCACTGGAAGTATAGAAAATCCCCACGTTTGAGATGGAAGTTCCCCTGGTTGGTGGCAAAGTCCTACTGTGGCAATAAGCCAAAAAGTCAAGTAATTGAGTGGCAACATGCCTAGGCAAAGGAAACAAAATAAAAAGAAAAATGCAACATTAGACTCCTATTTTGGAGGCAAAGAGAAACAAAGCATGGAACAGAAGGAGGACTGTGAGGTCAGAACACTTGCACCAAAAGCCCCAAATGAAAATATGAGCTGGCTACAGGCCATAGAGGACCTGAAGAAGCAGATAAGAGAAGTGGGGGGGGGAAACTGGGAAGAGAAATGAGAAAGAAGCAAGAAAACTTTGAAATGAGAGTCAAGAGCCTGACTAAGGAAAATAAAACCTAAAAAATAGACTAACTGAAATTTCAAAAGATGCTCTAAAAGGCAATAAGGAGAAGAATGCCTGAAAAGCCAAATTTGCCAGATGGAAAAAGAATCTCAAAAGCTCACTGAGGAGAATCATTCCTTTAGTATTAGAATGGAGGAAATGGAAGCTAGGGACTTTATGAGAAATCAAGATGTTATTAAAGAGATCCAAAAAATGAAAGAATAGAAGGCAATGTGAAATATCTCATGGGAAAAACCACTGACCTGGAAAAATAGACTAACTCAAATGGCAAAGGAGGCCCAAAAGGGCAATGAGGAGAAGAATGCCTTAAAAAATCGAATTTGCCAGATGGAAAAAGAATCTCAAAAGTTCACTGAGGAGATTCATTCCTTCAGAGTTAGACTGGAGCAAATGGAAGCTAATGACTTTATGAGAAATCAAGATGCTGTTAACCAGATCCAAACAAATGAAAGATTAGAAGGCAACGTGAAATATCTCATGGGAAAAACCACTGACCTGGAAAATAGATCCAGGAGAGACAATTTAAAAATTATTGGACTACCTGAAAGCCATGATCAAAGAAAGAACCTAGAAATCACCCTTCAAGAAATTCTCAAGGAAAATTACCCTGATGTTTTAGATCCAGAGGGCAAAATAGAGGTTGAAAGAATCCACCAATCACCTCCTGAAAAGTATCCCAAAAAGAAAACTCCCAGGAATATTAAATGTTTCAAAAAAAAACAAAAACAAAAAAAAAAAAAAAATATATATATACTATTATTAATACTCTTTTGCTTGTAATTGAGAGATAAAATGTGCAGGCATTGGGACGCAAAGATTCACCTTCCTCTAATGGAGAAGTTGAAGGGGGTATGGGAGAAGGTATGGGAGAGAGCAGACTGGAGGAAACAATATCTTGCAGGGCTGCTATTCTGGGAGGGTGGGTAGGGGAAAAACAGCGGGAAAAATAATTGTAACTCAAAATCTGTCGGAAATGAATGATGTAAAACAGAAGTCAATAAGCATTCGTTTAAAAAAACAGAATTTGGACCAGGGAAAGAATGACATGCATACTAAATAGGATGACCCACCCTACAGGTTCTTGGGGGGGAGGGAAATGGGGGAAGGTGGTTTATTAGAATTTGAGCTGGGGAGGATGGAAGTTGGAAGCACCCACTTTTGAAAGGAACAGGATTAAGGTGGGCAGTTGCCCAGTTTGAGGTGGGATGGGAGGGAGTGAAATCTAGTCAGTCTTTTAAAATATATCTACTATGGGAATGTTTCACATAACTACATATGTACAGCATATACTGAGTTTCATTCTTTTTTTTATTTTTTAATTATTTTTTTAATTAAACAAATGCTTTATTAACTTCTGGTTTACATCATTCATTTCCACCAGATTATGAGTTACATTTTCCCCCCATTTTTCCCTACCCACCACCCCAGAATAGCAGTCCCACTAGATATCCCTTTATGCATTCTGCTCTCTCCCATATCTTCTCCCATACCCCCTTCGACTTTCCCATTAGGGCAAGGTGAATCTCTGAGCCCCACTGCCTGGACATCTTATGAAACATTTAATTTTAAAACTTCGATTTTCAGATACATTCCCTTCCTCCCTTGTCACCCACTCCCTCTGAGAAGATAAACAATTCAGTATGTGTTGTACATGTATATCTATGCAAAACATTACCATAGTAGATGTATTGTAAAAGACTGCTTATATTTCCCTCCCACCTGTCTCACCTCCCACCTGGTCCATTCCCTACTTTGATCCTGTCCCTCTTTGATAGTGAGTACTTCTAACCTCCCCTCTCCCCAGAATGCCCTCCCCTCCATCATCCCCCCTCTCATCCCCCTTCCCCTACTCAGGAGAGTCAATGGGGGTAAGATATTCCATTTAGTATGTATGTGATTCTCTCCTTGAACCAACTTCAATGAGAATATGCTTTTGCCTTTTTGCCTTCCTGTTCTTCCCCTCCCCTGCAACTACTTCCCCTTGCCTCTTCTACATGAGATAGTTTGCCCTACCCTGTCTCTCTCCATCTCCTCTTGCCACTTTCCTCTCTCACCTCTTGACTTCACCCCTTAAGAATCATCACTTCCTTGGGGCAGCTAGGTGGCGCAGCGAGCAGAGAGCCAGCCCTGGAGCCAGAAAGACTCAAGCTCGGATCTGGCCCCAGTCACCCAACACACAAACAAAACCCCAGCCACATGAACCTGGGCAAGTCACCCAACCCCAATTGCGCTCAAAAAAAAATAATAATCATCCCTTCCCATCAAATTCAACCTGTGCCCTCTATCCATGTATACCTGTGAAGTATGCCATGTACCCTTCTTCAATTATTTTCATAATGAGAAAGGTTTCATCAAGCACAGTTATTGTTTTTCCATGTAGGACTGTAAATAGTCCAATTTTGATAAGTTACTTTTGATTTCTTTTCCTTGCTTACCTTCTCAACTATCTCTTCCTTCTTGTGTCTGAATGTCAAATTTTCTATTCAACTCTGGTTTTTTCATCAAGAATTCTTGAAAGTCCTCTATTCCACTGAATGACCATATTTTCCCCTGTAACAAGATACTCAGTTTTGCTGGGTAGGTGACCCTTGGGTTCATTCAAAGCTCTTTTGCCCTTTGGAATATCATATCCCATGCCCTTCTATCCCTCAATGTAGAAGCTGCCAGGTCCTGTGCTATTCTGATTGTGTTTCCACAATATTGAAATTGTTTCTTCCTGGCTGCTTGTAGTATTTTCTCCTTGATTTGGGGACTCTGGAACCTGGCTATAATATTGCTGGGAGTTTTCTTTTCGGGATCGTTTTCAGGAGGTGATCGGTGTATTCTTTCAACCTGTATTTTGCCCTCTGGGTCTAAAACATCAGGGCAATTTTCCTTGAGAATTTCTTTAAGGATGGTTTCTAGTTTCTTTCTTCGATCATGGCTTTCAGATAGTCCAATAATTTTTAAATTATCTCTCCTGGATCTATTTTCCAGGTCAGTGGTTTTTCGAATAAGATATTTCACATTGCCTTCTATTCTTTCATTCGTTTGGATTTGTTTAATAGTATCTTGATTTCTCATAAAGTCACTAGCTTCCATTTGCTCCAGTCTAACTCTGAAGGAATGAATCTCCTCAGTGAGCTTTTGAGATTCTTTTTCCATCTGGCAAATTCGACTTTTTGAGGCATTCTTCTCCTCATTGACTTTCTGAGACTCTTTTGCTATTTGAGTTAAGTCTATTTTTTAAGGTGTTATTTTCCTCTGTCAGGCTGTTGACTGTCATTTCATACTTTTCTTGCATCTTTTTCATTTATTTTCCCCCACTTCTCTTATCTGCTTCTTAAGGTCCTCTATGGCCTGTAGCCAGCTTGTACTTTCATTTGGGGCTTTTGGTGCAGGAGTTCTGATCTCACAGTCCTCCTCCATGCTTTGAGCCTCTTTGCCCCTAAAATAGGAGTCCAATGTTAAACATTTCTGTTTATTTTGTTTTGTTTGCCTAGGCATATTGCCACTTATTTACTTGATTTTTGGGCTTGTTGCAACAGTAGGACCCGGCCACCAGAGAGGGGAGCTTCTGCCCAAACGTGGGGTCTTCACAACTTCTGCCAGTTGGGTGGCCTCTGTAAAGCCTCCACCCCCTCTGGCATGTTGGATACCCACCCCAAACTTCCCCCGCCCAGACCACAATCCAGATCCAGGCAGTTTAAAGCAAAAGCTATTAGCCCCCAGACTGATTGCTGGATCTTCCTACAGTTCGCAGACCAGGAGCTAGAGCCACTACTGACACTGCAAAATGGCTTCTGTGCAGCTGTTTCTTCAGCAGCTTTTTGCCCCCAGGGGAGGAAGCTACGTGTTCCCCAAATACTGGTCCCAAAGTCCATAGGGCACTACCCTCTCATTTTGTCCTAGGCATAGCTGTGCTGATAATTCTGGAATCGCCACAATTGCTGGTGTTCTGGGGTTCCACCAGCTGGCTGAAGTCTCGGCCGCCCTGGGGCTAAAACCGCTGACCTGGGCTCGGCTCTGCAGGCTGTGCTGTAGGTTCCCAGTGAGCTGTGCTGCCTGTTCTCAGAGCGCTGCGCTGGCTGCTCCCTGCAGGGTTGCTGGGCTGTCCTCAGCAGGAGGTTAGCTTCTCTGTGTCGTTCTGTGGGTGCTGTGGCTCCAGAAGTTGTTCGGAGCTCCCTTTCACAAATTTTTTTTACTGAGTTTCTTATCTTCCTTTTAAGATTAAATTATATATATATATATATATATATATATATATATATATATATATATATATATATATATACTATGATTAATTCTATTTTGCATATAATTGGGAGAAAACATGTACAGGCAATGGGGCTTGGAATTCATCTCACCCTACTGGAAAAATCGAAGGGATTATTGGAGAAGAGATGTGAGAGAGTAGATTTGTTGACGTGATATCCTGTATGACTCTCATTCTGGGGTAAGTAGGGGAAAATTAGGGAAAAAAATTGTAACTCAAAATCTGATGGAGATGAATGATGTAAAGTAGAGGTTTATAAAGCATTTAAAAAATATTCAAATCTTGCAGTAGCCATGTAAGGTGGACCTTTGTATTGGTAAGCAAACAGGTGCTTAGCACATTGTTTCAAATTCATGATCATGTCAAATATTAAGATCCAGAACTTGTGAATCCCATGAGATGAACTTGCTGATATAACAGGAAGGTTCAGAAGAGGGAAGAGCTAATACCATATATAAGGAAAAGCCCAAGCTAAAGCAAAAGAACTTTTCATTAGAACTAGATTGGGATCTTCTGAGAGATGGCCAAAACTGCTAAGAACTTCTGAGAGCCAGCCAGAGCTTCTGAGAACTTCTGAGAACCAGCCAGATTGGCTGGGAGCAAGAATTGCTCACAGTTAGCAGCATGGAGGCTGATGAACTACTATGGGTTGAGGAAAGGAGGATCCTTGCTTGAAGGGTCCTGTTTTGTTTTGAAGGCTTGGGAATGTAGGTGTTGGCTGCACTGACTATGTATACCAACTTCATGGTTTACTGTAATGACTTTGATTTTCTCGTTTTGGGACTCACTTTTCTGGGATTTGAATAAATGCTTTGGCTCTGTCCTCCTTGTAGAGACCCTGTTACATTTTGTGATTCACAATTATACTTACATATTCATTTCCACTGTGGGGTTTAAAAACATTACATTTCTGATACATTTGTTGACAAAATGGTGTCACACAATATCAGGCCTTTATTTGGAAGCAGGAGGGCTTTAGAAGGAGCAATGTCTATCCCAGAATGGGAGGATTTGCCTTAATCCTCTCTAGAAAGAGAATGTGCCAAAACACAGGACTCTGTGAAAACTAGCTACTGAGACTACAGAAGGGAGAGCCCAGAGATTTATAAAGGTGTTTGCAAGGAATACACATAGAACAAATTGGGAAAAGTATTGGCAGGAGTCTACAGGAGAGGCTGGGTCTTGGTAACAAGTTATCATCTTATGTGTAAAAAATAGAAATAAGCTTCTGGAGGAAAAACCTCAGATGACAAGGAGTTGGCTGGTTTGTGTGAGGATTCTTCCATTCCACAACAACTGAGCTCTCCTTTAGAAGAACAAGCTGGAGGTCTTCAGGTAGTAGAAGAACAAACTATTGTTCATATAGCTAAAAATAAGTAAAAACAAAGAAAAAAACTAAGAAAAGGAATGTGCATACAGCTTTTGTACAGACTTAGCAGAGTTGGCCCAATCACTGCCAGGAAAATGTATGGGAGGAGAATAAAAGAAAGTTAGATGAGGAATCTTCTAATGTAGTAGTTCACCCCATACTAAAAAGAAGGCAAGAGAACTGACAATGCCAAACAAGTTCAGGAAGATAATTGAGCATTTCACTCAACAGTACGTTACTGATACATTGAGTTGATTCACCCAAAGAATGATTGAGTCTTTATTTCTCGGATAGTAAGAATCAGTTATGAAGGTAGTGTGAATTGCTTAAAATTCATAGGCATCAGTCAGAATCCTTTTGTATGCCAAGCTTTTATGGATCACCATATGTGAGGAGATAAAAACAGATCTAATCTGTTAGCTTTAGATGCAGAAGGATGTTATAGGGAATGCCCTACTGACTCTATGTGGCATGTTGGAGACAGACCCTGATAATCACTTAGAGATTATATGAGAAAGCTAAAGGAGAAGGTAGTCAAAATTGCTATCATGGTTCGAGATGTAAATGCATATCACAATATCCCCTTAGGGATTCCTCATAAAAATATCATAGTAAAGATGGCTCCTCCTGCTTATAAGCACCTAATTATGGCTCTATTAATTAGGGAAATAGGACACACTCCTTCAAAGGTGCTGGATAAGATGGCATAATTAAGGGAATTAGGGGAATGGAGAAAAGAAAATTTTCCTCAAGAGAGAAGAGGAAATAGTAACTGTATTGAAAGATAAAATAGATGGACAAGAAGAGAATTGTTTACTGCTTTATTGAGAGTAGTAGTGGATTTTAGAAGAATAGATGGTACTCTAACTGAAGAGCTGCCTAAGATGTACCTAGAAATGGTACTTAATATTACATTGAATAGGGAAGTAGGAAATACCTCTATAGATACCCCTGAATAATTGTATCCAAGTTGGCCATTCCTTCACGGAGTGTAGGAAATAGGCCAAACCTCAAACCAAATTAAAGAAATATCCTGATGAAATTACAAATGCCGTATTGGTATAACAATATATTGGGGGAAAAAAGATCACTTATGTAACTGTTTTTTATTCAGGAGAAGGTGATGATAAAATTGTACCCTTAACTCATGTATTCTACTGTGAGTGAGGCTACAATATCGGGCTCATGGATTTCAGAAGCATGGCTGATCCTATATCTACCTTGTTGCTGGCTATTGTCTCCTTGTTTCTTCTTCCTTTTTGTCTGTTCATCTTGTTGGCTAGATTTGTTTCTGCAGGCTTGCTAACCTCTGTCTGTAGATGCTTGATAGCTTAGGCTGGGTGCCACCCCCTGTCCATAAATTTCATGTGTCTCCCCTGGACTTGGCGTCAAGGACATTCCAAATACTGGCTAACAAACTGATCTCTCAGATGGGACCTCTTGGGACAGAAGCAAGTCTATATCGAATTTCAGCAGCAAGTAGCCATGGAAGAAGAGACTTTTGCCCCTTCACCAAAGATTTTTTTTATCCCGCTTGTTTGAGGGGCAATGATGTAGAGCATGTGTTCAAGTCCCACCATAAAATACTGTTTTCTATGGTTATTATGTGTTAATCTTGTTATATTGCTATGGAATTGTGTTGACAGCAGTTACCCCTACATTCATATTAATGCATGTAATGAATGTATTGTTGCCACATTTTTGCCATATAAGGGACAAAAAGATCTCAGGGCAGAATGTAATTATAATGGGATTTGAAGTTCTTCCATGCCCCTTGTATTGACAAGCAGACAGGTACTTAGCACCTTGTTTCAAGTTGATGATTGTGACAAGTATTAAGATCCAGAACTTGTGAATACAACATTAGGATGAATTTGCTGATGTAATAGGAAAGAGCAGAAAAGGAAGGATCTAATACCATATATAAGGAGAAGCCCAAGCTAGAGAGCCAGAAATTCATCTGAGAACTGAGTAAGAAATTCTGAGAAGAAGTCAGAGCTACTGAAAACTTCTGACAGTCATCTAGAACTGCTGGAACAATAACTGCTGGGAGCTGGAACTGCTGGGAGAAAGCAGCATGGAGGCTGAGGAGCTGCCATGAGTGAAGAGTGGTGGATCCTTGCTTGAAGCAGTGAGTGAGAGAGGAGGATCCTTGTTTGAGGGAGCCTGTTTTGTTTTGAAGGCATGGGAATGAGGGTGTTTATTGCATTGACTATGTGTACCAAATTCTTGGTTACTGTAATGACGTTGACTTTCTGGTTTTGGGACTCACATTTCTGGTATATGAATAAATGCCTGGGTTCTGATTCACAATTACAGCAGCATATTCATAGCCACCACTGGTGCTGTGAATATTGCATTGACAGTATGAGTTTACCAGAATTAAATCTAATTAGTTTCTCTAGACCAGGGCTCTCTCTATATAAATTATTACGTTTATACATATACTAGTTAAGAGTTCCTTAAAGACATTCCAAATAATACCTCCATGTTATTTCTGATACCAATTAATTATTTCAATACATTTTAATAATATTTTATCCATAACATATATCCAAAGTGCCCAAAGATATAAAATTTAAATTTGATGATTTAAAATCATAAAAATGAAAGAACAAAATTGAAATGATGAGACTAATTTAAAATTGAAAATATACATTATATATTCCATTCCCCTCCTAGATTTTCTGCCTTTCAAATAGGATCCTCAGTTACACCTTTGCCTTGGAGCAAAATAACTGTAATTTAATCTTTAGCTCTAAAAAGTTATTCATGGTCTTCCTTCTATAGCTTTGCAGCAAATTAAAATATGCAGCCTTAGCAAAATTTGAGATTTTGAAATGACCAATCAGTACTATTCAATAGTTTATTCATAAGATATAGAAAATTACATTCTAAAATTAAAAAAAAAAGTTTGAAATCAAGAGTATTTGGATTAGAACAAAAATTAGAATAGTTAACTCAGTGTTCAAAGATATTAATTAAATCAGTAGAAGATAAATGGTAAAAGCAATGAATTTATATTAGAATTTTAAAGACTAAAAATCCAGGTGATTGGAAGCAACCTGAAAACTTACATCAACCAAAGTACAACTAATTAGAAATCGATTCTACAATATACTTTCCAAGTGTTTCATCACAACTTGAAGTTACAAGTGACGATTATAACCTTCTGAGGCAGTCCATGACATGTTTGTTTTTTTTTTTCCCACTCTAATTGTGAGAAAGACTTTTTTTCTATCCATCAACCCAAAATATGTCTCTGTGGGGGGTGGAGGGAAGATGGCAGAGTAGAAGCAAGAACTTGGCATAAGCTCCCACTCCAATCACTTCTAATACATGTAAAAATGACCCTAAAGTTTTAGAGCTATAGCACCCAAAAAGTGACAGAAAGAAATAAATCTGCTGAAGACAGCCTGGAAAGCTAACAGGAAAGGTCTATCCCACTGGGCTGGGAGTGAAGCCTAGTCCCCTTTAAACTGTGGTTCTGGCCACAGGGTAGCCCAGCAACAGCCAGAACATAATTCAGCAGAGTGAATCACAAGCAGTTATGGTAGTTTACAGACTTCTCAACCCATAAAAACCAAAGACAATGTAAAAGGTCAGTGTGGAACTCTGGTGGAACAGCGGGGATAGAAGGACATGGTCTGGCTCCCGGCCCTGGGGCAAGAAGTGGTAGGAGGTGCAGTAGCTGTGCCATGTGACTGCCTCAGGAACTCCTGGCCTGCAAATTGGAAGGGGGCAGGGCGCAAACAACCATTCAGAGGGTAATCATTCTTCCTTTAACCTTCTTGAATCTGGAAGGTCGTATTGGGTGGTGGTGTTGGGGTATGTGGCCAGTGAGCAACAGCTTATAGGGGCTTTACAGAGGGCACCCTATTTAAAGCTGCAGCAGCAGTGAAAACCACAGTGATTCTGGGTGAAGCACTCTCCATTTTGCAAGCACAGTTCTAGTATGGCAAAGAGCTCAAAAGTCAAGAACTTAGCTGGCAGTATGAGCAAGAAGAGGAAGCACAAAGAGGCCATAGAATACTTTTGGGGAGACAAAAAGGATCAAGGCATGGAGTGGGAGGAAGCCAGTAAAGTCAGAACTCCTGAATCAAAAGCCACCAAGAAAAATATGAATTGGTTTCAGACCCATGGAGGAGGTCAAGAAGGATTTTGAAAATCAAGTAAGAGAAATGGAGGAAAAATAGGGAATATGAATAAGAATGATGAAAGAAAATCATAAAAAAAAATGAATCAATAGCCTGCTAAAGGAGATCTCAAAATAAACTGAAGAAAATAACACCTTAATAAACGGACTAACTCAAATGGCAAAAGAGACCTAAAAAGCCAGTAAGAAGAAGAATGCCTTAAAAAGCCAAATTTGTCAGATGGAAAATGAATTTCAAGAACTCACGGAAGAGATTTCCTTCAAAATTTGATTGGAGCAATTGGAAGCTAATGGTTTATGAGAAATATAGATACTATAAAACAGATACAAATGAAAAAATAAAAGGCAATGTGAAATATTTCATTGGAAAAACCACTGACATGGAAAATAGATCCAGGAGATATAATTTAAAAAATATTAGACTATCTGAAAGAAATGATCAAAAAAGAACCTAGATACCATCTTGCAAATAATTATCCAGCAAAATTGCCCTAATATTCTAGAACCAGAGGGTAAAATATAAATTGAAAGAATTCACCAATCTCCACTTGAAAAAGATCCCCGAAGGAAAACTCTTAGGAATATTATAGCCAATTTCCAGAGTTCCCATGTCAAGGAGAAAATACTGCAAGCAGTAAGGAAGAAACAATTTGAGTATTGTGGAAATACAATCAGGATAAGCCAAGATCTAGCAGCTTCTATATTAAGGGATCAAAGGGCTTGCAATGTTATATTCCAGAGGTCAAAGGAGCTAGGACCAAAACCAAAAATCACCTACCCAGCAAAACAGTGTATGATGCTACAGAGTAAAATATGGCCATTCAATGAAAAAGAGTATTTTCAGCCATTATTGGTCAAAAATACAGAGCTGAAAAGAAAATTTCGCTTTCAACTATAAGAAGCATGAGAAGCATAAGAAAGTAAACAGGAAAAGAGAAATAATAAGAAACTTATTAAAGTTGAACTATTTATATTATTACATGGAAAAATGATAATTATAACTCAAAATTCATTTCTAAGTATGAGGATAGTTGAAGGGAATATATATGTATACATACATATACATGTATGTGTAGGAGGGTATATGTGTATATCTATATTTTTATCTATCTATCTATCTATCTATATCTATATCTATATATACATAAGTGTGTGTGGGGGGGCATAATTATATTCATGTATACATAGTCAGAGAGCATAGGATGAGTTGAATATGAAGGGATGATATCTAAAAATTAAAATTAAGAGGTGAGAGAAGAATCTGTTGGGAGAAGCAGAAAAGGAGAGATAGATGAAGATAAATTATCTCAAATAAAGAGGGAAGAGAAAAACTGTTACAATAGAGGGGAAGAACAGGAAGGTGAAAGCTAATGAGACCACAAAATTCCCATTGAATTTGGGTTGAGGGAATAACATACAAACTCTATTGGATGGCCCAAGAAAGGAAGAAGGAAAGGGATAAGAAGGGGTATGATATAAAAGGGCAGATTGGGGGAGAGGGTAGTTAGAAGCAAACATTTTTGAAAATGTATAGGGCTAAAGGAGAATATAGAATAAATGGGGGGTGGGAAAAGATAGAGGGAAATATAGTCTTTCACAATATAACTACTATAGAAATGGTTTGGGTAACTAAATATGTACAACCTATAGTGAATTGCTTATCTTCCCAGTGGGGGCAGGTGAGGAGGGGATAAAGGAAAAGTTATGGAACACAAATCTAAAAATAAAAATGATGTTTAAAAATAGTTTTACTTGCAAATGGGAAATAAGATATAATGGAACTGGGGTATACAAACCCATCTTGACCTACTAGAAAGTTTGAGGGTTATAGGGGGGATATAAGAGACAACAGATTGGAGGAAGGAGTGTTCAGTAAGCTTGCTATTTTATGTGGCGATAGGGGAAAGATGGGAAGAAAAATTGTAACTCAGTATCTTATGGAGATGCATGTTGAAAATTAAAAATGAATTAAATAGCCGCTATGTGCCACACACCTACACACTGCCACGTCAGACAGGACTGCCCTTGCCTTGGCAACGGGGGAGGGTGGAGCCAAGATGGTGGAGTAGAAACAGCACATCCAAGGCGCTCTCCCCGCAGATCACCTCCAAACCCTGTAAAAGGGGACGCTGAACAACTTCTGGAGCCCCAGCACCCACAGAACGACACAGAGAAGCGAATGACCGCTGAGGACAGCCCAGCAGCCCTGCAGGAAGGGCCAGAGAAGTGCTCTGGGAGCCTATGGCTCAGCACACAGAGACCAAAGCCCAGGTCCACTTGAGTTGCAGTTTTAGCCACAGGGTGGACAGGCCAGCAGCCACAGAAGGGTCCCCCGTACAGCAGCAGCTGTGGCGATTGCAGAATTATCAACACAGACATGCCTAGGACAAAGTAATCGCTTAGTGACCTATGGACTTTGGGACCAGTATTTGGGCAACGTGTCAGCTCCATCCCCCGGGGGGCTAGAAGCCACTGAGGAGACAAGGCACACTTGCCATTTTGCAGCTATAGTGGCGGCTTCAGCTCCTGGCCTGCAAAGTGTAGGGAGATCCAGATCCAGAAAATTGCCCTGATGTTTTAGACCCAGAGGGCAAAATAGAGGTTGAAAGAATCCACCAATAACTTCCTGGAAAACATCCCAAAAAGAAAACTCCCAGGACTATTCTAGCTACTTTCCAGAATTCCCAGATCAAGGCAAAAATACTCCAAGGAGCCAGGGAGAAACAATTTCAATATCATGAAGGTGACAGGCCATAGAGGAACTTAAGAAGGACTTTAAAAATCAAATAAGAGAAGTGGAGGAAAAATTGGAAAGAGAAATGAGAAGGATGCATGAAAAGTATGAAATGAGGGTCAAAAACCTGACTGAGGAAAATAACACCTTAAAAAATAGACTGGCAAAGCAGGACCAAAAGTTCAATGAGAAGAAGAATGCCTTAAAAAGGCAAATTTGTCAGATGGAAAAAGAATGTCAAAAGCTCACTGAGGAGATTCATTCCTTCAGAGTTAGACTGGAGCAAATGGAAGCTAATGACTTTATGAGAAATCAAGATGCTGTTAAACAGATCCAAACGAATGAAAAAATAGAAGGCAATGTGAAATATCTCATGGGAAAAACCACTGACCTGGAAAATAGATCCTGGAGAGACAATTTAAAAATTATTGGACTACCTGAAAGCCATAATCAAAGAAAGAACCTAGAAATGACCCTTCAAGAAATTCTCAAGGAAAATTGTCCTGATGTTTTAGACCCAGAGGGAAAAATAGTGGTTGAAAGAATCCAGAGATCACTTCCGGAAAAAGATCCCAAAGGAAAATTCCCAGGAATTTTATAGCCAATTTCCAGAATTCCCAGATCAAGGAGAAAGGACTCCAAGCAGCCAGGAAGAAACAATTTCAATATTGTGGAAACACAATCAGAAAAGCACAGGAGGGGCGGCTAGGTGGTGCAGTGAATAGAGTTCGAGCCCTGGAGTCAGAAGGACCTGAGTTCGGAGCCCGCCTCTGACACTTAATCCACACAAACAAAAACCTAGCCATGTCACCTTGGGCAAGTTACTTAACCCCAATTGCCCTAAAGGGGTGGCTAGGTGGCGCAGTGAGTAAGAGCGCCGGCCTAGGAGTTGGGATGACCCGAGATCAGATCCGGCCTCAGAAAATGAGGACCCATGCATAAATAATGACTAGCCATGTAATCTTGAGCAAGTTACTTAACCCCAAATGCTTTAAAAAAAAAAAAAAAAAGAAAAAAAGAGAAAGAAAAGAAATGCACAGGACCTGGCAGCTTCTATACTGAGGGAATAATGGGCATGGAATATGATATTAACACAGTGAAATAGGGCTGGGATTGAAGCCAAGGGTCACCAACCCAGCAAAACTGAGTATTTTGTTTTAGGGGAAAATATGGTCATTCAGTGGAATAGAGGACTTTCTAGCATTTTTTTAGAAAATAAAAAAGTATACTTTAATCTGCATTCAGACTCCATCAGTTCTTTCTCTAGGGGTAGACAGCATTTTTCATAAGTCCTTTGGAATTATCACATAATAGTGCTATTACAGTGTATGATGTTCTCCCAGTTACACTCACTTCACATTGCTTCAGTTCATGTAAATATTTCCAGTTTTTTTCTGAGAGCATCTAGCTCATCATTTCTTTTTGTTTTAACAAATGCTTTATTAACTTCTGTTTTACATCATTCATTTCTGCCAGATTTTGAGTTACAATCATTTTCCCCCCGTTATTTCCCTACCCACCCTCCCAGAATAGCAGTCCCACAAGATATCGCTTCTACCAATCTGCTCTCTCCCATACCTTCTCCCATACCCCCTTAGACTTTTCCATTTGAGGAAGATGAATCCTGTGTCCCAATGCCTGTACATCTTATCTCCCTATTACAAGCAAAAGAATATTAATAATAGTATTCATATATATTGGAAACATTTAATGTTAAGGCCTCAAATTTCAGATCCATTTCCTTCCTCCCTTGTCCCCCATTCCCTCTTGGGAGATAAGTAATTCAGTATACGTTGTACATGTCTAGCTATGCAAAACATTATCATAGTAGATAAATTGTACAAGCCTGCTTATAATCCCCTCCCACTCATCCCACCCCCCACCTGGTCCATTCCCTACATGATCCTGTCCCTCTTCTATAGTGGGTACTTCCAACCTCCCCTCACCCCAAGGATGCCCTCCCATCCATCATCCCTCCTCTCATCCCCCTTCCCCCTATTCTGCTGCAGGTTGAGATATCCCATTTAGTATGTATGTCATTTTCTCCCTGAACCAAATTCAATGTGAATGTGGTTTTGCCTTTTTAGCCTTCCTATTCTCCCCCTCCCTTGCAACCACTTCCCCTTGCTTCTTCTACATGGGATAGTTTAACCTACCCTGTCTCTCCCCATCTCCTCTTGCCACTTTCCTCTCTCACCTCATAATTTCATCCCTTGAGTATTCTCCCTTCCCAACAAATTCAACCTATGCCCTCTATCCATATATAACTGTAACCATATACACTCACATTCACAGATGTATTCATATGACCACACACCCTTCTTCCATTATTTTCATACTGGGAAAGATATCATCAGTCACAGTTATTGCTTTTCCATATAGGAATGTAAATAGTTCAACTTTGATAAGCTCCTTTTGATTTCTTTTCCGTGATTACCTTCTAAGGCATCTCTTCCTTCTTGTGTCTGGATGTCAAATTTTCTATTCAATTCTGGTTTTTTCCTCAAGAATGCTTGAATGTCCTCTATTCCACTGAATGACCATATTTTCCCCTGAAACAAAATACTCAGTTTTGCTGGGTAGGTGACCCTTGGGTTCATTGCCAGTTCTTTTGCACTCTGGAATATCATATCCCATGCCCTTCGATCCCTCAGTGTAGAAGCCGACAGGTCCTGGGCTATTCTGATTGAGTTTCCACAATATTGAAAATGTTTCTTCCTGGCTGCTTGTAGTATTCTCTCCTTGATCTGGGGATTCTGGAACCTGGCTATAATATTCCTGGGAGTTTTCTTTTTGGGATCTTTTTCAGGCGGTGATCGGTGGATTCTTTCAACCTCTATTTTGCCCTCTGGATCTAAAACATCAGGGCAGTTTTCCTTGAGAATTTCTTGAAGGGTGATTTCTAGGTTCTTTCCTTGATCATGGATTTCAGGTAGTCCAATAATTTTTAAATTGTCTCTCCTGGATCTATTTTCCAGGTAAGTGGTTTTTCCCATGAGATATTTCACATTGCCTTCTAATCTTTCATTTGTTTGGATCTGCTTAACAGCATCTTGATTTCTCATAAAGTCATTAGCTTCCATTTGCTCCAGTCTAACTCTGAAGGAATGAATCTCCTCAGTGAACTTCTGAGATTCTTTTTCCATCTGGCAAAAATCGACTTTTTAAGGCATTCTTCTCCTCATTGCCCTTTTGGGCCTCCTTTGTCATTTGAGTTAGTCTATTTGTTAGGTGTTGTTTTCCTCAGTCAGGTTGTTGACCCTCATTTCATACTTTTTCTTCATCCTTCTTATTTCTCTTTCCAATTATTCCTCCACTTCTCTTATTTGATTTTTAAAGTCCTTCTTAAGGTCCTCTATGGCCTGCAACCCACTCATGTTTTCCCCTGGGGCTTTTGGAGCAGGACTTCTGACCTCACAGTCCTTTTCCCGCTCTATGCCCCAAAAATAGGAGTCTAGGGTTGCATTTTTCTGTTTCCTTTGCCTTGGCATGTTGCCACTTAATTGCTTGACCTTTGGGGTTGTTGCCACACTATGGCTTTAAGGCCAGATAGAGGAATTTTCGTCCCCAATGTGAGGGGGGCAACTTCCATTTCTGGCAAGCTGTAAACCCACCCACGACTTCCACCCTAGATCACAATCCAGATCCAGGGAGGGTAAAGGAAGAGCGATTGCCCCCCAAGACTGATAGCTGGATCTCCCTACAATTAATTCACAGGCTGGGAACCAGAGCTGCCTCTGAAAAGTACAAAATGGTGTGTCTCCTCAGTGGCTTCTAGCCCCCAGGGGAGGAAGCCGACGCATTCCCCAAATGGTCCCAAAGTACATAGGACACTAACCTCTTACTTTGTCCTAGTCATGTCAATGTTGATAATTCTGGAGTCCCCACAGCTGCTGGTGTTCTGTGGTTCCTCCAACCGGCTGCTGGCCCTGCCTACCTGGGGCTAAAACCTCGGCTCACACGTACCTGGGCCTGGCTCGGCTCCCTATGCTCTGCGCGCTGTGCACTGCCAGCTCCCAGACCGCTGCGCTGGTCCTTTCTGCCGGGCTGCTGGGCTGTCCTCAGCGGGAGGTTAGCTTCTCTGTGTCGTTCTGTGGGTGCTGGGGCTCCAGAAGTTGTTGAGTCCCCTTTTACATAGTTTGGGGGGAATCTGGGGGCAGAGTGGCTTGGATGAGCTGTTTCTACTCCGCCATCTTCACTTTCAAGCATTCTTGAGGATAAAACCAGAGTTGAGTAGAAAATTTGACATCCAGACACAATAAGAAAGAGATGCCTGAGAAGTTAATCAGGGAAAAGAAATCAAAAGGAACTTATCAAAGTTGACCTATTTGCATTCCTACATGGAAATACAATAACTGTTACTGATGAAACCTTTCTCAGTTTGAAAATAATGGAAGAAGTATATATGGGCATATGAATATATATGTGAATGTGTGTAGATATGTTTACAGTTATACATGGATAGAGCGCATAGGTTGAATTTGTTGGGAAGTGATGATACTTAAGGGGTGAAATTATGAGGTGGAGAGGAAAGTGGCTAGAGGAGATGGGGAGAGACAGGGTAGAGTAAACTATCTCATGTAGAAGAAGCAAGGGGAAGTGGCTGCAGTGGAAGGGAAGAACAGAAAGGCAAAAAGGCAAAACCATATTTTCACTGAATTTGGCTCAGGGAGAGAATGACATACATACTAAGTGGGATATTTCACCCCGCAGCAGAATATGGGAAAGGGGGATGAGAGGAGGGATGATGTAGGGGAGGGTACTCTGGAGGCAGGGGAGGTTGGAAGTACCCACTATAGAAGAGATGCAGGATAAAAGTAGGGAATGGACCCTATGGGGGTGGGATGGGTTGGAGGGAATTATAAGCAGCTTTTGATAATATATCTACTATGGTAATGATTTGCATAGCTATACATGTACAACACATACTGAATTGCTTATCTTCCCAGAGGGAATGGGTGAAAAGGGAGGAATGGAATTAATCTGAAATGCGAGGTTCTAAAATTACATGTCTCAAATATATATATACTAGTATTAATACCCTTTTTGCATGTAATTGGGAGATAAAATGTGCAGGCATTGGGGCACAGAGATTCCCCTTGCTCTAATGGAAAAGTCGAAGGGGGTATGGGGGAAGATATGGGAGAGAGCAGATTGGATGAGGGGACATCTTGTGGGACTGCTCTTCTGGAATGCTGAGTAGGGGAAAACTTGTAACTTAAAATCTTGTGGAAATGAATGATATAAACCAGAAGTTAATAAAGCATTTGTTTAAAAAAAAAAAAACATATAGGCATTTGGGAGCCACTGAATTTTCTTGAGCAGAGAAATGACAAAAGTTTTGTTCTGTTTGTACTATTTTGTTATTCAGTTTAAGGATTATGAGGGAGAAGGGAATTAACACAGAATTCTCATAAAAAAAAGAATTATAGTCACAAGTATGTGTTTTAAAGAGAAGAGAAGGAAGACTGGAAGGAGACTGAAAAGCAGTTTGGCTTTGGAAGTTACCTGATGAATTTATCATATAAAGAAAAATCAAGCTATACATAATAAAAATTCACAATTTTAAGTACAAAAATGAATAAGTAAATTAAAATATGTCTCTGCAGTTTACATTTGTTATTCCTAGAAAGTTCCACTCAGACTTATCAGTTCACGTCTGATATTTCTTTCATATAATAGCTCTTCATATAATTTCCCATGTCAGACATAGTATAGCCAAGTTCACCCACCATCTTCACCTTTAATGAATTTATGTTCTCTCTGAATTGGTTACTCCCTCTTACATTATAAATCATGTTATTCCCTTACAAATCTTTTCACACCCTGTGACAAGTTTTCTATAATGTATCTACCTAATGAGTAAGATTTTCTTCTTACCATCATCTGGACAATAGTGCACTAAGTCAACTGTCCATCTGTTCTGGAGAGTTTTATTTTCTCATGCTTCTGTTTAATTTCTAGTCATGCTTCTCTATGATTATAACAATCTATGTCCTATTTTTGGCCACTGTTTGTTCATCCATTTCACTCTGACTTACCAATTTTTTTTTTTTATTCTGTAACTAGGAATCATTTACTGTCCAGTAAAATTTCCAAAAGGCACCATATTCTCCCTACATCTTTCTTTCCAATTTAGATCCCAGGTCATTATGTAGTTGTCATGTTTGTCCTGATGCAAAAGCTCAAAAGGCCATCCAATATCATACCATCGTCTGATCAATAACTGTTATTTATTCATTTTAATTTTCTATATGAGTTTGTTAGGATTAAATCCAATGAGTGATTGTGATACTCTTTAGGAAGCTTGGCACTTTTCCTGGTTTTTGATATAACCCATATAAAGTCAGGAGTATATAAGAGAATGTCATCATCTATTAAAAAAAAATCTTTCTTCCACTTTTCTTCTGCTTTGGCTGACAAGATAGTGCCAAATACCATTGGTAGTCTCTAGTTTTCATGTCTTCTTTAATGGGAATTAATTAGAAAAGCTCAAGACCATGTTATTATTTTCTTATTAATTTTAATGGTCTTGGTGGTCTTTCTATTATAATCATCACCCCTATACAAACCCTCCTGGTTTCACTGGGTATGTAGTTTGAGTTCTGCCTTCCTTGAACATGTAGAAAGGCTATATGAGATTGTATTAATTATCTCTTAAGGAAATTAAAAACTGCGTTGGCTACCATGTAAATGTCTACTTGAACAAGCACTATAGTTTCCTCAATTCCTTATAGATGTATGGAATAAACCTCTTGAAATATTTTATTATCTCCACTGGCCACCAAAAGCTATTTATTCCACAGAAACCTAGACCTGGCATTCATCCCCAAACTATGCCTCTTCCAACACTTTTTTATGGCTTTAAATTCAATGATGAATAGATCTAGAATTAATATGAGATGACATAGATGATTACAGAAAATTATAAAATTTTAAATCTAGAGTCTGTATTTGGTCAATGAATACCAAGTGTCTGTTTTCTAGGTTTTCCTCTTTCAATCAGAGCACTAGCTTGCCCCACTTTTACCAAAAAAATATTAAATAATCAACACACTATGATTACATAGTTAAAGGAACATGGGGGTAGAAGGAAGAACATGGGGAAATAAGAAAGTACTACTACTCTCCAAACACATTCATCACATGATAAACTTCCTCTGACTTCATATCATGTACATACAGGAATAGAGGTATTGAGGAATCCTGGGAGTGGGGAGGAATGTTCATTTCAAGGATGAATGACTTAGAGCTAATGGAGAAAACTAACAGGAGAAAACAGGAATTTTTAAAACTATTTTGAGAGAAAAAGCATGATCCAAAAAGGGACAGGAATTTTTCTTGGGGGTAATGTAGTAATTATAACTGATGAAAGAAAGTGGAGCTCTTCAATTCTCATTTTAGTTCTGTTTCTCTGCCAGGGAGATTTTCATTTCAATGGAAATCATGTAACTGAAATGAATAACTTGATACACAAGATAATCCATCAATAAACATTTATTGTACTTCTACAAAGGACAAGGCACTGTGCTAGGAACTGGAGATAAAATACAAAGAATGAAATATTCTCTGCTCTTAAATTGTTTAATTCTAAAATGGAAGAGTACAAATCAACAAGCTTGTGTTTGTGTGTGTGTACATGTATATGTATGCATATGTAAAATATGTATATCTTATTATATATTAATAAAATACAAATATATATTAATATATTGGTTTCGTATATAATTATACAGTGATATACATAATATATGTGAATGTATATAAAAACCCTACAGGAAAACCATATTTATTCATATATACATATATGCATGCATAAATAAAAATTTATACAGACATATGAGTTTTCACTTAAGGGTTTCATATATTCATACACATATCTTACATAATTTAATATGTAAATAAACATTATAAATATAATGTGTGTACTTTACATAAAAGTAAAAAGAATAAATGCAATTAAATATAAAATAATGCAATACAAGGCAGCTTAGGAGAAAGGATACTGGAAGTGGGAAGGAGGAACATAAGACCCTTAATTTAGTTGGTGCTTCAGATATATCTTGAGAAAGGGATTCTAAGAGGTAGAGATGAAAGGGACCATTGCAAAGGAATGGAGATTTTATTTTAAGAACAATGAGAAGGCCAGGGGTGAAACAATGTTTAATGGGGCTAGAAGTAATCAAACAAGTAGGTTTTATTAAATGATTGTTATGAGCCAGGCATAATTATATCCCCCAGGGATAAAAAAGAAAGGCAAAATTACTAATCTGTGACCTCAAATAAGTCAAATTTTAATATGTAGCACATTATGTACAAAACTATTCAATATAATTATCTGAAAGGTAAATGGAAGGCAATCTCAGAGCAAAGATACAAATTGGATGATGGAAGTTGAAACATTCTGCACAAGGTGATATTTGAGCTGAATCTTGAAGGAAGCCAGTAGAGCAAGCAGGCAAAAGTAGAAAATTAGACCATTTCAGGAGTGGGAGACAGTCAGTGAAAATGCATGGGATTTGGAGTTTGATTGGTATTTTTGGGGAACACCAGAAGGCAGATTTTTCTGAAATGAAAAGTAATGTCGTAAGAGAATAGGATGAAAAAAAAGTCTAGAAAAGTCAGAAGGAGCCAAGTAATGAAGAGATTTCAATGCCAAATACAACATTTTGGAATTGGTTCTGGAATTTAAAAAGAGGCTGCTAATGGGGGTCTGTACCAAATCGTTGGCTTTACAAATGGAAAGAAAAGACATAGCAGAAAGTTCTTATGAAGGTAAACTGTAAAACAACTTGGCAGCAGTTGGTTATATGGAATGAATAAGAAAGATGAGGATGACACTTAGACTATGATTGGTAGTAACTGAGAGGATGGTGGTGGCTTCAAAAGCTTTAGGAAAGTCAGGAAGAGGGTAGGTTTCCTGAGGGAATAAAATGAATTCTGTTTTGAACATGTTTTTGAAATGCTTCTATGTTATCCACTTATCCAAAAGATAGATGAGCAAGCTTAAGTTTTGAGTGAACTAAGGACACTCAGAAAGGAATATTCATTTAGTTAGAAAGAAAATCAGGAAACAGTGATGTGAAAACATACAGAAGAGTAAGTATCCAAGATACTCTGTTTAGCTGTGTGAAATGCAGCAGAAAGGGTACATAGGGTGAGGAATGAGAAATGATCAGATAATTGACAACCTTGGAGAGAGCAATTTAAGCTGATACAGTTGAAAGATAGAAGTGAAGGAAGGGGTATTGAAAACTTGAAAAAGTTTGACTCTGAAAGGGAGGAAATATACAGTACAATAGCTTGAGGGAATAGTAGGATCTAGTGAGGTCTGTGTGTGTGTATGTGTATGTGTGTGTATATTGTGAGTTTGTGCTTTATGCTTATTAAAATTATATATTGACCTTGACATATACACAAATGATAATTTGTATATAGAAAGTAAATCAGAAAAGGGGAAAGGTGTTTGCATATGAAACCATAAATCTTCTTTGTGTAGCTTTTATTTTTTCCTAAGTATTTATCCACCTCAACACATTAGACTAAAAGCAATTGTGTGTGTCCTTGTTACTGTCTGAACTTCCTTCTGATTTCTTCTGCGCTTTTAAAAATGCTTCATTGAAGTTTTTAGTCTTTCTCCCCTCCTCATTTTTAGGTGTGTGAAGAATGTAATTGCTATACCTGATTTCCCTCCTCTTATCTTCTTCCCCTAAAACAAACAAACACATACACTCTCTTGTAACAAGTTATGATATTTAAGCAAAATAGGTAAACACATTGGTCATTTCTGAAATATAGGTTTCATTCTGTACATCTGGTCTATAACATCTGTGTGAAGAGGTGTGAAGCATGATCCAACATTGGTCCTCTAGAGTCATGGAGTGAGAGAAGGGGTCACTGTATTGAATATAATCCTGACCATTCAAAGTTTTCTTGTTTTTATTTATTTTTACTGTTGTGATCAATGTATAAATTGACATTCTGGTTCTAATCCCCTCTCTTTACATCAGTCCAAAGATTTTTTTTTTTCATCCTTCACAACTGGATGTATGTGAGGCAGAACTTCAATATACTCCTAGTTTATATTTGTCTTTTAAGTAATTTGGAGATTTTTTCCTATGGTCATTTATAGTTTTTATGCCTTCCTTTAAAAACTTCCTGTACCTATGGTTTGACCATTCATTTATTACAGAATGGATGCTATCCTTTTATAACTATATCAAGTTCTTATACATCCCCCATATTAGAATTTTATCAGACATTTGGGGCAAATATTTACCATTTACCTTTTCATTCTTACTGCAATACATTTATCTATGAAAAATTTTTAATGCTATGAAATCAAAATTGAGTTTATTTCTCTACTAATCTTCTCTATCCCTTGTTGAGTAGAGAACTCTTTCACTCTCCATGACTGAGTTTTCACCTATTTCTAAGAGTTGTTGTGGGGATCAAATGAGATAATATGTGTAAAGCAATATAGCATCTGGCATACAGTAGGTGATATATAAATGTTCTCCACCTTCTCTTTATTTTATCTTTTAATATATTTATGATACAACCTATCTAAATCATGGCATTTTGTCTAAAATGGTAGAATCAATAGTCCAGTTGTGCTGTGATTCAATTAAAGTTTGGGGGGGAGGGAGTTGTGCTAATTTTGGGGTATCATATTTTTAACAATGTCATCAATTTATTTTTGCAAAAAAAAGTTCTATTTTGATACCTCTAATGGCATGAATTCATTAGATCCTCCAGTGGTCTTCTCAAGGAGCAAAAGAATGGTAAATGTCTTTAACACTGGCATTTGGAATCAGAAAATCAAGATCCATGACCCATCTATGACAGTTGTGTAACCTGGAAGAAGTCATTACATCACTCTTTTGTTTCTTCATCTGCAAAATGTTTTTAACCTGTCTCCCTTGTTGTATGGAAAAAAAAAAAAACCTTTTTCATATTTCTAATTTTTATAAAAACAAAAAATAGAATTTCATATTTCTAATTTTCCTATTGATTGCAAACTGCATATTATCCCCTTCACATTTTGTCAAACACGAATGACAAATGCCGGGTTTTTTTTTTTGTTTGTTTGTTTTTTGTTTTTTTTGCCCTTCTCATCAATCTGCTACCTGCTTTTCTCTTGGTTATCATGATTCAAAATTCTTATGGACCATACTAAACTTTTCCATTCACCTTCAGCTTTCTGCCTTTGCTTCATTATTCTGAAATGCTTTTTAAAATCTATATTGGGAAAAATTTTGATGATAAGGTATATGAGTCTTTTATTCCTCTCTCTATTTTCTCATTGCCCTGTAAGCTGTTTTCATGAAATCTGTGATTTATATTAAATTAGGCACTGCTTTCATTTTTCAGGCCATGGAAAAGAAGAGGTGAAACTCCCCTTTCTTCTCAAGTTTCCTAAAATCTATATTTAAGAAAAATATTAATTTATTAGGCTTTGAAAATATTTTATTATAATCAACTTGACAAATAATAACAGAGATGAAAATTTCCCCAGGTAAATCATGAGGGAAATGACCATATATGAACCAATCATTCTTTATTATGTGTAACTTGTCCATTAAAAATAATGCTATCAGTGGGGTTGGACCCAGGGGGTGTGCGGTTCGGGGTTGAGGGCTGGGGTGGGGGGGAAGGGGGCCCCGGAGTCTGTGGTCTCCCCTGCTCGTGGGTCCGTGCGGCTGCAGGAGGCCTGCACCGCTTGGGGGCCAACGCCGGGGCGGCTGCCGCTGGGAGATGGCAATACTCAGCTCCGAGGGGTGAGGAAACCCGCCGGCTACTGAAGGGAGAGGAGGCGCCGCCGCCGCCGCCACCACCACCACCACCACCTTCTAGGCAGGTGAGCAGGCAGGCGAGGGAGGCGGACTGGCCGCGAGCCTCGGCTAAACCTGAATACTAGGAAATGTCCACAGCTTCACCACGGTCTGATACTAGTAATAACCACAATGGAAGATCACAACTTCAGGTGACTGTTTCTAGTGCCAAACTGAAAAGAAAAAAGAACTGGTTTGGAACAGCTATCTATGCAGAATTATCTGTAGATGGAGAAATTAAGAAAACAGCAAAATCTAATAGTTCTTCTAGTCCAAAGTGGGATGAACAATTAACTGTGAATGTGACACCTCAGACCACATTGGAATTTAGAGTGTGGAGTCATCACACTTTAAAAGCAGATGCATTATTAGGAAGAGCAACAGTAGACTTGAGACAAGCTCTTGAAATACACAATAGAAAATTGGAAAGAGTGAAAGAACAATTAAAACTCTCCTTGGAAAACAAGAGAGGAATAGTACAAACTGGTGAACTGACAGTGGTGCTAGATGGATTGGTGGTTGAGCAAGAAAGAGTAACAAATTGCCCTTCAGCAGCAGCCATAGAAGTACAGCAGAATGGTGATGCCATGTATGAAGACAGAGAAACTTCAGCAAGGTCTACAACCAGATCTGCCATCGAAGTTGCTAATGGAGTAGATAACCATACACCTACAGACTCAGTAGTGCAAAATTCATTCAGCATACACGTACTTAATGGAGACAGCACACCCTCATCTCCTTCTCATGTTGCAACCAGACCTAAAAATACACCAGCTTCAAAACCACTTACATCTCAATCTGCCAATAACACTGTCAATGGAGAATCATCTTCAGCAGTTGATAAAACACCTGCTCTTCAGACTGTAATAGGATCTGGAGAAACTCCCATATCCACTGATTGCACTACTACTACTACTACTACTACTACTACTACTACTACTACTATTACTACTACTACTACTATGGATCCTATAACTAAAGAAATTCCTGAGTGCTCTGAAAATAGTGCATACTTTGCTTCAACCAGTACAGAAATGGTACATGACACTTTAAATACTGTAGACTCTGCCTCTAGTTTAAAAAAAATAGTTCTACTGTTGAAGCTGCCAAACCAAGACGATCTTCTAATGTACCTGAAGAGCCTATAAGGCAACAGCCTGGAAATTCCATCACAGAACCTTTGCCTCCAGGGTGGGAACAGAGAAAAGTTCCTCGTGATAGGACCTACTATGTTGATCATAACACATGAACTACAACATGGGAAAGACCACAGCCTTTACCACCAGGTTGGGAAAGAAGAGTTGATGATCGTGGAAGAGTTTATTATGTGGAGCATAATACCAGAACAACAACACGGCAGCGTCCTACTATGGAATCAGTCAGAAACTTTGAACAGTGGAAGTCTCATCATAACCAACTTCAAGGAGCTATGCAACAATTTAACCAACGATACCTCTATTCGGCCTCAATGCTATCCGCAGAAAATGATCCTCTTGGTCCTTTACCACCAGGTTGAGGAAAAAGAGTAGATTCAAATGACAGAGTTTACTTTGTCAATCATAACACAAAAACAACACAGTGGGAAGACCCAAGAACTCAAGGTTTATTGCCTGAAAGTCCCGTTCCAGAAGGCTGGGAAATCAGATATACTAGAGAAGGTCTTAAGTATTTTGTTGATCATAACACGAAGACAACAATGTTTAAGGATCCTCGGACTGGGAAATCCTCTGTAACTAAAGGCCCACAAATTGCTTATGAACGCAGCTTTAGGTGGTAACTTGCACACTTCCGTTATTTGTGCCAGTCTAATTCACTACCCAGCCATGTGAAAATCAATGAATACCGGCAGACATTGTTTGAAGACTCTTTCCAACGGATCATGGCTTTAAAACCCTATGACTTGAGAAGGAGATTGTATGTAATATTCAGAGGAGAAGAAAGACTTGATTATGGTGGCCTGGCAAGAGAATGTTTTTTGTTTTTTTGTTTTTTTTTTTGTTTTTTTTTTGTTTTGTTTTGTTTTGTTTGCTTTCCCATGAAGTGCTGAATCTTATGTATTGTTTGTTTGAGTATGCTGGAAAAAGCAATTATTGCCTTCAGATTAATGCAGCATCAACAATCAATCCAGATCATCTTTCATATTTCTGTTTCATTGGACGCTTTATTGCTATGGCACTGTTTCATGGAAAGTTTATTGATACTGGTTTTTCTTTGCCATTCTACAAGCGTATGCTAAGTAAGAAGTTTACTATTAAAGATTTGGAACCTATTGATACAGAATTCTATAATTCCCTCATCTGGATAAGAGACAACAACATTGAAGAATGTGGCCTGGAAATGTATTTTTCAGTTGATATGGAGATTTTGGGAAAAGTAACTTCACATGATCTGAAGTTGGGAGGTTCTAATATCCTGGTGACTGAGGAGAACAAAGAAGAGTATATTGGTTTGATGGCAGAATGGCGTTTTTCTCGAGGAGTACAAGACCAGACCAAAGCTTTCCTTGATGGTTTTAATAAAGTTGTTCCACTTCAGTGGCTTCAGTACTTTGACGAAAAAGAATTGTAGGTGATGCTGTGTGGCATGCAAGAAGTTGATTTAGCAGACTGGCAGAGAAATACCGTATATCGACATTACACAATAAATAGCAAGCAGATCATTTGGTTCTGGCAGTTTGTGAAAGAGACAGACAATCAAGTTAGAATGCGTCTAATGCAGTTTGTCACTGGAACCTGCCGATGACCCTTAGGAGGATTTTCTGAGCTCATGGGGAGTAATGGTCCTCAGAAGTTTTGCATTGAAAAAGTAGGCAAAGAAACCTGGTTACCACGAAGTCATACATGCTTTAATCGTTTGGATCTACCACCATATAAAAGCTATGAACAGCTAAAGGAGAAACTGCTTTTTGCAATAAAAGAGACAGAGGGATTTGGATAAGAACAACTGTCTTCTTGACCAAGAGGAGCTCTTGCATTAAAATACTCAGCCAAGTAAAATTGCACAGATGTTGTACATAAGCTGTTCAGTCCATACAGTGACCTTTCTGGAATTCTAAAAGTGTAAATGTTCTACATTCTTCCACAAAGATATGCAAAACAGTTCAGCCTTTTTTAACTTTTATTTATTACCCCCTTGAGATGACTGACCAGTAAAAAAACAAAAAACAAACCACCCTTAAATTTTGAAGCAGACAAGAGACTTTATTTAAAATATATATGTACATATACTTATATACTAGTGGCTCTAGTTTTATAGAGCTCTAAGTATATGAAACATTGCAACCATTGAGAAAAACCTGGATTTGCTTTACCTTGGCTATATTACCCAGAAACAAAAACATGCAAACTGCTCCATGTTCTACCTTATGCAATATCTCCCAAGGTTGTTTAATTGCATGGCTGTTCAGGATGGTATTAAAGTCTTAGGTCAAAACTTACCTAGAGTACATAGAAAAATTCTGTTGGCTTTTCTGAAAACAGATGCCTAATTCTGTCAGCTTATTTTTAAATAAGTATAATAGTTGAGGTTAACCCCTCTCTGCTACTTTAATTATGTTTAATTAATGAATGAAACCTTTACCTATATAAAAGTCACATACAATAAAGTGAATGCTATACAACTGATGCCACTTAACAGTTTATTATAGGAACTGGATGCAATTCATTGAGCAGCATAAAAGTTTGTTTACATATTACCTTGGGATTCTAGGTAATTTTCAGTTTTTTAAAAAGAAATCTTATTCCTAGAATTTTTGTTTTGTTTCATTTTAATCTTTGATTATACTTCAAATTAGGTTCATGGTAAACTGATGTAATTTGATATTTAGAAATGTGTGAAAGGTAATGTGAACTTTCACTACTTTTTTATGTTCCAAGTTTCGGTTACATAAATCCAAATCAATCAACAGTTACATAAGCTTTTGAACTCTTAAAACTACAAAACTAATGATTTTCTATTACTCTTTAAATATTTACATCCCTCTTTAAGTTCATGTAAAATTCTATATACCTGAATTAAATAAGTATATATTAAAAAAATAATGCTATCAAATCTCAACTGAACCTCACTGATACAAGACAATCCTTTCACTCTTCAGTAGGTTGCATTTTCCATAGTATCTAATTCGTAGCTTTTCTTCTCTTTTTATACCTCCTATATCACTCCCTCCACTTTCTCATCAAAAGTTGATATCTCATACTTTACAGAGTAAACAGAGGGCATTTGCTGTCAGAATCCTTCTTGTCTTTATATCTCATACCTATTTATATTATGTCACATTATCTCATCCTTTGTTATAGTCTTTGATAAAGAGATGACTGTCTACCCCCTTTAGCAAGGCCAAACCTTTGACTCTTTTTTTATCCAGTTCGAGTTTGTCCCTTCCAAAATTTTGTCCTAAAATCTTTCCCCTTATTTATAGAATATTTAATATCTTTCTATTTATTCAGTATTCCAATAGATGGCCTTTCCTTCTGCCTGCAAATGTGTACATTTTTCTCCATCCTCAAGGAATTTTTTCCCCCCAAAGATCCTAATTGCTTTTGAGAATACTATCATCCTTCTTGTCAGCCTGTTTCCCAATCTCAGAAACTTCCTTCACTTTTTGTTCTTTCTCATTCCACTTTGACAATAATTTGCCAAGTCTCATCCATTCTGCCTCCTCAAAATTTCTCATATTTATCCCCTTTTCTCCAATTACATAGTCGTGACTCTAGTTAAGGGCCTCATCAAATCTTAACTGGATTATTGGGATAGTCTTATTTTTCTTTTTTTCGGTCTGACACAAATCTTTACCCTCTCCAGTAAATCCCCCAGATAGCCTCAATCATTTCCATATAATGCCTTTTCTCTGTTTCCTATTGCCTCTAGAACAACATGCAAACTGTTGCATTTAGCATTTTAAAGCCTTTTACAATCTCGGCCAGTGCTATGTTTTAAACTTGTTATATATTCCTCACCCTCAGACACTCTAATTTCCAGTCAAGCTTATACAACCTTGTTTTATTCATATGCAACCATACATCTCCTTTCCCTTACCTTTGCACAGGATCTGTCATAAATCAAATAAATTTTCTCCCCACTTAACCACTTACATTCACTAAATCACTACAAACTAAGATCATATTCTATCTTCTCCATTAATCTTTTCTTGATAGTGCCACAATCCTGCTCAGATACTTATATCCCCATAAATATACTTGGATTTGTTTTGGTTATATCAAAGTTTACCTATATCGATCAACTAATAGTATTTAATTAAATTCTTCTTATATGACAAATAACATTTTAGGCAAACAGATGACAGAAAGAAAACCATCTTTCAATTACATTTTATCTATTGGAAATGCATTTATTACCCTTAAAACTCTGTTCAAAGTTTTTAAAGTAAGTTTTTGAGAAGAGATATTGTTTAAAGTTTATTTTTTTATTACAAATATTTAGCATACGTTATGGCACATACTATAAATAGGGAGAAAGATAGCAACTGGATTTGTGAATTCCTTAGGGTAAAGAACTGTCTGAGAGAAAAAAAACAAACAAAAACAATAACAACAATGTAAAACAATACCTTTTTCTACAGCTTATAATCATAGAGTAGCCTTGAGCACTGACACCTTAATTGAATCATAAGAGTTATCCAGCCAGGATGTACCAGAGGTGGAACTTAAATCAAGGTTACCCTGACTCCAAGCGTTGTCTTCTATCTAATGCACATGCTAGTGAGTAGTGGGTATCTTATAAATGCTTTTTGATTTATATATTTGACCATAGTTTATAAAATCATATTTTTCATATAAGCTGTCTCATTCTTGAATTATAAGCCAAAACTTATAAGATTACATAAAGATCAATATACTAGCCAAGAGATACATAGAGAATTGACCTTTTTTTCTTTCTACATCATGCTTTAATGCAAGGTCCATGATGTGTTTCCTGAATTCATCATTTTTTTTTCCTTTTAGTCAAATGTTCCATATTTTGATCACATTAGAATTTTATTTATATTTTCCTTTCCTCTGATTCTCCCTCAGAATGTTTCATATTGTTATCCACTATATTTTCTAATATGCCATATTTTATGTTGTTATTATAATCTTTAATCAACATATTGTCATCATGGATCATGTCCCACAATGTCATATTTTTATGGTATCAAATTTCCCTTCTTGTATTAAAATTTGTACCTCATCTTTTTATTAATTATGCTTTGCACAGTTGTGGACATTATATTTGCATATATGAAACTATGAGTTTGTTGTTTTTTTATACTCTTCTTTGAATTTTCTCTTGTGAACTACTTGTCATTTCTAGTGATATTGCATTCCCCATATCATACCCAAAATTTCCTGTTGTAGCTGGATTTATGGATATATGTTGGCAATTTTCTTCTTCACCTTCCACTTGCAGTTTACAAAAGCATTTATATTATCCAAGAACACATTGTTCCTACACATTAATCCTTGTTCTCAAAGTTTCTTTCTTAAATCATAACAGTGATGAAAAAACTGTGCATCTAATGCCTAGAGTTTCTTCCAAAAATTTTCTTTAAGTACAATTTGTCGCTAAATAAATCACTGGACGTTCTTTATTTGTGGCTATCGAATTTGTCATCCTTTCTGTTAAATCCTAGGAATAAACATGAAAATAAAAAAATAAAAATAAAATACCTCCATACGATCCTGTCATATTGACAAATATCCATTTCAGTTAACTTTGACAGGAAGTTGACAACCACAACAATATCTCTTTTTCCTCTGGCCAGTGGTCTTTGGATCAACCTTCTTCTCATATCACTTGTCTTTATCTAAGACCATTTTTTAAAGTAAACTGAGCTATTTCTTTTATGGATGGCCTAGCTTTTAACCACTATTGAAAATATCTCTTATAAATTACTTTCCTTTTCTTGGTATTTTTTTTCTTTCTATCCCCCTTACTCAGGAGTCAATTTCCCTTTCCCTTGTGAATTATTTTTCCTAGTTTTCCTCCTAATTAAATACATGTTCCATTCTTTAAAGGAAGATTTATAAGAGTAGGAAGATATTCTTCATGCATTATTTCAGTCTTCTCTTTCAAAAAATAATATTTTGCTTTTTTCAGCAGTTGTCTCTTGGCACCAGAATAAACACAAACCTAGTAAAGATCCTGCAGTTGAATGAAACAGTCTCTTTACTCTCCGTGATAAGTTACTTTCAAATTCTTTCTTTGCTCCCTTGCTGTTGATTGCCATGGCAAAATGATAGCTTGCTAAAATATATATTATTATTATTAATAGTAATAATATGTATGCGTTTATGTATTTATGTATGTATGTATTTCCTCTTCACTGCATCTCTCTGTTTCATCCTGAATTAAGGTGAAGTTGAGTTTTATTTAAATACTCAAAGGAAAATTATGATAATTTTACCAAACTCTTTCACATACTAAGTCATAGAAGAATTTATATTTATTATATTGTGGTTATAGCACTACCAATAAACAACTGTGTTATTCAGGCTTTTCATAATTTAATACTTAATATCACATGATTAATGCAGGATGTTTTAAGTTAATTAGGGGAAAAAAAGGAAGGAACAAAAATTGACAGAGAATATGGAATAGTAGATAAATAATCTCAGAATCAGGAAGAACTGAATTCAAATCCTCTCTCTTAGGCAGACAATCTGAATTACCCTGGAAAAATACTTCTGTCGATGCCCTCTAGATATTTTATAAGACTAATAAATTGCAGAAAACTTACTAAACTGTCTTGACAGGCAGAGATTACTCATTGGGAATTCCCTTCAATGATGAAATAATAGATACAATTGAATGAAATAAAATTAAACGTTTTAGTTATATACAAAGATATAATACTCTTTAATCTTTCTGCAATGCTTAGGAACACATTTGCTCACAAAATATGTGTTTCCTTTCTGCAATATAAATCAAATAATTTATTTTATAATCTTTCAAATAACAGCATTAATGCTATATTTTTATCCTCCTTTATTACCCACCCTCCTTAGCCATCATATCTCTGTGTTAGCTTAAATTACTATCTCTCCTTTCTGTTCCTTAGCCGCTCCATTCTTATTTTTTTCCTTCATTACCTCACATGTTCTTCAAAGTCTCTTGTTATAATTACTGAAGTGGCAGTGAGGTTTCTGTACATTTAGTGAGACTCAGAATCCTGCTTAAGGTGTGTACCTAACGTCAAAGTATCAAAAAATTAAAACTGGGAGATTTATCTAATTCAATACATTTGTTTTACATATCAGAGAAAGTGTTTAGTGGAAGGTCCTCAGAAAGATGTGTTGGAACTGCAATAAGACATTTAGGAACCATTTCACACTATTAATCTCTAGTTAGCATGCTCCATATACCACAGAGTTGTAAAGACTAAATGAGATAATTATATGTAAAGCACTTTGCAAAACTTTAAACACACATAAATACCAAATAATGTCATTGTTACTGTAAGCCTAAAGTTTGGTGATGGCTTAATTCCTTGAGTCTTTTACTGAACTGCACAACTCAAGTGATATTTATAGAGCAATTTGGTGGGTACTGGTAAATGTTGAGCCACTGGCTCTCTGGAGGGCAAAATGTATAAATTAACAAATTTGAGTTTAATCATCATTATTAGCACTTTCTAACATCTAGAAATCAACAAACAAAAATCTCTAATTTCAAGTGATAATAAATTTCTGCAGTTTCATTGATCACAATGAACATATAAAAATCAACTTTTGACAAGCATCCATCTGGCTCTGGAACACTCCTTTGGATATAATACACTGGGCACCACAGTATTGAATCCATAAAGACGTTATCTCTTTTAAAAAGGGAAATACTTCCCTCAATATATTAGCTATTTGAGCAACATTTCCATGCTTGCATAAAGAAGACTCAGGTTCTCCCATGACCTCCTTCATATAGCTAGAGATTGGTATTTCTTAATTGTAACTTTGTCAAGGTTATCAAGCTGCTATAACAAATGCATGGCCTGATCTCCAAAGAATGAAATATAATAATGCCTATATCAGAAACAATTATCAGGCAAAACGATAAAAATGGGTATATTTCCCAGATCTGCTGTTTTATTAATTCTATGAACTTAGTTACCTAATTCTTTAGCTTTACTGGGATTTCAGTTATCTCTTTTAAAAAATTCTCTCATATGAATTTGATTAGCTTACGTCAAAGGCCCCTTTGGGCTCTAAATATTCTTTTCACATGATATGAAGCTCCATTTTCTAGAGAAATGGTAAAAAAAAACACGATTTCCTCCTTCAGGCAGAACATGTGTTACAATGATAAAATTTTTCTCCAAATATGCAAAAAAAAGTTACAATATATTTCAGACTGCTGTTACTCTTCTGCATTTTTCTATATCCTTTCAAGAATTCCTCTTGCCTCTTAGATAATGTTCAAAAATGTGCACGCAAAATATAGATTCCAGTCTGAAGTCCTATATAATTTGTCCCCTTATTACATTGGTAACACTACAGGCAACATACATTCACTGGGCATGATGATTCCATATACCTGTGAAAAATGTCATTCTATATACTGACCCCAGTGTTTAAAATCTCGTCATTCAATGTTCATTTTAGTTTCAGACAGACCTGTCCTCTTGCCAAACACTCAGCTGCAGGCCTGTAGAAATCTGGCTATAGTTTCTCCTCCCCAGTCCTCACTGGTTCCATGCTTGCTCTGGGGCTAAAGTGGCACAGCTGCTGGGTGCCTCTTATTGCATCCTGCCCATACACAGCATTGGTCCCAGTTGCTGAGAGATCTGTAATTTTTCCTTCCACTGGGATGCAGTCAAGGGACTCAATTCAGATGGTAAAGTTGAGTAGTCTGAAATCTCTCCTTAGTTTCTGCAGAACTGTATACAAAAATAGGGCAGAAAAGGAAAAAAAAAAGATTTGCTCTGATTTATCATTGTATTTTCGAATTACTACTTAGTCCTAGATCTTTGTTGGAATAATAGTTGGGGAGAACTCAGATGTATTGCTTCCTCCTGGTCCATCATTAAGTCTCCTTTAAGTATCTTCTGACTTTTCTCTTTCTATCAGAGTACCAACTTCTTTCTGGGAATTCAGGAAAAAAATGAACCTCAATGTTATTCATAATGGGTCCTTCTCACAGCACATATCAATTACCATATCCTGACACTGTTGATGTTTTTTATTCATACAACATTTCTCACACTTTCCTCTAATTAAACTCACATAATTCAATTTCTCAACATCTCTTGTTCCACTATTGCAATAGTTGCCTAATTGCCTGAAGTCTCCCAACTCTCTAAACCTCCATTTTGATGTCAAAAGAGTTTCCTTAACTTTGGATCAAACCATGTCACACTCCTACTTAATAATCTCCAGTGGCTCCCTACTGTTTTTAAAATAAAATGTAAACTGTTCTTTTTAACTTGTATAAGCAATTAAAACCTGTCCTCAACTTACTTCTCCATCCTCATTATAAAATATCCCCATCCTGCACTCTCTAGTTAAAACAACTTGAGTTTCTTCAATGCCTTACATAAGAAACTTCATCTCCCATCTCCTTGTTTTTGCACACCCCCCACTCCTATTTATGGAATACCTCTTCCTCTCCACTCCCTTCTATAATCCTTTACTCTTTTCAACACAGATCAGGATCCAAAAACAAGTTCTTGATTATCTCAGCTTCTTATGTCTTTTCAAGAATTTTTTTACGGTTATTTCATAATATGTATGTATTATACAAACATGTATAATGGATGTGAATATAATAATATGTTCTTATATATGTCTATTTATTTATCCAGAACTATTATATTTTATGTCTTTAATTCCAGAACATAGTAGGTACTTGATTAATCAATGACCTAAGAAGCTGAGGAATTACTAGGATCAGAAATATACTTGAACTTTCATCGACTTATAGAGAAATCTGTTCAAACAATAATTCCAATAAAATTAGATTTTCTGATTTTGCAACTGTGTTTTCAAAAATGTATTGATGGCAATTTCTCATAAGTGAGTAGGACAAGATTTATTATTTTGTTATTTTTTTTTAATTTTCCTTAGGTTGCTACCGTGGTCACACTATTTATGTGAGATGAAAGAATGATGACTTACAAATAACTATTGGTACACCAAACATCTCTGTACAAGTAGGTATTCTCTAAACATTTGAAAGTACATCCAGGAATGTATGTTAAAGATACGTTATCCTAAGACATCCAGATACTATTTCGTGCTAAAACAGAACTTTTCACAACTGTAATTTCCCTCAAACAACTGCCTTGTCCACATTACACAGTACTAAGACAATTGTAACAGCTTTCTCATAAAGAAATTACTTTGAGCATGGAAATAGTACGTTTTCAAATTGCATTCGGAAGACCATGATGTAAGCTTCCTAAATGAACAATCCTACACCTGAATTAAAATGAGTTTCAGAATAAATAATAAGAAAGACTCACTACAGTTCCTTTTAAATATATAAAACTTCAGTCCTATATTGTCCATACTTTCTCCTTTTCCATTTTCTTCTTTCATTCTCAATGTCTATTATTAAACCATCATTTTGGAACACTTGGATTTCCTCACTCCCTAATTCTTTAAAGACACTGTCTTAATATTCCCTCCAATCTTTCAAAATATATACACACAAATATTTACAATTTCAGCAGCTCTTCACAAGTGCATTTACTTGTTCTACAGTATTGAGTTGCCTGGGGCAAAAACTGATAAATAATTTTTGATCAAAAGAACTATACATAACAAATTAATATTTGCAAAGTGACTTTTTTTTTTTTTTTTGCTTTTTGGAGGGCAATTGGGATTAAGTAACTTGCCCAAGGTTACATGGCTAGGGTTTTTTTTTTTTGTTTGTGTGTGTTAAGTGACTGAGGCCGGAACCGAACTCAGGTCCTTCTGGCTCCGGGGCCGGCACTCTACTCACTGCGCCACCTAGCCGCCCCTACAAAGTGACTTTTAAATGATGATTCTGTGTGTGTGTGTGTGTGTGTGTGTGTGTGTGTGTGTGTGTGTGTGTGTGTTTAATGGCATTGATGGAGTATTTGGTTTTTTTTTTTTTTTTGATTGGCTGAGGAAAGTAATTAAGAGTCTCCATTATCCTTTCAAATGTTCTATTATGTCTCTTTGCTAAAATGTGGTTAAAGTATACTCCAAAATACATCGTATAATACAATTCATTCTGTTTTATCAAAAATTTTGAAAATAAATGCTGGACATCATCATCATCATCATCATCATCACCACCATCATCACCATCATCATCACAGTAATAATAATAATAATTATAATAATAATAATAACAATTATTATTATTATTATTTTGCTTTTTAGAGGGGTGATGACAGGGCAATTGGGGTTAAGTGACTTGCCCAAGGTCACACAGCTAATAAGTGTTAAGTGTCTGAGGCCAATTTGAAGTCAGGTCTTCCTGACTCCAGGTCCGCTGGCACAGCCTAGCTGTCCCTTTAATGGGTTTTTAAGCAAGGATGTCCTACGAGGTACAGCTGATGTAGAAAACGTCATTTTTTTGTTTTTGTTTTTGATTTTCCCCAGTTTTCCCCAAATATTCAATTTTACTTAACTGTTATCACATGGGCACCATTTTCTCCTTAATTAATTACTGTAGAATTCAAGATTTCACTAACACTAAATGTATAGTAATGATTGGATCAATTATATTATTAGTAAGGGTATTATTCCCTTGAACAGTTTAAATCACGTCTCTTCCACACTTTTTACTACTGTGTGAAACTTCTTTTATAAGATTTTCTATATCTACACACAGTATATGGTCTCATATATTGAAGTTATTTATTTATTTGTTTCCTTTTTTTTCCCATTTCTTTAAATTTTGTGAAGACAGTCAAGAATATTCTAGGGAAAACCCAAACAACTAGGCAATAGACAGAGGACAAAATTAAAAAAAAAAGGTTAAACTTCTTTGGGCTGGTTTTTAGTGGCTAACTTTCCAAAAAAATGGTATAATTAATGACTAAACTATTTTGCAAATAAATCTTATTAAAAGGCAATTCAATTAATATCAATTAATTACACTAATTAAGATTATTATTTATCAGGAGTAGAAACAGCCAGCCCATAGTAAATGGGATATCTCAACCTGCAGCAGGATAGGGGGAAGGGGGAAGGGGGATGGGAGGAGGGATGATGGATGGGAGGGCATCCTTGGGGTGAGGGGAGGTTGGAAGTACCCACTATAGAAGAGGGACAGGATCATGTAGGGAATGGACCAGGTGAGGGGTGGGATGAGTGGGAGGGAATCATAAGCAGCCTTGTACAATATATCTACTATGATAATGTTTTGCATAGCTAGACATGTACAACATATACTGAATTACTTATCTCCCAAGAGGGAATGGGTGACAAGGGAGGAAGGAAATGGATCTAAATTTGAGGTCGTAACATTAAATGTTTCAAATATATATAAATACTATTATTAATACTCTTTTGCTTGTAATAGGGAGATAAGATGTGCAGTCATTGTGGCACAGAGATCAATCTTGCTCTAATGGAAAAGTCGATGGGGGTATGGGAGAGAGCAGATTGGAGGAAGCGATATCTTGTGGAATTACTATTCTGGGAGGTTGGGTAGGGGAATAATGGGGGGAAAATGATTGTAACTCAAAATCTGGCGGAAATGAATGATGTAAAACAGAAGTTAATAAAGCATTTGTTTAAAAAAAAAGAAAATTATTGCACTAATAAATAAAACTAAAGCTTTTTCTCTCATGCTTTTGCCTCTTCTGGTCAGAAGAGTGCCTCTTAGCACAGGCTTTGGTGAAAAGATGGCTATGTCTAAGAACCATACCATCCATAATCCATCATCAAAATGCCACAGAAATGACATCAAGGAGTATAGGATATGGAGATATGTGTCTTTCAAAGGAGTTGGCCCCAAGTTTCTGAGAAACATGTACTTTTCCAAGAAACAGGATATGAAGGGACTGAACAAAAGGCAGGTCAACACAGCCAAAGTCATCAAGACCCAAGGAAATGCCATTAAGGCCTTGAGCACCAAAACATATGAAAAAATATTTTCAAGTAATTAGGGGAAAATAAATTCATAAATCATAATTATACATTACATTAAAACTGTAGGTACATAGATATTTTATTTTATATATTATATATATATTTATATTTTTAGGTTTATATGTTTCATTATCTATATATAATGCCAGTATGTGCAGGTGTAATACATGAATGTACATATACGTATATGTCCACTTGTAAATATGTAAAAATATAAGTGTTGTATGTTTGTACAAAAACATATATAAACATATTATACATATACAATAATTTCATTAAAATTTTTGGAATATCATGCATATAAGTTGTATGTATTAAAATCACGATTTGCTTAAGTAAACATTATAAAAGTAAATATTTTAAACTATTGGGACAAAATTCTGGGAACATTGTGGAGTAAGTCAGAAAATTTCCAGCCCTTAAAATTTTCCTCCACCAAAGAGATAAAATAGCATCTCTGGGTGAACATAGAGACTTGCAAACAAATTAAAGTAGGGATTTCTGGAGTCTGGGTAGGTTAAATATCAGGAGGGCAAGGTAGTGGGTAAAAGTGAAGTAGAATATTTAGGAGAAAAAGGAAAACAGAAACATTCACAAATAAAAACAATATCAGCAGTATAATCTCTAAGGGAAAGCATATGCTTATATGTGTGTATATGTATATTTGTGTGTATATATCAATACACATATATGTATATATGTATATGCATATGTGTATGCTTGTGTGTGTGTGTGTATGAGTGTGTGTGTGTGTGTGTGTGTGTGTGTTTAATTGTAGCCTTGGAGTGGTAGGTAGGGGGAAGGAAAAGGGGAAAAAACAATTTAAAAAAGTGTACTGTAGAGAACAAAAGAAAACCTACAAGAAATCTAATAAAAAGATGGACAGCTTTCAACTACAGGGAAAACATTTAATATATAGACTTTTTTGAAATGATAAGTTAACCGTAAATATTTTGAATCCTCTCCTATGTTCTCTTGTGCACATGAGAGGTTTTGTTTTTCCTTTTCTTATTTTATATTTGTTTGTAATGTTTATTTTACTTTTCTTACTATGTATTTGTTTTAGTATTTGTCTAAGATAAAGAAAAATAAACATTCAAAAGGTCAACACAATTATTTTTTTTAAAGCATGAATAAGGCAGAGCTAAGGTGGCAGAGTAGAAACAGCATTTCCAAGGTGCCTTCCCCCCAGACGGCTTCCAAACAATGTAAAAGGGGACTACGAGCAACTTCTGGGGCCGCAGCACCCACAGAACGATCCAGACAAGGTGGCATCCCGCTGAAGACAGCCCAGCAGCCCTGCAGGAAATTGGACAGCGCAGCACTCTGGGAACTGATAGCACAGCACGCCGGGAGAAGAGCCCAGGTCTGCATGAGCATCAGTATTAGCCCCAGGGTGGCTGGTCCAGCAACCAGCGGAGGGACATCAGAACACCAACAGTGATGGTGATTCCAGAATAATCAACACAGACATGCCTAGGACAATGTGAGAGGTTAGTGAACTATGCACTTTGGGACCAGTATTTGGGGAACGCATCAGTTTCCTTCCCTGGGGCTAGAATCAGCTGAGGAAACACAACACAGATGCCATTTTGCAACAGCTTCAGCTCCTGGCCTGTGAAGTGTAGGGAGATCCAGTGATAAGTCTTGGGGGTTAACGGCTCTTCCTTCAACCTTCTTGGATCTGGATTCTGATCTGGGGGGTGAGGTCTGGGGTGGGTATCCAACTTGCCATAACCAGAAGTTGTGAAGACCCCAACATTCGGGACAGAAGCTGCCCTGTCTGCTGGCAGAGTCCTACTGTGGCAATAAGCCCAAAAGTCAAGAAATTAAGTGGCAACATACCTAGGCAAAGGAAACAAAATAAATAGAAAAATACAAAATTAGACTCCTATTTTGGGGGCAAAGAGGATCAAAGCATGGAACAGGAGGAAGAATGTGAGGTCAGAAATCCTGCTCCAACTAGCAGTGTGACCTTGGGCAAGTTACCCCCAATTGCTTTCCAAAAAGCAAAAAAAAAAAAAAAATCCTGCTCCAAAAGCCCCAAAGGAAACTATGAATAGGTTACAGGCCATAGAGGACCTTAAGAAGGATTTTAAAAATCAGATAAGAGAAGTGGAGGAAAAATTGGGAAGAGAAATGAGAAGGATGCAGGAAAAGTATGAAATGAGGTTTAATAGCTTGACTGAGGAAAAACAACACCTTAAAAAATAGACTAACTCAAATGGCAAAGGAGGCCTGAAATGGCATGAGGAGAAGAATGCCTTAAAAAGCCAGATTTGCTGGATGGCAAAAGAATCTCAAAAGCTCACTGAGGAGATTCATTCCTTCACAGTTAGACTGGAGCAAATGGAAGCTAAAGACTTTATGAGAAATCAAGATGCTGTGACACAGATCCAAACAAATGAAAGAATAGAAGGCAATGTGAAATATCTTATGGGAAAAACCACTGACCTGGAAAATAGATCCAGGAGAGACAATTTAAAAATTATTGGACTACCTGAAAGCCATGATCAAAGAAAGGACCTAGAGACCATCCTTAAGGAAATTCTCAAAGATAATTGCCCTGATGTTTTAGACCCAGAGGGCAAAAGAGCAGTTGAAAGAATCCACATATCACCTCCTGGAAAAGATCATAAAAAGAAAATCCCCAGGAATACTATAGGGAGGTTCCAGAATTCCCAGATCAAGGAGAAAATACTACAAGTTGAACTATTTACATTCTTATATGGAAAAACAATAATTCTGACTGTTAAAACCTTTCTCAGTATGAAAATATTGGAAGAAGGGTATATAGGCATATGAATACATATGTGAATGTGTGCATATATGTCTACAGTCTACATTGTATATATGTCTACAGATATACATGGATATAGGGCACAGGTTGAATTTGGTGGGAAGGGGTGATACTTAAGGGGTGAATTTATGAGGTAAGAGAGGAAAGTGGCAAGAGGAGATGGGGAGAGACAGGGTAGGGTAAAATATCTCATGTAGAAGAAGCAAGGGGAAGTGGCTGAAGGGGAGGTGAAAAACAGGAAGGCATTGAATTCTCATTGAATTTGGTTCAGGGAGAGAATGACATACATACTAAATGGAATGTCTCACCCTGCTGGAGAGTAGGGGGAAGAGGGATGAGAGGGGGCATGATGGAGGGGAAAGCATTCTGGGGAGAGGGGATGTTGGAAGTACCCAGTATCGAAGAGCAACAGGATCAAAATAGGGAATGGACCAGGTGGGGGTGGGATGGGTGGGAGGGAATTATAAGCAGCCTTTTAAAATATATTTACTATGGTAATGTTTTGCATAGCTATACATGTACAACACATACTGAATTGCTTATTTTCCCCAATGGAGTGGATGGCAAGGGAGGAAGGGAATGGATCTGAAATTCAAAGTTTTAAAATTAAATGTTTCAAATATATATCAATACTATTATTAATACTATTTTGCATGTAATTGGGAGATAAGGTGTTCAGGCATTGGGGCACAGAGATTCACATCGCCCTAATGGTAAAATCGAAGGGGGTATGGGAGAAGATATTGGAGAGAGCAGATTGGATGAGGGGATATCTTGTGAGACTGCTATTCTGGAGTGGTGGGTAAGGGAAAATGGGGAAAAATTGTAACTCAAAATCTGACGGAAATGAATGATGTAACCCAGAAGTTAATAAAGCATTAGTTTAAAAAAAAAAGAAAAAAAATAAAAAGCATGAATTACACATTCAAATGTTATTACAATCTACATCACATAGTGATATACATCAAAATTCTAAATATACTAATGCTAAAATAAGACTTATGAAATTCACATTAATATTTCTGTAATATTTCATTATTGGCATAGGATTCTAAACTGAGAAATGGAAGTTACCTTGACTATTTTTAATCCATTTCAATAATTTTGCAGCATAGTAAATTTGAGCAAAAGGATTCAATATTTCACAAGGTCTGGTACATAGTAGACATTTAATAAATGTTTATTGATTCTTTCATTAATTTGCCCAAGGTAGCATACACAATAAATGGTAGAGATAGGAACCAAAGGCAATTCCTCTGACTGCAAATGCAGTTTTCAATCTGTTGCATGGTATTGTTACATCAGTGAGGACTACAGATTGTATTCCATTTAAGACATCATCTTATATGACATGTACACAGAATTCCTCCACAAATTTTATATTTAGGATATACCAAACATGTTTGACACTTTTATCTTTTCATTTTTAGAAATCTAGTAACTACTCTAAGTGCATGAACAACTTATTTTAAATGCTCATAAACAACTCCTTTAAATGTTCATTTTATGATTATCTATTTTCTGAATGTCATAATTTTAAATTTACTGCAACTTATTTTTTTTGGAGCGCAACTGGGTTAAGTAACTTGCCCAAGGTCACACAGCTAGGTTTTTTTTGTTTGGGTGGGTTAAGTGTCTGAGGCCGGATCCGAACTCGGGTCCTTCTGACTCCAGGGCCAACGCTCTACTCACTGCACCACCTAGCCACCCCTGCAACTTATTTTTGAACAATTGCAATTTTGATTATGTGTAGATAATATTATTTCATGATTCAGACACACAAGCTGAGGATTATTGACATCAAATCAAGGGATGTCATTGCCAGGGAGGAATTTAAGATTCCTGAAAGTGCTGTATCTTTTCCCAAACTTCTTAATATTCAGTTTGCATAAACCTAATTTTTCATCCACATTGCCTTTCTGGGTATAGGGACTGGTGACTTATAGATATAAAATGGTTGAGGAAAAAGTCATTCTACATCTATTTATTATTATTTTCCCATTTGGATTGTTAAGTGCCTTTTTTGGGACTTATCATCATTTTCATAGAGAAGGTTTTATAATCTTCTGGAACTGGAAGAGAAATATGAAACAGAAGAATCTGGAGGGCCTTACTTTCCAAAATGAATCCTATCTTTCAATTGAAATCTTCTTAATATATCTTCGTTGGAGGTGGTGAGCATCTTTGATGAGCTTATGTTTCCTAGTTTTTTGCCTTGCTTGATATTCAAAATATTATTGAACAGCATTATCTCTGTGGTTGCATTTATCAAAGTCTCTTTTATGATCTTAATATATGTATATGAGACACCATTGGAGATGACATTTAAATCTATATTTGATTTTATTAAGCTAAATTATTTTTGTAATCAACGGACAATAAATACAACAGGATCATCTATTAGCATTTTTAGTCAACTCTGACCTGGAAGATATAACATCATATAAAAAGAAAATTGGTTCCTTTAAATGCCTTTCTTCTTTTTTTCATATTGTGATAAAGCATATATAACAAAAACCTCTTAGAAGTTTATCATCTTATTTTCCAATAATACTTATATCTCCAAGCCTCTGATTGTCAGGAGCCTGATTTGGAATCAGATGCAAGGTCCAAACAAGACAAGTAATAAATGTGAGGTTATGTACATGTACATCTATGCTGATAATCATGTGAATATACAAGAAACTAATACCAAGTATCAATCTTTTGGGATCTCATTAAGAGGTTTTTATAGACCTCTATATCTGACCTGATCTCATTTCTGACTTTATGCCAGCTCACTAATGCATATGGAAAAAGAGGGATACATTATTTGCCAGTGAAGATAATACTATTCATTATCACAGGACTCTGTGAGTTGAGCCTTGTCCTCTTTACTCAAGTATTATTTTCCCTATTTCATCTTCTGCTAATTCTACCTCAGCCCACTAATTTATAATTATTATGTTCTTAAACATCTATGTAGGTAAAGATCCCTTTTCCCCGATTCCTCATTTGTCACTCCATTTGAGATTAGTTCTGCCTATCTCTGTCCATATCATTTTTTTTTTTTTTTACTATATCCTCTGGAAAACCTGGTAACAAATGCCTCCTCATCTCAGTCCTCTAGAGTTTGCACCTTTTTTACATCTTTTTTTCTCCCTTTTTTATATTTTAGTTTACATCATGAATTTCTGCAAGGTTTTGAGTAACAAATTTTGAATCCATTTTCACCTACCAACCCCCCAAAACAGTGATCCCACTGAATATCCCCTCCCCCAATCTGCTCTTTCCCATATCTTCCCCCATACCCTCTCTGACTTTCCAGTAGTATACAGTGGATCTCTATGCCAGAGTGTCAGCAAATACTATTTCACAGTTACAAGTAAAATAATAATTATATATATATGTATGTGTACATATACATACACATATATGTATATATGTGTATATACACACATATATGTATATATGTATATATACATATATGTATGTGTGTATATATATTTGATTTTAAAATTTTGACTTCCAGATTCTTCCTCCCTCATCACCCACTCTTATTGGGAAGGTTAAGCAATTAAATATAGGTTGTACATGTGTAGCTATGCAAAACATTTCCGTATTGGCTATATTGTGAAAGACTGGCTATATTTCCCTCCATATTATCCCACCCCCACTTGCTCTATTTACTTTGATTTTGTCCCTTTTCAAAAGTGGGTGCTTCCCACTTCCCTCCCTGCCAGCCTGCCCTCTCTTCCATCATCCCCCTTTCATCTCCTTGTCCCCTACTCTCTTGTAGATAGCCTATTTGGTGTGTATATCATTCCTTCACTAAGCCAAATTCAATGAAAATAAGATTGACTCATTCCATTTTGCCTTCCTCTTTTTCCCCTCTATTAAAAGAGTTATATCTTGCATCTTCTATATGAGATAATTTACCACATTCTGTGTCTCTCCATCTCCTCTCATAATATTCCTCTCTCACCTCTTAATTACATCTTTTAAGTATCATACTTTCCTATTAAATTGGTCCTGTAACCTGTGTTTTGTATACCTGTACACACAAACACACACACACACACACACACACACACACACACACACACACACACACATATATATATATATATATATATATATATATATATAGTCACATGTATTCATATGCCCATATACCTACCTATATAGACATATATGTTTTTATACATATATTTATATATAAATTTCAATTCCCTTCAACTATTCTCATACTGAGAAAAGTTTCATAAGTTATAATTATTGTTTTTCCATGTAAGAATGCAAATAGTTCAACTTTGAGAAGTTATTCTATTTTATTTTCCCTGTTTACCTTCTCATACTTCTCTTCCTTCTTGTATCTGTCAAATTTTCTATTCAACTCTGGTTTTTTCATCAAGAATGCTTGAAAGTCCTCTATTCCATTGAATGACTATATTGAAACATGATACTCCGTTTTACTGTGTAGGTGACTTTTGGTTTTCCTCCCAGATGCTTTGATCTCTGGAAAATCACATTTCAAGCCCTTTGATTCCTCAGTGTAGAAGCCACCAGATCCTGTGTTATCCTGATTGTGTTTCAACAATATTCAAGATGTTTCTACCTGGCTGCTTGTAATATTTTCTCCTTGATCTGGAAACTCCAGAACCTAGGCATAATATTTCTAGGAGTTTTCATTTGTGGGTACTTTTATCAGAGGTGAAAGCTGGATTCTTTCAAACTCTATTTTGCCCTCTGGTTCTAAAACAAAAGGGCAACTTTCCTTGACAATTTCTTAAAGGATGATTACTAGGTTCTTCTTCTTCTTTTTTTTTTAATAATGGCTTTCAGGTCATCGAATAATTTTTAAATTATTTATCATGGATCTATTTTCCAGGTCAGTTGTATTCTCAGTGAGATATTTCACATTGCCTTCTATTTTTTTTTTCATTTGTTTGGATCTGTTTAATAGTATCTATTTCTCATAAAGCCACAAGCTTCCAGTTATGCCAATCTAATTCTGAAGGAATGATTCTCTTCAGTGAGCTTTTGAGATTTGATTTTACATCTGCCATATTTGGCTTTTTAAGGTATGCCTCTCCTCATTGGCTTTTTGAGCCGCTTGCCATTTGAGTTAGTCGTTTTTTTAAGGTTTTATTTTCTTCATCCAGGTTGCTGACTCCCATTTCATGATTTTCTTGCATCACGCTCATGTCTCTTCCCAATTGTTCCCCCACTTCTCCTTTGGTTTTCAAAAAAAATTTAAGCTCCTCTATGGCCTGTAATCAGCTCATATTTTTATTGGAAGATTTTGTTCCAGGGGTTCTCAATTCGCTGTCTTCCTCCTTCCTCCTGTTCCTCATTTTTATCATTTTTGTCCTTAGAATTGATGTCTAATATTAGATTGCTCTGCTTGCTTTGCTTCCTTTGCTTGCTCATTTTGGGACTTAATTATTTGACTTTTGAGGGTTTTTTTTTTTCCATAGTATAACTCTGTTACCAGAAAGGAGAGCTTTGTCCCAAAGCACTAAGGTTTTGTGAGCTGCTAGAGTTATTAATCAGGTGCCCTCTCTGGAGCCTCCACACATCCTGGCAAATGAGGCACACACCCCTGGACTTCCACCTAAGACAGTGATCAAGATCCAACAAGGTTAAAGCAAGAGTGATTACCTCTCATACTGTTCACTTGGTCCCCCTATAATCTGCAGGCCAGGAGCTTTAAAGCAGCCACATGGCAACAGGTGCATGGCAATAGAGGTTCAGCTGCTTCTCCCTCCAAGGGGTAAAGGCTAGACCCAGATGCCTGGTTCACAAATTCCACACTGAACTGACCTCTTGCTTTGTCCTTAGCATCTAATGTTTGATAATTCTGGAAACCACCACACCTGACGATGATCTGAAGTCCCTATAGCCAGGGGCTGATTGTAGTCTCCCTGAGACTAAAACCTCTGGCTCATGCATTCTGGGCTTTGCTCTCAGAAGGCTTTGCTAGCATATTCCTGATGGCCTGACAGACTGTTTTCAGTAGGAAGTTAGGTTATCTCTGTCATTTTGTAAATTTTGTATCTCCAGAGTTTGTTTACAGTCAAATTTTTACATGAATTGGAGGGGGTGGGAATGGGAGATGTGGGGAAGTCCTATTTCTACTCCACCATCTTGACTCCATTCCTCATTTTTTTTATCTTTTAGGGTCATAAACTTATCTCCATCGGTGAGAAACTGTATCTGTTCCTTATTCAGTGTCGTAACAGAAATATGCATTATTTTGTTATTCTTTAATATTCTTTTGCTCCATTTTGTGACCTGACATTATTCTTATATCTGGCATAATAATGTTTGAAATTATTATCCAAGGCCAAGATGGTGGAGTAAAAGCAGGAACTTGCTTGAGCTCCTGCTTCAACAGCCTCCAATATCTGCAAAATATGACTCTAAACAAATTTTAGAGGTACCAAACCCTGAAAATGACAGAGAAAAACAAATATCCTGCTGAGGACAACCTGGCAGGCCAACTGGAAAGGTCTATCTCATTGTGCTGGGAGCAGAGTCCAGTCCCACATGGGCCACATAGGCATAGAACAGTGGTACAGACAGGTTGGATCAGACTTCAGGTGAATAAAAAACTGGCAGCTGTGGAGGTTTCCAAACTTCTCAACCCATAAACACCAAAGAAAATGTAAAAGTTCAGTGAGGAACCCTGTTGATCCTGGGTTAGGAAAGAGTTGGGTTTGGCCTCTGCTCCCAGGGCAGCCTAGGTGACAGTGACAACTGCTTCCAGCTCCAAGCCTACAGGTCATGGGGGGACCAAGTGACTGTCCAGAGGGCATTTGCAGGAATATTTCTGCTGACACTGAGGCAGGATTCTCTTTCTTTTCCCTTCTTGTATCTGGGTGACAGTCTTGGTTTGTCTTCCTGGGGTGAGGAGCACTGGTGTGGCAGAGCTTGTTGAGGCTGTGGAGAGAAAGTCTTCCTTACTTTTCTGAGGCAGGTGCCTCAAAAAACTCTGACAATAGCTGTCCAAAACCCCAGAAATTTGGGACACAACACTCTCAACTCTGGAAGCAGACCTCTACCATATAAAAGAGCTGAAAAGTCAAGTAATTGGCTGGCAAGATGATCAAACCAAGGAAGCACAATAAGACTATAAATTATTATCCTACTGAAATTCCCCACCCCACCCTACATAAACACATGTCCCTTTTTGTGAATCATGACAGGAGGCCATATCTCTGGAATAATACCCTAAAACTATTAAATCCCCTATTTCTTAACACAAAGACATTACCAACTGAGATGACCAAGGTCAGAATATTAAATGGACTTTCACTTATTCTGTACTGGCAAATCAACCTACCATCATACAGATGGGCAGGGGAATATCCTTAAGATCACTACTAAAAAATAACACCCAAAAGCCTAGTCAGGATAGAAATAATTGGCAATCCTCTGACAATATTTTTGTCTTCCACACTAAATTGATACCCTAGAATCAAGTTTTCCATTCCATAATGATTAGGTAGTATTCTAAGTGAGATTCCCCCTCCCTAGGAAATCCCCTCTTTCCCCTTCTCTATTCTTACCTATATTTTTTTTCTACTTTAACCACTGACCATTAGATCTTCTTTTTTCAATTCACAATTGAGATCTGGTAGATATATGTCAATATCTTTTAATAACATCTCTTTATATATATATACCCTGAATTTATAATTCATTCAATCAAATGAGCTAGATGGATAATAAGCCAGACTTGGGCCACTAATACCTTCAATTAATTAATTGATTAATTAATTAAGTTACTACCTTGGGCCACTAATAATCATCTCATAAGCTGGTTAACAAAATTAAGAGTAAGTTACATGGCAGTCTATTTTTTTACGGACAAAGTAGTGTGAAGAGTCCAATGGCCACACTTCTTTTCCAGAGACAGTTCTGGGAGACTAAACATCATCCTTCAGTGAAAGGCAATTTCTTTACTCTTGGATCCTTGGCTGACCAAGGCTGGAGCTAGGGTTTTCAGAAGCCCCACGTAAAGGATCAAAGTTTCTTGTCTTTAAGAAAGAGCTCAAAGTCTGAGGACTTAGAATGAAATTCCTAAAGGATCGGGAATTTTCCTCATATAACATACCTTAAATATATGATCTACTAAAGTAGGTTAAGAACCAAATTCTTGGGTCAAATGACTCTGCTCAATGAAATAAATGAAAGGCTGTTCTTCCCCTGTTGTCATCAAAAATGAGTTTGCAATTCTATAAATTCAAGTACTGAGATTTTTATTCTTTCTTCTTCACCTATTACCTGGGACAGGAAGAGCAAGAGGTTTACTCCTAGAAAGTCACAGATACTTCAAGATTCCTCTCCCTGTGACCACAACCTAGCAATCCCTCTTCCTCTCTTCATTTCTCCCTTACATAACACAAAATTTAAATCCTTCTTACTGTAAGCAAATGGTCTATGGGTTATTCCCCTTTCTAAAGGAGTTCAGCACCTGGATCACAGCAATATTTTTAACTCTGAAATTTACTTTTATAATCAAAAGTATAAAAAATCATGCTATCATCTTAATCAGCATGAACTCACAGTTAGTCAATCTTAAATACCTCGATTTCTATCTTTACTTCCCCTCAGCGATTTATGTGAGCAACAACAGATATGTTATTCTCCTAATGCTAAACTTTAACATTTGTCTCCAATCATAACCTCCTGACCTATTTTCCTTCTATCTAAAACTATTTATTGTTCACCCTATGAAGTCATATCCTTTCAAATATTATAGACACCACAGTCTATCACCTGTTCTCTGCCTTCATTTTCTTCCTTTAATCGACTCAGTCTTATAGTTGAATAATTCGGTTAAACACTATATTCAGATAAACACTATATTGTTAAGCCTCTCATACTCTACATTGATAGCTGCTCATTTTTCAATCTAATTATTCATTTGTCAATGAACTTGCATCCATTTTATGCCCTCTAAGCAAAAATCTATGCCCTGGATTATATCTTTTCTTTCTGCTATTTTGTTTTTCTTTTCATTTTTTCCTCTCTTTTCATAATTTTTTAGTTTACATCATTCATTTCCACAAGATTTTTAAGTTACAGATTTCTTCTCCACTTTTCCTTTACACCACCTCAAACCAGGGAAGTCACTGAATATTCCCTCCCCCAATCTGCTCTCTCTCATACCTTCCCCCATCCATCTCTGATTTTCCAGTAGGGCACAGTGGATCGCTATGCCTCAGTGCCTGTTTATGTCATTTCCCAGTCACATGTAAAATAATTATATATATATATATATATATACACATCTATATATGTATATATATACATATATGTATATATGTATTCACACACATATATGTATATATACATGCACATATATAAATATATATACACATATATATGTATATATAAATATTTGATTTAAAATTTTTAATTCCAGATTCTTTCCATTCCTTGTCACCCACCCCACCCCCCACTGGGAAAATAAGTAATTCAGTACCAGTTGTACATATATAGTTATTCGAAACATATCCATAGTGAGTATGTTGAGAGAGATTGGCTATATTTCCCTCCATCTTTTCCCTCCACTCACTTGTTCTATTCCCTACTTTGATCCTGTACCATTTCAAAAGTGGATGCTTTCAACTTCCTCCACACCCCCAGCCTGCACTCCCTCCCATAATTCCCTCTCTCATCCCGTTCCCACATACTCTCCTGTAGGCTGAGATACCCTATTTAGTGTGTATTTCATTGCCTCCCTAAGCCAAATTCAATGAGGATTAGCTTGACTCATTCCCTTTCGCCTTCTGGTTCTTCCCCTCCATTGCAACAGTTTTCCCTGCTGTCATCTAAATGAGATAATTTACCCCACTCTGTCACTCCCCGTATCCTCTCATTATATGCTTCTCTCACCTCTTAATTTCACTTTTCAAGTATGATCCCTTACTATTCAATTGGTCCTGTGCCCTCGGTCCATTTATACCTGTACAGAAATTTATACACACTCCCATATGTATTCATAGGACAATATTCCCTCTTACATAGACATATATATATATTTCAATTCTCTTCAACTATTCTCATACTGAGAAAAGTTTTATAAGTTACAATTATCATTTTTTTTTCATGTAAGAATGTAAATAGTTTAATTTTGATAAGTTCCTTATGATTTCTTTTCCCTGTTCACCTTCTCATGCTTCTCTTTTTTCTTCTACATGAATGTCAAATATTCTATTCAACTCTGATTTTTTCATTAAGAATGCTTGAAAGTCCTCTAGTCCGCTGAATATTTTCCATATTTTCCCCTGAAACATGATAATGAGTTTTGCTGGGTAGGTGATTCTTTGTTTTAATCAAAGCTCCTTTGACCTCTGGAATATCATATTCCAAGGACTTCGATCCCTCAGTGTAGAAGCTATCAGATAATATATTATCTTGATTGTGTTTCCACAGTATTTAAATTGTTTCTTCCTTGCTGCTTGTAATATTTTCTCCTTGGTCTGGGAACTCTGGAATCTGGCTATAATTTTCCTAGGACTTTTATTTTTGCGATCTTTTTTTTTTTTTCTAGAGCTGATAGGTGGATTCTTTCAACCTCTATTTTGCCCTCTTGTTATAAAACATCCTGGCAATTTTCCTTGAGAATTTCTTGGAGGATAATTTCTAGGTTATTTTTTCATTATGTCTTTCAGGTAGGCCAACAACTTTTAAATTATCTCCCTTGGACCTATTTTCCAAGTCAGTGGTTTTTCCATTGAGGTATTTCACATTGCCTTCTATTTTTTTTTAACTTCTTTGGATCTGTTTAACAGTATCTTGATTTTTCATCAAGTCACTAGCTTCCATTTGCTCCAGTCTAATTCAAAAGGTATAATTCTCTTCAGTGAGGTTTTGAAATTTTTTTCCATCTGGGAAATTTAGCTTTTTAAGGCATTTTTCTCCTCATTGCCTTTTTGAGCTTCTCTTGCCCTCTGTGTTAGTCTACTTTTTAAGGTGTTTTTTCCTTCAGTCACGTGATTGACTCTCATTTCATAATTTTCTTGCATCATTCTCATTTTCTCTCCATTTTTTCCTCTGCTTCTATTTATTTTGTTTTTCTTGTGGAGCTTGTCTGCTTTCATGGAAAAAATGTCATGCCTATGCAAATGATTTTGAAATCTCTAATTCATCTCCGATCTTTCTCCTGAATTCTAATTCTGCATCCTTGAAATCTGAGATGTATTGACAACAGAACTACATTGTACATAAAGCCACAGAAAAACAAATAAATAGTCATGGATATGAAGTTTTTAAAATGAAATTTGCAAACTACTAACAAATATAAAAAAGACAGTTGGGGATTTGGAGCCAATATAGCAGAATGAACAAAGTAAATTTTCTAAACTCCTCTGTGAATCCTGTGAATTTTTATTTATTTATTTTTTTAATTTAAACAAATGTTTTATTAACTTCTGTTTTACATCATTCATTTCTGCCAGATTTTGAGTTACAATCATTCCCCCCCCCCGTTTTTCCCCTACCCACCCTCCCAGAGCAGCAGTCCCGAAAGACATCGATTCCTCCAATCTGCTCTCTACCCTATCCTCTCCCACACACCCTTCAACATCTCCATTAGAGGAAGGTGATTCTTTGTGTCCCAATGCCTGCACATCTTATCTCCCAATAACAAGCAAAAGAGTATTAATAATAGTATGTATATATATATATGAAACATTTAATCTTAGGACATTGAATTTCAGATCCATTTCCTTCCTCCCTTGTCACCCACTCCCTCTGGGGAGATAAGGAATTCAGTATATGTTGTACATGTCTAGCTATGCAAAACATTATCATAGTAGACATATTGTACAAGAATGCTTATAATTTCCTCCCCCCCATCCCACTCCCCACCTGGTCCATTCCCCACTTGATCCTGTCCCTCTTCCATAGTGGGTACCTCCAACCTCCCCTCCCCCCAAAGATGCCCCCCCATCCATTATCCCTCCTCTCATCCCCCTTCTGCTGTAGGTTGAGATGCCCCACCTAGTATGTATGTCATTCTCACCCTGAACCAAATTCAATGAGAGTTTGGTCTTGCCTTTTTGCCTTCTTATTTTTCCCCTCCCCTGCAATTATTTCTCCCTGCTTCCTCTACAGGAGATACTTTACCCCACCTTGTCTCTCCCCATCTCTTCCTGCCACTTTCCTCTCTCACCTCACAGCTTCACCCCTTGAGTATCCTACCTTCCCAACAAATTCAACCTATGCCCTCTATCCATATATAACTAACCATATACACACACATTCACATATGTGTTCACATGACCATACACCCTTCTTCCATTATTTTCATAGTGAGAAAGATTTCTTCAATCACAGTTATTGTTTTTCCATATAAGAATGTAAATAGTTCAACTTGGATAAGTTTACATAGTTTGGAGGAAATCTGGGGGCAAAGAGTCTTGGAAGCACTGTTTCTACTCTGCCATCTTGGCTCCACCCCCCGAATCCTGTGAATTTAAAAGGTGAATTTTAACAGATTTTTGAGTTTCAGAATCTGCTGGTACATGAAATTTGTCGGGATCTAGCCCAGGTAAGTTCCCACATGGGTTGGGGGGGGGGGGGCATGGAGCACAATGGAGCTACAGCAGCTTGGACTAGAGAGTGTACTACAGCAGAGACAGAAGGAGCCCCAGCCAGCAGACTCACCCAACAGAAGGGCAATTTGGAGTAGTCTCACAAGCATCTCACCGCAGGATGGGAGAATCAGAGTTTGGTCAAATACAAGGATTATTTCTTACTGGGCAGATGACATAAAAGAGGGCTGGCTGGTCTCTCTCTATGCAATGCGTATCCAACCTTCTTCCTGGAAGGATACAGAGAAGTCTCGTCATTGTGACTGAACAGATGACCCTATATGGTACCCTTAAAATCCACAATGTATGGGTGAGCCAGATAATCATGACTTCCCAGTTCCCTGACATGATCCTGTCAGCCTCCTGAGATATGACCATTATCATGTGGAAGCTTACCAGAGATGAGACAAAGTATGGTATCCCCCAGCAGGCCATCAGGTATCACTCCATTTTATTAGTGATGTGGTCATTTCCTATGACCCCCAGTTTGCACTCTCAGGCTCCTGGGATGGCACATTAAGACTGTAGGATCTCACAACTGGCGCTACCACCATGCTTTGTTGGTCACACCAAGATTGTGCTGAGTGTAGCCTTCTCTTCAGACAATCGTCAGATTGTTTCTGGTTCCTGGAATAAGACCGAGGGGAACACCCTGGGTATCAGTAAATACACTGTGCAGGATGATAGCCTCTCAGAGTGGGTGTCTCATGTACATTTTTCTCCCAATAGCAGCAACCCCATCATTGTCTTCTGTGGTTGGAACAAGCTGGTTAAGGTCTGAAACTTGGCCAACTGCAAACTGAAGACAAACAACATTGAATCACATTGACAAACAACATTGAAAACAAAATCAGAATGAGTGAAATAAAAGCTCAGGACTCTATGATGCACCAAGAGTCAATCAAAGGAAACATGAAGATTAAAAATTGGAAGAAAGTGTAAAATACCTCACTGGAAAATCAACTGACCTGGAGAACATATCCAGGAGATAAAGCTTAAAAATTGTTCATCTACCAGAAAGCAATGATGAAAAAAAAGAAACAGCCTTCAAAACACCCTGCAAGATATTGTCAAAGAAAACTGTCCTGAAGTCCTAATATCAGAAGGTAAGATAATTATCAAAAGCATTCACTGGTGTCCTCCTGAAAGAGATCCCAAATTGAAAACTACAAGAAATATAGTAGCTAAATTACAGAATTTCAAGATTAAGGAGAAAGTTTTGGAAGAAGCCAAGAAGAAACGATTCAAATATCATGGAACCGCAGTCATGATTACACAGCATATTGCAGGTTCTACAATAAAAAGATAGCAGGGAATGGAATTTGATATTTCATAATGAAAAAGAGCTAGGATTGCAATCAAGGAACCCCGCAAAACTGAGCATAAACTTTCAGGCAAGGAGATACTCATTTGATGAAAAAAAAGAGGGACTTCTAGACTTTCTTGATGAAAAAGGCAAATCTCATTGGAAAATCTGTTCTCCAATTATAAGACTCAAGGCATAAAAAGGTCAACAAGTAAAAACACTCACTCCCAAATACACATTCACACATGCACACTCATGTACACATGTATATAACATGTTATGCAATAAGAGCAAAATTTACATCCTTATATGAGAGGTTGATAACTGTCAATGTCGAAATGTATATGATTATCATGACATTTAAAAGGGTTATACATAGAGGTTTTTGATATAATTGGACTAATCTGATGATTAAAAATTATTAAATGGTCAAAGGGAATGTGATGGGATAAAAAGAAAGGATGAGACAGAAAAAGGTAAATCATGCCATATAAAGTGAAATTGAAATAAAATACACTATAGTAGAGTGGAAGGAAAGTGGGTGAGAAAAATCATTTGAACATTATTTTCATTGGTTCTGGTTCAAAGAGGGACCAATGGAATCAGTTAAGTTTAAGATTCTAATGTGAAAAAAAAACAAAAACTTCATTAAATAGAGGGAAAAGAGGGAGGGAGAAGAGAACTATATGAAATTTTCTCTCATTCCTTTGGGGTGAAAGCGGGAATAACATACTCTGATAAGTATAAAAATCCGTTGTGTCCTTTAGGCAGTAGGAGGGTAAGGTGGGATAAAAAGGGGGGATTAGAAAGGAGTCAAATAGTTGTGAGGGGAGAGCATAGGTAAAGAAGGGGGAATGACAAGGAAGAAACACTGGGGGAAATGGTGGTCAAAAATGAAACCCATAAGACCGAAAAGGGAGAAGAAAGAAAGTAAAACATAAGCAGGGGATAGAATAGAATGGAGGAAAAGAGACAGATAGTAAGCATTACTGTGAATGTGAAGGGAATAAACTCACCCACAAAACAGGTGGATAGCAGACCGGATTAAAAATCATAATCCTACAATATTCTGTTTCAAAGCAACACATTTGAAACAAAGGGATACCCAGAGGCTAAAGGTAAAAAGGCTGGGGTTTAAAATATTATGTTCAACTAAAGTAAAAAAAAAAAAAAAGGTAGCAATTTTTGCTCAGATAAAGCAAAAGCATAAATAGATCTAAATAAAAGACATACGGAAGAAAATTTTATCCTTCTAAAAGTCACCATTGAGAATGAATCAATATCTTTACTTAACATATATGAACTAAGTGGTATAGCATTCAGATAGCTAGAGGAGAAGTTAAGGGAACTGGAGGAAGAAATAGATAGCAAAACTATTCTATTGGGGTCCTTAATCTTACCCTCTCTGAACTTGATAAATCTAATTTCAAAATAAACAAGAAAGAAGTTAAGGAGGTGAATAGAATTTTAGAGAGGCTCAATATGATAAATATCTGGAGAAAACTGAATGGGGATAAAAAGAAATATACTTCCTCTTCAACGGTTCATGGCACATACTTCAAAACTGACCATGTGCTAAGGCATAAAAACCTCACACTTCTGTGCAGAAAGACAGAAATATTAAATGCATCCTCAGATTATGATGCAATAAAATACATGCAATAAAAGGCCATGGAAAGATAGAGTAAAAACTAATTGGAAATTAAACAATTTAATCCTAAAGAAGGAGTAGGTCAAACAAGAAATTATAGGAAGAATCAGTCTCGGGAGTGAAGCCAAGATGGCAGAGTAGGAACAGCTCTTCCCCAGAGCTCCAGCCCACACTGCTTCAAAATTATGTAGAAGGGCACTCTAAACAGCCTCTAGAACTACAGATCCCACAGAACAACACAGAGAAGCTAACCTCCCGCTGTGAAAAGCCTGGCAGCCTGGCCAAGAGTGGCCAGCAGAGCACTCTGGGAGCACAGCCCAGGCCCCTGTGAATCAAAGTTTTTAGGCACAGGGCAGCTGGACCAGGAGAAGATTGGAGGGACCCCAGAATACCAGCAGCTGTGGCTCCAGAATTATCAACACATAGATGCCTAGGACAAAGTGAGAAGGTAGTGCCCTATGGACTTTTGGAACAGTATGTGGGAATGCATCAGCTTCTTCCCCTGGGAGCTAGAAGCAGTTGATTACCCTTGGGACAGCCGCCATTTTGCAGCTTCACTTGCAGCTTCAGCTCCTGGCCTGCATACTGTAGGGGGATTCGGGGATCAGTCTGGTGGCTAACTGATCTTGCTTTTAAGTCCTTGGATCTGGATTGCAGCCTGGGTTGGAGGTCTTGGGGTGTGTGTCCCCTTGCCACAGCGTGTGGGGGCTTCAGGGAGGGCATCCAACTAATACCTCCAGCAGTTGAGAAGACCTGAACATTTGGGACAGAAGCTGCCCTTTCTGGTGGCAGAGTCCTACTATGACAACAAGCCCAAAAGTCAAGTAATTAAGTGGCAACATGCCTAGGCAAAAGAAACAAAATAAACAGAAAAAATCAACATTAGACTCCTATTTTGGGGTCAAAGAGGATGGAAGCATGGAACAGGAGGAGTGCTGGGAGGTTAGAAATCCTGCATCAAAAGCACCAAATGAAAATACAAGCAGGTTACAGGCCATAGAGAATCTTAAGAAGGATTTTAAAAACCAAATAAGAGGAGTGGAGGAAAGAAATGGGAAATAAATGAGAAGCATGTAGGAAAAGTATGAAATGAGAGTCAACAGTGTAACTGAGGAAAATAACACCTTAAAAAATATACTAACTCAAATGGAAAAAGAGGCTCAAAAAGGCAATGAGGAGAAGAATGCCTTAAAAAGCTGGCTTTGCTAGATGGAAAAAGAATATCAAAAGCTCATTGAGGGCGCAGCTAGGTGGCATAGTGAGTAAGAGTGCTGGCCTCAGAGTTGGGATGACCCGGGATCGAAACCAGCCTCAGAAAATGAGCACCCACACATAAATAATTACTAGCCATGTAACCTTGAGTAAGTTACCCCAATTGCTTTAAAAAAAAGAAATAAAAAAGCTCATTGAGGAGATTCATTTCTTCAGAATTAGAGTGGAGCAAATGGAAGCTAATGACTTCATGAGAAATCAAGAGAAATCAATCTGTTTAACAAATCAGATCCAAGCAACTAAAAAAAAATAGAAGGCAGTGTGAAATATCTCATGGGAAAAACACTGACCTGGAAAGTAGATGCAGAAGAGATAAAATTTAAAAATTATTGTACTACCTGAAAGCCATGATCAAAGAAAGAACCTAGAAATCATACTTCAAGAAATTCTCAAAAAAAAATTGCACTGATGTTTTAGACCCAGAGGGTGAAATAGAGGTTGAAAGAATCCACCGATCACCTCCTGAAAAAGATCCCAAAAAGAAAACTCCTAGGAATATTATAGCCAGGTTCCAGAATTCCCAGATTAAGGAGAAAATACTACAAGCAGTGAGGAAGAAAATTTCATTATCGTGGAAACACAATCAGAATAGCACAAGACCTGGCAGCTTCCACACTGAGGGATTGAAGGGAATGGAATATGATATTCTGGAGGGAAAAGGACCTGCGATTAAAACCAAGAATCACCTACCCAGCAAAACTGAATATCTTGTTTCAGGGGAAAATATGGTCATTCAATGGAATAGTGTACTTTCAAGCATTTTTGAGGAAAAAACCATAGTTGAATAGAAAATTTGACATACAGACAGAAGAAACAAGAGATGCTTGAGAAGGTAATCAAGGAAAAGAAATCAAAAGGAATATATCAAAGTTGGACTATTTACCATCCTACTTGGAAAAACCATAACTGTAACTGACAAAACCTTTCTCAGAGTGAAAATAATTTAAGAAAGGTATATGGGCATATGAATACATATGTGAATGTGTGTATATATGTTTACAGGTATACATGGATAGAGGGCACAGGTTAAATTTGGTGGGAAGGGATAATACTTAAGGGGTGAAGTTAAAAGGTGAGAGAAGAATGTGTGAAGAGAAGATGGGGAGAGACAGGGGGGTAAACTATCTCATGTAGAAGAAGCAAGAGGAAGTGGTTGCAGGGGAGGGCAAGAACAGGAAGGCAAAATTGCAAATCCATATTCTCCTTGATTTTGGCTCATGGAGAGAATGACATATATAATAAATGGGATATCTCACCCTGCAGGACAGTAGGGTGCAGGGGGGTGAGAGGGGGGTTGATGGAGGGGAGGGGATGCTGAGGGGAGGGGAAGTTGGAGGCACCCACTTTTGAAGTGGGACAGGATCAAGGTAGGGAATGGACCAGGTGGGAGGTGGGATTGGTGGGAGGGAAATATAGCTACTCTTTTACAATATATCTACTATGGTAATGTTTTGTATAACTATACATGTACAACATATACTGAATTGCTTACCTTCCCAGTGGGAGAGGGTGACAATGAATGAAGGGAATGGATCCGGAATTCAAAGTTTTTTAAGTTAAATGTTTTTTAAGTTAAATGTAAAATGTAAAAAATGTAAAATACATACATACATACATACATACATACACACACACACACACACACACACACACACACACACACACACATATATATATATACTATTATTGAAACTATTTGGCTTGTAATTGCGAGATAAGCTGTGCCGACTTTGGAGCATGGTGATTCATCCTGCACTAATGGAAAAGTCGAAGGGGGTATGGGAGAAGATATGGGAGAGAGCAGATTGGATGAGGGTAAATCCTTAGGGACTGCTATTCTGGGATGGTGGGTAGGGGAATAATAGGGAAAAAATTTTAACTCAAATGTGGCAGAAATGAATGAAGCAATCCAGAAGTTAATAAAGCATTTGGAAAAAAAGAGAGAAACAATCAGTCTCTTCAGTCAAGAGAATGGCTATAATGAGACAACACATCTAAATATATGGGATGCAGTAAAGGCAATTCTTAGGGGAAGTTTTATATCCTTGATTGCATGCATGAATAAATTAGAGAAAATGGAGGTCAATGAGTTGGACATGCAACTGAAAAAGCTAGAAAAAGAATAAATTCAAAATCCCCAATTTAATACTAAATTACAAATAATGAAAATCATAGAGAAATTAATAAAATTCAAATTAAGAAAACTATTGAATTAATAAATAAAACTAAGTGTTGGTTGTGTGAAAAAAATAATTGATATTACCTTATTCAATATGATAAAAACAAAATAAGAAAACCAAATTATGAGTATCAAAAATTAAAAGGGTGAATATACCTCCAATGAACATGAAATCAAAACAATAATTAAGAATCAATTTACCCAATTGTATGCATGTAAATTTGATAATCTTAATGAAATGAATGAATAATTACAAAAACATAAGTTGAACAGACTAACTGAAGAGGAAGTGAATTACTTAACTAACCCCATCTCAGAGAAAGAAATCAACCAAGCCATCAGTGAACTCCCTGGGAAAAAATCTCCAGGGTCAGATGGATTTACTAATGAATTCTATCAAACATTTAAAGAATAATTGATTTCTTTCTTTCTTTTTTTTTTTTTTAAGCAATTGGGGTTAAGTAACTTGCTCAAGGTTACACGGCTAGGTTTTTGTTTGTGTGGATTAAGTGTCGGAGGCCGGCTCTGAACTCAGGTCCTTCTGACTCCAGGGCCGGCGCTCTATTCACTGTGCCACCTAGCCACCCCAGAACAATTGATTTCAATACTCTACAGTTAGTGAAGAAAGAGTCCTACCAAATTCTCTCTATGACATGGTACTGATACCAAAGTCAGGAAGAGGTAAAACAGAGAATGAAAATTATAGACCAATTTACCTCATGAATATATTTGCAAAAATTTTGAATAAAACATTAGCAAAAAGACTACAGCAACTTATCACAGAAATAATACACTTTGATCACATAGTATTTATTCCAGGAATGGAAAGATGGTTTAATATTAGGAAAAAATCAGTTTAATTGATCACATCAACAATTAAACTAAAATAAACCACATGATTATCTCAATAGATGCAGAAAAGACTTTTGACAAAATACAGCACCCATTCCTAATAAACATACTAGAAAGGGTAACAATAGATCTTTTGTTTGGCTCTGGTTCCCAACACCTACATTTCATATAGAATGTGTTTCTGCACAAATTTTGGAACTACAGAACCCACAAAATCACACAGAGAAGCTAACCTCCTACTGAGAACAGCCCTGTAGGCCTGCAGTGAGCAGTCAGTGCAGTGCTTTGGGAGCCAAACCCAGTCCTGCCCATGCTGGAGTTTTAGCTCCAGAGAGGGCCTGACCAGCCACTGGCTGGAGGGACTTCAGATGACCAGCAGCTCTGGTGGCTTTCAGAATTATCAACGCATAGATGCTAGGGACAAAATTAGAGGTCAGTGCAGTGTGGACTTTGAGATTGGATAGTGAGGGAGTGGGTTAGCTTTTATCCCCTGGAGGGAGAACCTGCTGAGGTACTGCAGCTGTGTAGCCATCCCCACCTGCCAGCTTCAATTCCGGGCTTGCAGACTGTAGGGGGACCAAGCAACCATTCTGAGGGGAAATCTCTCTTGCTTTAACATGCTTGGATCTGGATTGTGGTCTAGGGTGGAGGTGCTGTGGTTGTGTGACCAGCTTGGTAGAATATGTGGAGGCTTCATAGACGTCACTCAAATAATATCATCAGCTGTTCAGAAAAACACAGCATTTGGCACAAAACTCCCCTCTCTGGTAGCAGAGACATACTGTGTCAAAAACCCCAAAAGTCAAGTAATTGAGTGGCAATATGAGTAAACAAGGGAAGCAATGCAAACAGACAAATCCAAACATTAGATGCCTATGTTGGGGAAAGAAAGTATCAAAGCATGAACCAGGAGGAAGCCTGTGAAGTCAGAAATCCTATACCAAATGCTTCCAAGGTAAATACAAGCTAGTTACAGGCCATAGAGGAACTAAAAAGGATATTAAAAACCAAATGAAAGAAGTGAAGGACAAAATGGGAAGAAAAATGTGAATGATGAAAGAAAATTATGACATGAGAGTCAACAACCTTACTGAACAAAATAACACCTTCAAAGGCAAAGAGGATAAGAATGTCTTAACAAGACATATTTTGCATATAGACAAAGAATCTCAATAGCTCTCTCAAGAGAATCCTTCCTTCAGAACTAAATTTGAACAAATGTAAGCTAGTGACCTGATAATAAATCAATATACTATTAAACAGATTCAAGCAAAGAAAAAAATAGAAGACAAGGTGAAATATGTCACTGGGAAAACAACTGACCTGGAAAATAGATCCAGGAGAGATAATTTAAAAATTGCTGGACTCCCAGAAAGCCAATATAAAAAAAAGGAACCTAGAAATCATCCTTCAAGATATTCTCAGGGAAAATTGCCCTAATGTTTTATAACCAGAGGACAAAATAGTGGTTGAAAGAATCCAGTTTTCACCTCTGGGAAGAAAGATCCCCAAAAGTAAACTCCTACAAATATTATAGCCAGGTTCTAGAATTCCCAGACAAAGGAGAAAATATTACAAGCTGCCAGGAAAAAAAAAAGTTGAATACTGTGGAAACACAATCAGAATAATACAGAATTGGGCAGCTTTTACACTGAAGGTTCGAAGGGCTAGGCATGCAATATTCTGGAGGGAAATGGAGGTGGAATTAAAACCAAGAATCACCTACCCAGCAAAACTAAGTATCATGTTTCAGGGAAAAATATGGTTATTCAGTGGAATAGAGGACTTTCAAGCATTCTTGATGAAAAAAAAACAGAATTGAAAAGAAAATTTGACATTCATAAAAAGAAGCAAGCAAAGCATGAGAAGGCAATAAGTGGGGATTTTGATAAGGAAGTACCATGGACACACTTGTGTTTTAAGACTATTTTTAGCTATCTAGATGATTGATTGCAGTGGAAAAACCAATTAGTAGATCATTGCAATAAGTGTGCTGATGATTAACATCTAAATTCCTTGAAATCAGGAAATGCTTTTCTACTATCATTATACATTGAATGGAACATATAAAAGATTCTTATTTAGTGTTTAAAATAATTTACACCTATGCCAAAGAATTGGAAATTGAGGGGATGCCCATCAATTGGAGATTCACTGAACAATTTGTGGTATATGAATGAAATGGAATGCTATTGTGCTATTAGAAATGATGAGCTGGAAGGCAGAGCCAAGATGGCAGAGGAGAAACGGCACTTCCATGGAGCTCCAGACCACACCACTTTAAAATCATGTAAAAGTGGGACTCTGAAAACCTCTGGAGCTCCAGCACTTACAGAATGACACAGAGAAGATAATCTCCCTCTGAGGACAGCCTGGCAGCCTGGCAGGGAACGGCCAGTGCAGTGTGCTGGGAGTCAACAGCCCAGCAATTTGGGGGCTGAGCCCAAGACCACATGAGTCAGAGGTTTTACCCCGGTAAAACTGGTCCTGCAGCTGGCTGGAGGGACTCAAGAACGAGCGCAGCTCTGGCTTTTCCAGAATTTCCAACACAAAGTAAGAGGTTAGTTCCCTATGGATTTGGGACCAGTATTTGGTAGTGTCAGCTTCTTCCCCTGGGGGCTAGAAGTGACTGAGGAGACAAGGCACAGATGCCATTTTGCAGCTTTGCTTGCAGCTACAGTTCCTGGCCTGCAGACTGTAGGGGGATCCGGGGATCATTCTTGGATCTGGATTGCAGTCTGGGGTGTGTGTCCAGCTTGTGTGGAGGCTTAAGCGAGGGCTTCCAACTAGTACCTCCAACAGTTGAGAAGACCCCAACGTTTGGGACAGAAGCTCCCCTTTCTGGTGGCAGAGTCCTACTGTGGCAACAAGACCAAAAGCCAAGTAATTAAGTAGCAGCACGCTTAGGCAAAGGAAACACAAGAAACAGAAAAATTCTCCAGTAGACTCCTATTTGGGGGGCAAAGAGGATTTAAGCATGGAACAGGAGGACTGTGAAGTCAGAACTCCTGCACCAAAAGCCACAAATGAAAATATGAGCAGGTTACTAGCCATAGAGGACCTTAAGAAGATTTTAAAAACCAAATAAGAGAAGTGGAGTAAAATTGGGAAGAGGAATGAGAAGTATGCACGAAAAGTATGAAGTGAGAGTCAACAACCTGACTGAGGAAAATAACATCTTAAAAAATAGACTAACTCAAGTGGGAAAAGAGGTTCAAAAAGGCAATGAGGAGAAGAATGCCTTAAAAAGCTGACTTTGCCAGATGGAAAAAGAATGCAAAAGCTCACTAAGGAGATTCATTCCTTCAGAATTAGACTAGAGCGAATGGAAGCTAGTGACTTTATGAGAAATCAAGATGCTGTTAAACAGATACCAGAAATTGACAGAATAGAAGGCAATGTGAAATATCTCATGGGAAAAACCACTGACCTGGAAAATAGATGCAGGAGAGATAATTTAATAATTATTGAACTATCTGAAAGCCATGATCAAAGAAAGAATGTATAAATCATCCTTCAAGAAATTCTCAAGGAAAATTGCCCTTATGTTTTCGACCAAGAGGGCAAAATAGAGGTTGGAAGAATCCAGAGCTGACTTCCTGAATAAGATGTCAAAAAGAAAACTCCTTTGAATATTATAGCTAAGTTCCAGATTTCCCAGATCAAGGAGAAAATTCTATAAACAGACAGGAAGTAACAATTTTAATATTCTGGAAACACAATTAGAATAGCACAGGACCTGGCAGCTTCTGAATTGAGGGATTGAACGGCATGGAATATATGATATTCTGCAGGGCAATGGGCATGGGATGAAAAGCAAGAATTATGTACCTAGGAAAACTGAGTATCTTGTTCAGGGGAAAATATAGTCATTCAGTGGAATAGAGGACTTTCAAAACTTCCTGAGGAAAAAACCAGAGTTGAGTAGAAAAATTTGACATTCAGACACAAAAAGGAAGAGATACTTGAGAAGGTAAACAGGGCAAAGAAATCAAAAGGAACTTATCAAAGTTTAACTATTTACATTCCTACATGGAAAATCATAACAGTAATAATGAAACCTTTCTCAGTATGAAAAGATTTAAAGGAGGGTATATGGGCATATGAATACACGTTAATGGGTGTATATATGCTTACAGGTATACATGGATAGAGGGCACATGTCTAATATGGTGGGAAGGGATGATACTTAAAGGGTGAAGTTAAGAGGTGAGAGAGGAATGTGGAGAGATGAGATGGGGAGAGACAGGGATGGAGGTAAACTATCTCATTTAGAAGAGGCAAGGGGAAGTGGTTGCAGGGGAGGGCAAGAACAGGAAGGCAAAAACGCAAAACCATATTCTCATTGAATTTGGCTCAGGGAAAGAATGACATACATACAAAACAGGATATCTCATCCATAGGGCATAGGGCACTAACCTCTCACTTTGTCCTAGGCATGTCTATGTTGATAATTCTGGAATCGCCACAGCTGCTGATGTTCTGGGGTCCCTCCAGCTGGCCCCTGGCCCTACCACCCTGGGGCTAAAACCGCGACTCAGGCTTGGCTCAGTTTGGCTCCCCGCACACTGTGCACTGTGCTGCCAGCGCTGCGCTGGTCCTTCCTTCAGGGCTGCTGGGCTGTCCTCAGTGGGAGGTTAGCTTCTCTGTGTCGTTCTGTGGGTGCTGGGGCTCCAGAAGTTGTTCAGAGTCCCCTTTTACATAGTTTGGAGGTAATCTGGGGGAAGAGTGGCTTGGGCACGCTGTTTCTACTCCGCCATCTTGGCTCTGCCTCCCGGGAAGCATTTCTGTATATTTCTAATGGAATTCAACAGCAAGAGATAAAAAGAGAAATCCCATACTGTAGACTTTTAAAAATATTTGGGAATCTACCTGGAAAACAAACCCAGGACCTATATAAACACCACTACAAAATGCATTTCAAACAAATAAAGTTAGAAGTGACTAACTGGAAAAATATCAATTGCTCATGGCTGGGTCAAACTAATATTACAAGAACGACAGTTTTACCTAAATTAGATTATATATTTCGTGCCATACCAATCAATTTACCAAAAACTACTTAACAGAGCTAGAAAAAATAGTAGAAAAGTTCATTTGGCAGAATAAATAGTCCAGTATATCAAGGAAATTAATGAAAAGAAATGCTAGGGAAGGGGGACTAGGTATAGCAGATTTCAATATGTATTATAAAGCAGCAGTCATCAGAACTACTTGATACTGGCTGAGGAATTGAGTAGTGGATCAGCGGAGTATATTGAGCAAACGAGACTCGGCAGTCAATACCTATAATAATCTATTGTTTGATAAAACTGAAGACCAAAGTTTTTGTGATAAGAACTCAGTGTTTGACAAAAACTGGTAGGAAAATTGGAATAGAGTATGGCAGAAACTGGGCATAGACCTTCATCTAATACCATATACCAAAATCAAGTCTAAATGGGTCCATGATTTATTTGTAAAGATTGATACTGTAAGCAATCTGGGAAAGCAAGGAATAGTTTACCTGTCAGATTTGTGGAGAGGGGGAGTCTTTCTTGCCAAACAAGATTTAGAGAGAATTCTAAAATGCAAAATGGATAATTTTTATTACATGAAATTGAAAAGCTTCTGTACAAAGCCAATGTAACCAAGATTAAGAGAGAAGTGGGAAAGAATTTTTACAACCTATGTCACCAATAAATGACTCATTTCTAAAATATACAGAAAATTGGGTCAAATCAATAAAAAATACAAATCATTCCCCAACTGATAAATGGTCAATAACCATATTACAAGAACAGTCATTTTTCAGAGGAATAAATTAAAGATATCTCTAAGTTTATGAAAAATGCTCTAAATCACTATTGATTAGAGAAATACAAATCAAAACAACTCTGAGATATCATATCTCACCAGTTAGATTGGCTAAGATGACAAAAACAGGAAAATGACAAATACTAGAGGGGATGTGGAAAATTGGAACTCTAATGCTTTGCTGGTGGAGTTGTGACCTGACCCAACCATTCTGGAGAGTAATCTGGAATCATGCCCAACAGGCTATAAACAATTTCACTCCCTTTGTCCCAGCAATACCACTTCTAGGGTTGTATCTCAAAGAGATCATAGAAGTGGGAGGAATACCCATATGTAAAAATAAAATATGTTTATAGCAGCTTTTTTTGTAGTGGCAAAGAATTAAAAATTATGGGGTTGCCCATCAATTGGGGAATGGCTGAACAAGTTTTGGTATATGAATGTAATGGAATACTATTTTGCTATAAGAAACAAGGAGTAGATGGACTTTGTATTTAACTGGAGAATCTTATACATGCTAATGCTGAGTGAGAATAGTATAACCAGGAAAAATCTGTACACAGTTACAGATACAACGTATATTTGACCACCAACTTTGATAGACAGGATTCTTCTCATTAATGCAGGGTTATAAGTCACCCCAAAAAGACTAATAATGGAGAGAAATGTCTACATCCAGAGAAAGAACTAGAAAGAACTGAGGATACAATCCTCCTTTGTAATCTGACTTATGTCTAATGTGAAAGTATTTGCAGATCCTATACTTTACTCTATGCCATCATTGCAGGAGGAGGGAAGAGAGGGAAAGAAAATTTGATACTCAAGGAATTTTGGAAATGAATCTTGTAAACTAACATTAAACAAACAAATTAATAAAGACCACAAATGAAAAAAAAAGGTGATTTTTTTCAAGTACTATCTTCTATCCAGTTGACTCAGGCAAAAAAATTCAGAATCATAATTATCTTATACCTCTAGCAACTCCCAGCTGTCATTCCAATCCTTCAGGAGATAAGCACAGTTAATTCTCTGTTCACCATTTATTAAACATCTTTTCTATGCACTCAAGTGATTTAGTATACCCTAATGTTATCTCTTGCCTGAGTTTTATTTTTATTTTTACATTCTGATTTCATAAATTCATATCCAGACTGCATTCAGTACTTACAAGCAATTTGGACATGCATAATATATCACTAAATAGTCATTTGATCGATTTATTTTTGTAAGTTTTTCAATGATCACCACATACAGTGTTTTTTTTTTTTAATCAGTGTTCTCCTTCCTCGCCTATGCCTATTCCCTTCTATTTCCTTTTCTGACTTCCTTCATGACTAGTTCAAGTTCTACCTTCTGCCAAAGATTTTTCTCTCCATGGTGCTACTACTGCTTTCTCTTTGAAAATAATTCTGTATTCTCTCTCATGTAATGCATGTAATATATAATGCATATGTATTTTGTGTCTTTCATATTATTTCCCCCTTTAAACTGCTAAGTTGAGGATAGAAACTATCTTTTTTGTCTTTATATTATTAGCATTTAGCAGAGTGCCTGAAATATATTAATGGCTTAATAAATTATTTTTGACTAACTTAGATGGAGATAACATCTGTGAAATCAATTTTCAATGATGTTACAAAGCTTGCATAATATATTGTAAATAAACGACTTTGTTTATGTCAAAAGCCTATACAAATGTCAATTCTTTTCATTCTTTGAATAAATGAGTTTTCTGAGTTTCCAATTTTCATGTTCTTTTGTTTGTTAATGCAAAACTATTTTTAAAAGATACATTTTAATAAATCTTCATTACAGCTACCATTACATGTGTCACCAATTATCAATGCATATGTTAATAAGTTAGGAGTTAACTTGTTGAATACTTTGTATACATTAGATTAATTAACCAACAAATAAAAGCTAATCACATACAATGTGTGCTATGCTCAATGCTGGACATAAAGAAACAACAATGAAAAAAAAATGTTGCCCTCAGGGGGATAACAGTCTTTCAGATGTGACAATATGCAGGTAAGTTGGTATGTAAAATATATGCAAAATAAATACGAAGTAATTGGAAGCACACTGTTTCAGCAGCATTCTGATGAGATAAGAGGGGGGTGATTTGAGAACATATACTGAATCCAGAAAAAAGGTAAAATAAATGTGGCCATGGGAGATGGAGTGATGTGTGCATGAAGTACAATTTGTTTGGCTCACAAAGAGCAGGAATTATTATTATTCATAATACTATTAGTACAATATTATTATTATTACTACTATTGTTATTATGAATTATTTGGACAGAAAGGTAGATAAGAGTCAAGATATAAATTGGTATATTTTTGTTTCATTTTTTAAAAGAGGAATTTATATTTAATTCTAGAGGTAATTGGGAATTATTGGAGTTTATTGAGTAGAGGCATGTGTGTGTGTATGTGTGTGTATTCAATAAAGGTCACACATGTGTAGGGATGTAAATCATATACATAACAGCCATGTTGTGAAAGAAAATATAAACTAAAAAAAATCTCAGGAAGAAGAAAGTAAAAGAAGTGTGCTTCAATCTGCATTCAGACCTCATTAGTTCTTTCTCCGGAAGTAGATAGTAATTTTCATCAGAAATCCTTCAGAATTGTTTTGGATCTTTATATTCCTGATAATAGCTAAATAATTCATGGCTGATCATCTTAAAATATTGGTGTTATTTTTATTCAGTAAATTTCATTTTTCATCAACCCATGCATATCTTTCTATATTTTTAAAAGCATCTTCCTCATCATTAATTATACTACAATCTTTTCCACATCCTGATCACATAGCACTTCTCATTCTGACATTCCCCAAATGAAATCCATCCCCTCAATATCCAAATATTTGCCTCCCCACTGAAAGAGTTGATATAAATGGATTTTTGTACATTAAGTTCCTATCCCTTTGTGTGTGTGTGTGTGTTTGTGTGTGTGTGTGTGTGTGTGTGTGTGTGTGTGGGTGTGTTTTCATCTTTTTTGGAATACAAATCTAGTTGTGATATTCTTTAGTCAAAGGGTATGCATGGTTTTATAGCCTGTGAGGCATAGTTCCAAATCTCTCTACAGAATGGTTGAATCAGTTCACAACTCCACCAACAGGGAATTAACGTCTCATTATTTCCCCCACATATCATCCAATATTTGTCATTTTCCTCTTTTCTCCTGGTAGCCAATATAATACATATAAGGTTGTACCTCAGAATTGTTTTAATTTGCATTTCTCCAACAATATTTGAAGACTTTTATATGTATATAGATAGCTTTGATTTCTTCATCTGAAAACTGATTACATCTTTTGATTATTTAACAGAGAATGGCTCTTAATTTTATAAATTTGTCTCAGGTCCCTATATGTTTGAGAAATGAGTTCCTCATCGGGAAAAAAATAACCTCAAAAGGGTATTGATTTTGAATACCCCTCCCCAATCTGCCTTCCCCTCTATCACCCCCTCTTCTCTTATTCCCTTCCCCTCCTACTTTCCTTTAGCATAAGGTAAATTTCTATATCCAGCTGAGTATAAGATATTCCCTCTTTCAGCCCATTCTGATAAGAGTAAGGCTCACTAACCCCTCCTTCCTGTCCATTGTAAAAGCTAGTTCTTACCTCTCTTACATGAGATACTTTACCCCATTCTACCTCTCTCCACAATCCTCCTTCACACCATACTTTTATTTTTAGATACCATCCCCTCATATTCAATTCACACCTGTGGTTTTGTCTATACTCCTTCTAACTACTCTAATAATGAGAAAGGTCTTATGAGTTACAGATATCATCTTCCCAAATAAGAATGCAAACAGTTTAACCTAATTAAAATCCTTATTATTTCCCCTTTGTTGTTTACCTTTTTATGCTTCTCCTGTTCTTTATATTGAAAGTCAAATTTTCTACTCAACTAAGTTATTTTCATCAAGAATTTTTGAAAGTTATTTATATCATTGAATCCTCATTTTTCGCATTGAATGATGATACTCAAATGCCTGGGTAGGTGGTTCTTGGTTGTCATTTTAGCTCCTTTGCCCTCCAGAAGATCATATCCTTTACCATTCAATCCTTTATGGTAGAAGCTGTTAAATCTTACATTTTCCTGACTTTGGTTCCATTATTCTCGATTGTTTCTTTCTGTCTTCTTGCAATATTTTCTCCTTGACTTAGAAACTCTGGAATTTGGCTATAAAACTGCTGAGAGTTTTCATTTGGGTATGTCTTTCAGGAGATGATCAGTGGGTTCTTTCAATTTCTATTTTGCCTTCCGGTTCTAGAATATCAGGGGAGTTTTCCTTGATAATTTCTGAAATATGATACCAAGGTTGTTATTTTGATTTTTCCCATATTATTTGTTTGTTTTCAAATGAGACATTCTATTGTCTTCCTTTTTTTAAAATTATTTTGTTTTTGCTTCATTATGTTTTGAGATTCTACATATAGCTTCATATTAAGCATTAGACAACTTTTAAAGAAGAATAAATACCAGTGGAATTAACAATGAGAAAGAAGGAACAAATAAAATCCAAAAACAGAGAGAGTGAAAGTAGTTTCCTACAATCTGCATTCAAACTCATAATTCTTTCTCTGGATGTGCATAGACTTTTCCATCATGAGTCTTTTTGAGTTATCTTAATAATCTTGCAGTGCTGAAAAGAGTCCAGTTTATCAAAGATAGAGATAACAGATACAATGTCTATTACTTTATACACTTTCGTCCTGGTTCTGCTCCCCTCACTCAACATCAATTTATATGTCTCTCCAGGTTACTATGAAGACCACCTGCTCCTCATTTCTTATACCACAATAGTACTCCATTAAATTCGTATACCACAAATGTTTTAGCCATTCATCAATTGAAGGGCATTCCCTTGATTCCTAATTCTTTGCCATCAAAATAAATATGTGCTAAAATATTTTTGTACGTATGGGTCCTCCTACCTCTGGTATTATCTTTTTGGGATACAGCTCCAAAAGTGGTATTTCTGGGTCAAAGGGCAAAATTACCCCATTCTGCCTCTCCCAGTAGCTACATTTTTACATTCCTTGGGGCATATTTCTTTTTTTTTTTAATTATTTTCCAGTTTTTCTTTTTTTCTTTTTTTCTTTTAATTTTAAACAAAAGCTTTATTAACTTCTGTTTTACATCATTCATTTCCACCAGATTTTGAGTTACAATTTTCCCCCATTTTTCCCCTACACGCCTCCCCAAAATAGCAGTCCTACAAGATATCCCCTCATCCAATCTGCTCTCTCCCATACGTTTTTCCATACCCCCTTTGACTTTTCCATTAGAGCAAGATTGATCTCTGTGCCACAATGACTGCACATCTTATCTCCCTATGACAAGCAAAAGAGAATTAATAATAGTATTTATATATATTTGAAACATTTAATATTATGACCTCGAAATTCAGATCCATTTCCTTCCTCCCTTGTCACCCATTCCCTCTTGGGAGATAAGTAATTCAGTATATGTTGTACATGTCTAGCTATGCAAAACATTATCATAGTAGATATATTGTACAAGGCTGCTTATAATTCCCTCCCACTCATCCCACCCCCCACCTGGTCCATTCCCTACATGATCCTGTCCCTCTTCTATAGTGGGTACTTCCAACCTCCCCTCACCCCAAGGATGCCCTCCCATCCATCATCCCTCCTCTCATCCCCCTTCCCCCTATCCTGCTGCAGGTTGAGATATCCCATTTAGTATGTATGTCATTTTCTCCCTGAACCAAATTCAATGTGAATGTGGTTTTGCCTTTTTAGCCTTCCTTATTCTCCCCCTCCTTTGCAACCACTTCCTCTTGCTTCTTCTACATGGGATAGTTTACCCTACCCTGTCTCTCCCCATCTCCTCTTGCCACTTTCCTCTCTCACCTCATAATTTCATCCCTTGAGTATTCTCCCTTCCCAACAAATTCAACCTATGCCCTCTATCCATATATAACTGTAACCTTATACACACACATTCACATATGTATTCATATGACCACACCCCCTTCTTCCATTATTTGGTGGATTCTTTCAACCTCTATTTCCCCCACTGGGTTTAAAACATCAGGGCAATTTTCCTTGAGGATTTCTTGAAGGGTGATTTCTAGGTTCTTTCTTTGATCATGGCATTCAGGTAGTCCAATAATTTTTCACAATGTTTCACGTTGCCTTCTAATCTTTCATTTGTTTGGATCTGCTTAACAGCATCTTGATTTCTCATAAAGTCATTAGCTTCCATTTGCTCCAGTCTAACTCTGAAGGAATGAATCTCCTCAGTGAACTTTTGAGATTCTTTTTCCATCTGGCAAATTCGACTTTTTAAGGCGTTCTTCTCCTCATTGCCCTTTTGGGACTCCTTTGCCATTTGAGTTAGTCTATTTTTTAAGGTGTTGTTTTCCTCAGTCAGGCTGTTGACCCTCATTTCATACTTTTGCTGCATCCTTCTCATTTCTCTTTCCAATATTTCCTCCACTTTTCTTATTTGATTTTTAAAGTCCTTCTTAAGGTCCTCTATGGGCTACAACCGGCTCATGTTTTCCCCTGGGGCTTTTGGAACAAGTCTTCTGACCTCACAGTCCTTTTCCTGCTCAATACCCCAAAATAGGAGTCTTGGGTTGCATTTTTCTCTTTCCTTTGCCTTGGCATGTTGCCGTTTAATTACTTGACTTTTAGGCTTGTTGCCACACTATGGCTTTAAGGCCAGATAGAGGAATTTTCATCCTGAACGTGTGGGGGGCAACTTCCGTTTCTGGCAAGCTGTAAACCCACCCACTACTTCCACCCTAGATCACAATCCAGATCCAGGGAGGTTCAAGCAAGAGCGATTACCACCCCCCCCCCCCCCAAGACTGATCGCTGGATCTTCATACAATTTGCTGGCTGGGAGCTGGAGCCACCTCTGAAAACTACAAAATGGCATGTCTCCTCAGCAGCTTCTAGCCCCCAGGGGAGGGAGCTGATGCATTCCTTAAATACAGGTCCCAAAGTCCATAGGACACTAGCCTCTTACTTTGTCCTAGGCATGTCTATGTTGATAATTCTGGAGCCACCACAGCTCCTGATGTTCTGGGGTTCCTCCAGCCAGCTGCTGGCCCTGCCGCCCTGGGGCTGAAACCTTGGCTCACGAGGACCTGGGCTCTGCTCGGCTCCTGCACTCTGCGTGCTGTGAGCTGCCAGGTCCCAGACTGCTTCACTGGTCCTTCCTGTAGGGCTGCTGGGCTGTCCTCAGCGGGAGGTTAGCTTCTCTGTGCCGTTCTGTGGGTCCTGGGGCTCCAGAAGTTGTTCAGAGTCCCCTTTTACATAGTGTGGGGGGAATCTGGTGGCAGAGTGGCTTTTGTGAGTTGTTTCTACTCCGCCATCTTGGCTCCGCCCCCGGAGCATATTTCTAAATTGCTCTCTAGAATCCTTAAATAAGTTCACAACTCTACTAACAATGTGTTTATTTTCCATTTTTCCCACATCTTCTCTAGCATTTATCATTTTCCTGTTCTTTCATTTTGGTCAGTCTGATAGGTGTGATCTGTTTCCTAAGAGATGTTTTGATTTTCATTTCTCTAATTAACAATGATATTGAACACTTTTTAATATGCTTATAGGTATCTTTAATTTCTTCCTCTGAAAACTGCCTGTTCATATCCTTTGACCATTTATTAATTGGGGAATGATTTGTATTCTTATACATTTGACTCAGTTATCTATACATTTTATGAATGAGGCCTATATCAGAGACACTGGCTGTAAAAATTCTTTTCCAATTTTCCAATTTCCTCCTAATCTTTATAATGCTGGTTTTGTTCGTACAAAATATATTCAATTTAATGTAATCAAAAGTATCTTTTTTGCATTTTGTAATGCTCTCTCTCTCTCTCTCTCTCTCTCTCTCTCTCACAGTAGTTTGATTATAAATGCTTTCTTTCTCCATAAATCTGACAATTAAACTCTTCCTTGCCCTCCTAGATTGCTTACAGTGTCATCATATTGAAATATAATGGCTCAGCGGGCAGAGCCAAGATGGTGGAATAGAAACAGCGAATTCAAGCCACTCTGCCCCCTCCAAACTACGTAAAAGGGGAAACAGAACAGCTTCTGGAGCCCCAGCACCCACAGAATCAAACATAGAAGCTAACCTCCCACTGAGGACAGCCCAGCAGCCCTGCAGGAAGGACCATCACAGTGCTCTGGGAGTTGGCAGAGCAGTGAGCAGAGTGTGGGGAACCCAGCACATGTTTGCCTCAGTTGCGGTTTTAGCCCCAGGGCGGCAGGGCCAGGCGCCAGCTGGAGGGAACCCAGAACATCAGCAGCTGTGGCGATTCCAGAATTATCCACATAGACATGACTAGGACAAAGTGAGAGGTTAGTGCCCTATGGATTTTGTGACCAGTATTTGAGGAACATGTTGGCTTCCTCCCATGGGGGCTAGAAGCAACTGAGGACACACGCCATTTTGTAGTTTTCAGAGGCAGCTCCAGCTCCTGGACTGCAAACTGTAGGGAGATACAGCAATCATTCTTTGGGGGTAATCACTCTTGCTTTAACCTCCCTGGATCTGGATTGTGATTTGGGGTGGAGGTCGTAGGTGGGTTTACAGCTTGCCAAAAATGGAAGTTGCCCCCCCCCCCACATGTTCAGGACGAAATTCCCCTATTTGTCCACAGAGCCACAGTGTGGCAACAAGCCCAAAAGTCAAGTAATTAAGTGGCAGCATGCCAAGGCAAAGGAAACAATTAAACAGAAAAATACAACCTCAGACTCCTACTTTGGGGACAAAGAAGATCAAAGCTTAAAGCAGGAAGATGACTGTGAGATCAGAAGTACTGCTCCAAAAGCCCCAGGGGAAAACATGAGTGGGTTGCAGGCCATAGAGGACCTTAAGAAGGACTTTAAAAATCAAATAAGAGAAGTGGAGGAAAAATTGGAAAGAGAAATGAGAAGGATGCAGGAAGAGTATGAAATGACTGAGGAAAACAACTTAAAAAATAGACTAACTAAATTGGCAAAGGAAGCCCAAAAGGCAATGAGGAGAAGAATGCCTTAAAAAGTCGAATTTGCCAGATGGAAAAAGAATCTCAAAATTTCACTGAGGAGATACATTCCTTCAGAGTTAGATTGGAGCAAATGGAAGCAAATGACTTTATGAGAAATCAAGATGCTATTAAGCAGACCCAAACAAATGAAAGATTAGAAGGCAATGTGAAATATCTCATGGGAAAAACCACTGACCTGGAAAACAGACCCAGGAGAGACAATTTAAAAATTGTTGGACTACCTGAAAGCCATGATCAAAGAAAGAACCTAGAAATCACCCTTCAAGAAATTCTCAAGGGAAACTGCCCTGATGTTTTAGATCCAGAGGGCAAAATAGAGGTTGAAAGAATCCACAGATCACCTCCTGAAAAAGATCCCAAAAAGAAAACTCCCAGGAATATTATAGCCAGGTTCCAGAATCCCCAGATCAAGGAGAAAATACTCCAAGCAGCCAGGAAGAAACAATTTCAATACTGTGGAAACACAATCCCAATAGCACAGGACGTGGCAGCTACTACACTGAGGGATCAAAGGGCATTGAATATGATATTCCAGAGGGCAAAAGAGCTGGGAAGGAACCCAAGGGTCACCTACCCAGCAAAACTGAGTATTTTGTTTCAGGGGAAAATATGCTCATTCAGTGGAATAGGGGACTTTCAAGCATTCTTGAGGAAAAAAACAGAGTTGAATAGAAAATTTGACATGCAGACACAAGAAGCAAGAGATGCCTGAGAATGTAATCAGGGAAAAGAAATCAAAAGGAACTTATCAAAGTTAAACTATTTAAGTGATGATATCTTTCTCACTGTGAAAATAATGGAAGAAGGGTGTGTGGTCATATGAATGCATATGTGAATGTGTTTATATATGTTTACAGTTATATATGGTTATAGGGCATAGGTTTAATTTGTTGGGAAGGGAGGGTATTTAAGGGATGAAACTTTGAGGTGAGAGTGGAAAGTGGCAAGAGGAGATGGGGAGAGACAGGGTAGGGTAAACTATCTCATGTAGAAGAAGCACGGGGAAGTGGTTACAAGGGAGGAGGAGAATAGAAGGAAAAAAAGGCAAAACCACATTCTCATTGAAATAGGTTCAGGGAGAGAATGACATACATACTAAATAGGATGTCTCAACCTGCAACAGAATAGGGGGAAGGGAGATGAGAGGAGGGATGACGGATGGAAGGGCATCCTTGGGGGGAGGGGAGGTTGGAAGTACCCACGATAGAAGAGGGACTGGAACAAGTAGGGAATGGACCAGGTGGGGTGTGGGATGAGTGGGAGGGAATTTTAAGCAGCCTTGTACAATATATCTACCACGGTAATGTTTTGCATAGCTAGACATCTACAACATATACTTAATTACTTATCTTCCCAGAGGGATTGAGTGTCAAGTGAGGAAGGAAATGGATCTGAAATTTCAGGTCTTAAGATTAAGTGTGTTAAATATAAATATATATATACACACACTCTTATTAATAGTATTTTGCTTGTAATTGTTAGATAAGATGTGCTGGCATTGGGACACAAAGATTCACCTTCCTCTAATGGAAAAGTCAAAGGGGTTAGTGGAGAAGTTATGGGAGAAAGCAGATTGGATGAAGTGATATCTTGTGGGACCGCTATTCTGGGACAGGGGGCAGGGGAAAATCAGGGTGGGGGGATAATTATAACTCAAAATATGGCGGAAGTGAATTATGTAAAACAGAAGCTAATAAAGCATTTGTAAATATATATATATATATATATATATATATATATATATATATATATATATATATATATATATATATAATGGCTCAGTTGTGAATTGATTTTGATCTTACTTTTGGTATACAATAGTTTATATATGTTGGTATATGACCAGTTTCTGCCATAATATTTGGAAATTTCCCCCATCAATTTCTGTTGAATAGTGAGTTCTTATCCCAGAAAGTGGAATCTTTGGGTTTAGAGCAAAATGAGTTACCATGGTCATTGGTTACTGTGTTTTGAATAACTAATCTATTCCACTGCTCCACCACTTTATTTCTCAGCCAGTACTAAGTGGTTTTGAGAACTGGTGCTTTTTAATATAGTTTGATATCTGATATGGTTAGGCAACCTTCCCTACTATTTTTTTTCATTGATTACCTTGAAATTCTGCAATTTTTCATTTTTCCAGATGAATTCTCTTATTATATTTATATTTTTTGCACATATAGTGTTTTTTTAAACTGTATTTCAGTTTCCAAACAAGAAAAGAAGAATCAGAATCAAGCAGGTACTGCTAAAAACTAGGATACAAAGAAAAGCCAAAGATAGTCTCACTCTTCTGCCCTCAAGGAAATCATAGTTTACCGGGCAGACAACCATATACAACCAAGATAAACACGGCAGTGACCAATAGAAAGAAGATTCTAGCATTGAGGGGGAGGGCCAAAGGCATTTGGTAGAAGGTGGGATTCATTTTTAAATTAAATTTAATGTTCATTTTTAGTTTACATCATTCATTTCCACAAGATTTGGAGTTAGAAAATTTCTCCCCATTTTTTCCCTGCAAACAACCCCAAAACAACAATCCCACTTAATATGCTTTCCCCCATTCCCCCTCCAGCCTTCCAGTAGGGCAAGATGGATCTCTATGTCCCAGGTCCTGTATATATTATATATTGTATGAAAAAATAAGCAATTGTATGTATAAATTTTAATATATTTAATATTAATACATATTTTATACTTAATATTTGATATGTATATTTATGTATAATATATATGTAATTTTAAAATATATGTATATATATATATATATTGCACTTTTGATTTTAAAACTTTGAATTCCAAATTCTTTCCCTTCCTCCCTCCTCACCCACCCTTGCTGGGTAGATAAGCAATTCATGACAGGTTTACACGTGTAGCTATGTAAAACCTTTCCATAGTGGATATATTGTGAAAGACTGACTATATTTCCCTCTCTCCTATACCACACCCCCACTTGTACTATTCTCTACTTTTACCCTGTCCCTTTTCAAAAGTGTGTGCTTCCAACTTCCCTCGCCCCAACCTACCCTCAAGTCCCACATCCCCTCTCTCATCCCCTTCCCTCTTTCTTTGCAGTGGGGTCAATATCCTATTTAGGGTGTATGTCATTCCCTCCCTAAGCCACATTCAATGAGATTAAAGTGGACTCATTCCCTTTTCCTTCCCTATTATTGCCCTACATTGTAACAGTAACAGATTGAAGGGCATGGAATACGATATTCCAGAGGGCAAGAGAGCTGGGACTGAACCCAAGAGTCACTTACCCAGCAAAACTGAGTATTTTGTTTCAGTGGAAAATACAGTCATTCAGTGGGATAGCAGACTTTCAAGCATTCTTGAGGAAAAAAAAAACAGAGTTGAATAGAAAATTTGACATTCAGACACAAGAAGCAAGAGATCCCTGAGAAGGTAATCAGGGAAAAGAAATTAAAAGGAGCTTAGCAAAGTTGAACTATTTACATTCCTATATGGAAAAACAACTGTGACTGATAAAATCTTTCGCACTATGAAAATAATGGAGAAGGGTATGTGGTCATATGAATATATATGTCAATGTGTGTGTATATGTTTACAGTTATATATGGGTGTAGGGCACAGGTTGAATTTGTTGGGAAGGGAGGATACTCAAGGGGTGAAATTATGAGGTGAGAGAGGAAAGTGGCAAGAGGAGATGGGGAAAGACAGGGTAGGGTTAACTATCTAATGTAGAAGAAGCAAGGGGAAGTGGTTGCAAGGGAGGGGGAGAATAGAAAGGCAAAAAGGCAAAACTACATTCTCATTGAATTTGGTTCAGGGAGAGAATGGCATACATACTAAATGGGATATATCAACCTGCAGCAGAATAGGGGGTAGGGGGATGAGAGGAGGGATGATGGATGGGATGGCACCCTTGGGGGAGGGGAGGTTAGAAGTACCCACTATAGAAGAGGGACAGGATTATGTAGGGAATGAATGAGGTGGGGGGGGGACGAGTGGGAGGGAATTATAAGCAGCCTTGTACAATATATCTGCTATGATAATGTTTTGCATAGCTAGACATGTACAACATATACTGAATTACTTATCTACCCAGTGGGAATGCCTAACAAGGGAGTAAGGAAATGGATCTGAAATTCGAGGTCTTAAGATTAAATGTTTCAAATATAAAAAAAAAAATATTCATCCCTTTCACTAAGATTGTCAAATTTATGTGCATACAATTAGGAAAAGTAATTCCTAATTAATGTTTTGATTTCCTCTTCATTGGAGGTCGATTCACCCTTTTCATTTTTGATACTCATAATTTGGTTTTCTTCTTTTTTTGTCATATTGACTAGTGGTCTATCAGTATTATTGTTTTTTTTTCATAAACCATCTCTTAGTTTTATTCATTAATTCAATAGTTTTCTTACTTTCAATTTTATTTCTATCACCTTTGGTTTTCAATATTTCTAATTTAGTATGTAATTGGGAATTGTGAATTTGTTCTTTTTCTATCTTTTTCAATTGCATGCCCAATTCAGTGCCCTCCCTTTTCTCATTTATTTATGTATGCATTCAGGGATATAAAACTTCCCATAAGCACTGTCTATAATGCATCGCACACATTTTGGTATGTTGTCTCATTATTACCATTCTCTTTAATGAAGTTACTGTTTGTTTCTATAATTTCTTGTTTGACCGACTCGTTCTGTAGAATTAAATTGTTTAATTTCCAATTAGTTTTTAGTCTATTTTTCCATGGCCTTTTATTTCGTATAATTTTTATTGCATCATAATCTGAGAATGATGCATTTTATATTTTTGCATTTTTGCACGGAATTTTCAGGTTTTTATGCCCTAGTACATGGTTGATTTTTGAGTATGAACAATGAACTACTGAGAAGAAAGTATATTCCTTTTTCTCCCCATTCAGTTTTCTCCAGAGATCCATCATATCTAGCCTCTCTAAAATTTTAATCTCCTCCTTAAATTGTTTCTTATTTATTTTAAGGTTAAATTTATCAAGTTCAGAGAGGAGGACGTTAAGGTCCCCCTCTAGTATAGTTTTGCTATCTATTTCGTCCTCTAATCCCCTTAACTTCTCCTCTAAGAATTAGGTTGGTGCACATATGTTAAGTAATGATACAACTTCATTCTTGATGGTGCCTTTTAGTAGGGTATAGTTTCCTTCCTTATCTCTTCTAATTATATCTCTTTTTGCTTTTGCTTTATCTGAGATAAGGATTGCTACTCCTGCATTCTTTACTTTAGCTGAGGCATAATATATTCTACTCCAACCTTTTTTTTTTAAATGTTTTCCTTATAGAGAGCTTATTGTAGGATTATGATTTTAAATCCATTCTCCTGTCCACCTCTGTTTTATGGGAGAGTTCATCCCATTCACATTCACAATAATAATTACTATCTTACTTTTCCCCTCCACTCTGTTCCCTCCCCTGCTTATCTTTTTGTTTCTTTTTTCTCCCTTACACTCCTTAAGAGTTTCCCTTTTGACCACCACCTCCCTCAATGTACCCACCTGGTGACACCCCTTCTTTACTATCCTCTGCCTTTACTGCTATTTCCTTCCCCTGTAGTCACTTTTTTTCACTCTCCCCCCTTATCCTCCTACTGCCTATAGGACACAATCAATATTAATTCTCATCAGATTATGATATTCCTCTTTTGACCCCAAAGCAATGAGAGTAAATTTCAAACAGTGTTCCTCCCCATCCTTTCTTGTCCTCTATTTAATGAATTTTTGTGTCTATTTATGTTAGAATTGTAAACTAAACTGTTTATGTTGATTCCTCTTTAAAACTGAATCCATGAGAATAATATTCAAATGATTTTCCTCTCCCTCTTTCCTTCCCTTCTACTATAGTATGTTTTTATACCTCTTCAAATGGCATAGTTTACTTTTCTCTCTCATGCTTTTCTTTTATCCCATTACAGTCCCTTTGATCTCCTTCATAAAGTTTTTATTTTTTTTTATCTTCAGATTAGTTCATTCATACCCACACCCACTATCTATCTATAACCCTTTTAATGATCATGATAATCGTATAAATTTCAATATTGACAATTATCAGCTTCTTATATAGGGATATGAACATTTTGCTCTTGTTGCATCACTAGTTATATGTGTGCATGAGTGTGAGTTTCTGCATGTGTGTGTATGTATGAATATGTGAATATGTGTTTTCCTTGTTTCCCTTGTTATGATTTTCCTGTGTCTTGTAATTGGAGATCAAATTTTCCATTCAGCTCTGGCTTTTTCATCAGGAAAGTCTGGAAGTCCCTTATTTCATTAAATAAGCATCTCCTTTCCTGAGAAATAATGTTCAGTTTTGCTGGGTAGTTAATCCTTGGTTGCAATCTTAACTCTGTGGCCCTACGAAATATTAAATTTTAATTCCTCCAATCGTTTAATTTAGCACCTGCTAGGTCCTGAGTATTCCTAACTATAGTTCTCTTTTTGGCTGCTTACAATATTTTCTCCTTAATCTTTTATGTCTGGAATTTGGCTACTATATTTCTTGAAGTTTTCAATTTGGGATCTCGTCCAGGAGGAATCTGTTGAGTTCTTTCAATAATTATTTTATCTTCTGATTCCAGGACTTCAGGGCAGTTTTCTTTGACAATCTCTTGGAAGATGTTGTCCAGACTAGTTTTGTCATTATGGCTTTCTGGTAGACCAATAATTCTTAAGTTATATATCCTGCATCTCTTCTCTTGGTCAGTTGTTTTTCCAGTTAGATATTTTACAGTGTCTCCCACTTTTTCAGTTTTGATATTTTATCTGATTGACTCTTGGTGCATCATAGAGTCCTGAGTTTAAATTTCACTGATTCTAATTTTTACCAATTTATAGTCTTTGGTTAGTTTTTGGTGGTCCTTTTTTAGGGATGCGTTGCCTCCAATTACTTCACTCATTTTACTTTTTAAGGATTTGTTTTCTTCAATGAAACTTTTTTTTTCCAATTTGGTCACTGCCTCCCTAATTTGGTCTTTAAAATCTTTCTTAAGCTCCTCTTAAGAATGCTTTTTTGGGCTTGAGACTAGTTCATATTCCCTTCTGTGGTCTCAGGTGTGGATAAAGAGTCCAAGTTGTAATCTGTATTTGGTTGTTATTAACCTACCTAAAAAAGTCTTATCAAGGGGGTGGAGCCAATATGGAGGATTAGAAACAGCACTTCCAATGTGCTCTGCTCCACACAAATTTCAAACAATGTGAAAGGGGATTCCGAACAACTTCTGGAGCCACAGCACCCACAGAACGGCAAAGAGAAGCTAACCTCCTGCTGAGGACAGCCCATCAGCCCTGCAGGGAGCAGCCGGCACAGCGCTCTGAGAGCAGGCAGCACAGCTCGCTGGGAATCAACAGCGCAGCGCACAGAGCCGAGCCTAGGTCTGCGGTTTTAGCCCCAGGGTGGCCAGGCCTTCATCCTGCTGGAGGGACCCCAGAACACCAGCAATTGTGGAAATTCCAGAATTATCAGCACAGGTATGCCTAGGACAAAGTAAGAGGTTAGAGCCCTATGGACTTTGAGACCAGTATTTGGGGAATGCGTTGGCTTCCTCCCCTGGGGGCGAAAAGCTGCTGAAGAAAGGGCAGCACAGAAGCCATTTTGCAGCATCAGTAGCGGTTTTAGCTCCTGGTCTGTGAACTGTAGGGAGATCCAGCAATCAGTCTGGGGGTTAATCTCTCTAGCTTTAAACTGCCTGGATCTGGATTGTGGTCTGGGGGGGGCGGAGTTTGGGGTGGGTATACAATTTGCCAGAGTGGGTGGAGGCTTTACAGAGGCCACCCAACTGGCAGAAGTTGTGAAGACCCCACGTTTGGGCGGAAACTCCCCTATCTGGTGGCAGAGTCCTACTGTGACAACAAGCCCAAAAATCAAGTAAGTAAGTGGCAACATGCCTAGGCAAATGAAACAAAATAAGCAGAAAAGTTCAACATTGGACTCCTATTTTAGGGGCAAAGAGGATCAAAACATGGAGAAGGACTGTGAGGTCAGAACTCCTGCACCAAAAGCCCCAAATGAAAATTAAAGCTGGCTACAGGCCATAGAGGACCTTAAGAAGCAGATAAGATAAGTGGGGGAAAATTTGGGAAGAGAAATGAAAAAGATGCAAGAAAAGTATGAAATGACAGTCAACAGGCTGACTGAGGAAAATGACACCTTAAAAAATAGACTAACTCAGGGGAGGCTACATGGCGTAGTGAGTAGAGCGTCGGCCCTGGAGTCAGAAGGATCTGAGTTCAGATCCGGCCCCAGACACTTAACACATACACACACACACACACGCACACACACACACACACACACACACACACACACACAAAACCTAGCCGTGTGACCTTGGGCAAGTTACTTAACCCCAATTGCCTTCCAAAAAAAGCAAAAAAAAAAAATAGACTAACTCAAATGGCAAAAGAGTCTCAGAAAGGCAATGAGGAGAAGAATGCCTTAAAAAGTCGAATTTACCAGATGGAAAAAGAATCTCAAAAGCTCACTGAGGAGTTTCATTCCTTCAGTTAGACTGGAGAAAATGGAAGCTAGTGACTTTATGAGAAATCAAAATACTATTAAACAGATCCAAACAAATGAAAGAATAGAAGGCAATGTGAAATATCTCATGGGAAAAACCATTGACCTGGAAAATAGATCCAGGAGAGATAATGTTAAAATTATTTGACTACCTGAAAACCATGATCAAAGAAAGAACCTAGAAACCATCCTTAAAGAAATTCTCAAGGAAAATTGCCCTGATGTTTTAGACCCAGAGGGGCAAATAGAGGTTGAAAGAATCCACCGATCACCTCCTGAAAATGATCCCAAAAAGAAAACTCCTAGGAATATTATAGCCAGGCTCCAGAACTCCAAGATCAAGGAGAAAATACTCCAAGCAGCCAGTAAGAAACAATTTCAATATTGTGGAAACACAATCAGAATAGCCCAGGACCTGGAATGTTCTACACTGAAGGATCGAAGAGCATGGAATATGATATTCCAGAGGGCAAAAGAGCTGGGATTGAAGCCAAGGGTCACCTACCCAGCAAAACTGAGTATCTTGTTTCAGGAGAAAATATGGTCATTCAGTGGAATAGAAGACTTTCAAGCATTCTTGATGAAAAAAAACAGAGTTGAATAGAAAATTTGACATTCAGATGCAAGAAGTAAGAGATGCTTGAGAAGGTAAACAAGGAAAAGAAATCAAAAGGAACTTCTCAAAGTTGGACTATTTACATTCCTACATGGAAAAACAATAACTGTGTTTGATGAAACCTTTCTCATTATGAAAATAATTGAAGAAGGGTTCATGGCATACGTTCACAGGTATACATGGATAGAGGGCACAGGTTGAATTTTTTGGGAAGGGATGATTCTTTTCTTTTTATTTTTTTTTGGAGGGCAATAAGGGTTGGGTGACTTGGAGGGCTGGATTTTTGTTTGTGTGTTGGGTGTCTGGGTCCGGATCCATGCTTGGGTCCGTCTGGCTCCTGGGCCGGTGCTCTGCTCACTGAGCCACCTAGCCGCCCCAAGGAAGGGATGATTCTTAAGGGGTGAAGTCAAGAGGTGAGAGAGGAAAGTGGCAAGAGGAGATGGAGAGAGACAGGGTCGGGTAAATTTTCTCATGTAGAAGAGGCAAGGGGAAGTAGTTGCAGGGGAGGGGAAGAACAGGAAGGCAAAAAGGCAAAAACATATTCTCATTGAAGTTTCTCAAGGAGAGAATCACATACATACTAAATGGAATATCTTACCCTCACTCACTCTCCTGAGTAGGGGAAAGGGGGATGAGAGGGGGGATGATGGCAGGGAGGGCATTCTGGGGGGAGGGGAGGTTGGAAGTGCCCACTGTCAAAGAGGGACAGGATCAAAGTAGGGAATGGTCCAGGTGGGAGGTGAGACGGGTGGGAGGGAAACATAAGCAGTCTTTTACAATATTTCTACTATGGTAATGCTTTGCATAACTATACATGTAGAACACATACTGAATTGCTTATCTTCTCAGAGGGAGTGGGTGACAAGGGAGGAAGGGAATGGATCTGAAAATCGAAGTTTTAAAATTAAATGTTTCATAAGATGTCCATGCATTGGGGCTCAGAGATTCACCTTGCCCTAATGGCAAAGTCAAAGGGGGCATGGGAGAAGATATGGGAGAGAGCAGATTGGATGAGGAGATATCTAGTGGGACTGCTAATCTGGGGTGGTGGGTAGGGAAAAAATGGGGGAAATGTAACTCATAATCTAGTGGAAATGAATGATGTAAACCGGAAATTAATAAAGCATTTGGAAAAAAAAATAAAAATAAAGGACAGAAAAAAAGCTCTTATCAATTTTCTTGACTATCCCTTCTCCTTCTCAACTTCCTTCCTTCCTATTGTAATTTTCTATTCCCTAATGTTTCAGGCTTTGCACTAAGGGCCTGGTTATTGTGTTTGAATGCTTTACCCTCTGGGTGTATAGTTTGAGGTTAAGGCAGGAGTTTCAAGAGGTATGCTGATATGCCCAGAATAATCTGTGGAGGAGGGGATGTCTGGCCACTTCACATTTCTGCCTCCACACCCAGGGCTAAAGATCAGACTGGTTTTTGATGTTCATGTAAGTGGGGGCTTTTTATTTCTCCTCCCCCACTTTTCTTTACACTTTTTTGTCTTAGTTACACCCCTTCTCAATGACTCCCAAGCTTGAGGATATTTCCACTATTTTAGGATTTCATTCTGAGTGGGACATTTATCTTTGGGTTTTCTACGTCATGGAGGAGGAATTGGAGCAGCCAGAGTTTACTTTGTCATTCTGGCTCCTGGAAAAACAACGAGGCAATTTCTAAACTTCCATGCTGGGGGCTGATAGACACAGGAGATGCTGCTGTCTCTGCTAGGGGCCCCAAACCTTCTCTTACCTAGCTCCAATGATTCATCCCTTACTGTGGTAAAATGCTGGTGAGACATTGTGTATCACCCTTGGGAAGGATGAGTCTGCTGGCTGGGGCTCCTTCTCTCAGCTGTACTGCACCCTCTACTCCGAACTGCTGCAGCTCCCACATGTGTCACACTTTTCCTTTCTGGATCCACTGGGCCCTTTCCTGGTCTGGATTCTGCCATGCTCTGTCTGCTAGAGGATTTTGTCACATCAGAATCCATTCAGGTTCACTTTTTTAAGGTATAGTGATGGGATTAATGGAGTAGCTTAGAGAAGCTACTGCTTCTCTTCCACCATCATGGCTCCTCCTCTCCCTATTTTAAATTTTTTAGCCAAAAGAACAAACATCTTTAAAAGCTGGTTTTTCTTGGGAAGGCCATCTGGAAGAGGGTGCAGAAAGGCTATCAGGAGCCCACATCCATTTTCACCACCTCAGCTGTAGCACCCCATTTTCTTGAATGAGGACCAGGCAGTGCCTGTGCTCTTCCAGAACTATAGGGCATCTCTCCTCACCCTCTGAAAAGGTGACCTCTATGAAAACCAAGGGGAGAGAGGCTGTAACTTCGTCTAAGATAGTAACAATGATGAGACAGCATATCAAAAGTTATGGGATGCATAGAAAGCATTACTTTGGGTACCTTTTATAACTCTAAATGCTTACATGAGTAAAATAGGGAAAGTATAGATCAATGAATTAGTCATGCAAAAAAAAAATAACCTAGAAAAAGAATGAATTAAGAATACCACCAAAATACCAAAGGAGACATTCTGAAAACCAAAGGAGAAATTAAAATTAAAATTAAGAAAACTATTGAATCAATATATAAAACAAGAGCTGATTTTATGCAAGCAGAGTCAATACAATAAGTAAACCTTTCATTAATATGATTTTAAAAAAGAGGAAAACCAAAATCCCAGTATCAATAATGGGAAGGGTGAATTAACCACAAATGAAAAGGAAACTAAAACAATAATTATAAACTATTTTTAATAAGTGTGGGATAATAAACTTTGCAATCTTAGTGAAATGGATGAATATAAACAAACATATAAATTGCCCAGATTAGCAGAAGACAAAAAACAATACCTAACTAATCCCATTTCAGAAAATCAAATTGAATAAAAGTCATCAGTGAACTACATAGGGGGAAAAATCTCCAGTGTTAGATGAATTTACAAGATAACTCTATCAAACATTTATAGAACAATTAATTCCAATACTATATAGTATATTTGAGAAAATGGGCAAAGAAAGAGTATAACAAAATTCTGTTTAAATACAAATATGGTACTAATACCTAAAAAGGGGAAGACTCAAGGCAGAGAAAGAAATTCATAGACCAATTTCCCTACTCAATACAGATGCAAAAATGTTATGCAAAATATTAGCAAAAAGTTGACAGTGACTTATCACGAGAACAATACGCTGTGGTCAGGTAGGATTTATACCTGGAATGCAGGGCTGGTTTCATATCAGGAAAACTGTCAGCAACAAAACTAACAAAAATCATATAGTTGAGATCACCTTCAAAATATGTAAGAGGGGACGATGAACAACTTCTGGAGCCCCAGCACCCACAGAACAAGACAGAGAAGCTAACCTACCACTGAGGACAGCCCAGCAGCCCTGCAGGAAGGAGCAGTGCAGCGTTCTGAGAGCAGGCAGAGCTCTGGGAGCCAGCAGCGCAGTGGGCAGCACATGGAGAGCCGAGCCCAGGTCCACGGGAGTGGTTTTAGCCCCAGGGCGACCCGACCAGCAGCCAGCTGGAGAGACCGGAGAATACCAGCAGCTGTGGCAATTCAAGAATTATCAACATAGACATTCCTAGGACAAAGTGAGAGGTTAGTTCCCTATGGACTTTGGGACCAGTATTTGGGGAACATGCTTGCTTCCTCCCCTGGGGGCTAGAAGCCTCTAATGACACACACCATTTTGCAGTATTCAGTGGCAGTTCCAGCTCCTAGCCTGCGAACGGTAGGGAGATCCAGCTATCAGTCTTGGGGGGTAATCGCTCTTGTGTTAACCTCTCTGAATCTGGATTGTGAACTGGGGTGGAGGTCGTGGGTGGGTTTACAGCTTGCCAGATACAGAAGTTGCCCCCACACACATTCGGGACCAAATTGCCCTTTCTGGCGGCAGAGCCAAAGTGTGGCAACAAGGCCAAAAGTCAAGTAATTAAGTAGCAACATGCCAAGGCAAAGGAAACAAATTAAACAGAAAAATGCAATCTTACACTCCTACTTTGGGGGAAAAGAAGATTGAAGCATGGAAAAATCAGAGAATTGTGAGGTCAGAAATCCTGCTGCAAAAGCCCCAAAGGAAAATATGAGCAGGTTACAGAACATAGAGGACCTTAAGAAGGACTTTAAAAATCAAATAAGAGAAATGGAGGAAAAAGTGGGAAGAGAAATGAGAAGGATGCAGGAAAAGTATGAAATTGAGGGTCAACAGCCTGACTGAGGAAAACAACACCTTAAAAATAGACTAACTCAAATGGCAAAGGAGGCCCAAAAGGGCAATGAGGAGAAGAATGCCTTGAAAAGTCGAATTTACCAGATGGAAAAAGAATCTCAAAAGTTCACTGAGGAGATTCATTCCTTCAGAGTTAGACTGGAGCAAATGGAAGCTAATGAATTTATGAGAAATCAAGATGCTATTAAGTAGATTCAAACAAATGAAAAAGCAGAAGGCAATGTGAAATATCTCATGGGAAAAACCACTGACCTGGAAAATAGATCCAAGAGAGACAATTTTAAAATTATTGGACTACCTGAAAGCCATGATCAAAGAAAGAACCTAGAAATCACCCTTTAAGAAATTCTCAAGGAAAATTGCCCTGATGTTTTAGATCCAGAGGGCAAAATAGAGGTTGAAAGAATCCACCAATCACCTCCTGAAAAAGATCCCAAAAAGAAAACACCCAGGAATATTATAGCCAGGTTCCAGAACTCCCAGATCAAGGAGAAAATACTACAAGCAGCTAGGAAGAAATAATTTCAATATTGTGGAAACACGATCAGATTAGCACAGGACCTGGCAGCTTCTACACTGAGGGATTGAAGGGCATGGAATATGATATTCCAGAGGGCAAGAGAGCTGGGATTGAACCCAAGAGTCACTTACCCAGCAAAACTGAGTATTTTGTTTCAGGGGAAAATACGGTCATTCAGTGGAATAGAGGACTTTCAAGCATTCTTGAGGGAAAAAAAGAGTTGAATAGAAAATTTGACATCCAGACGAAAGAAGCAAGAGATCCCTGAGAAGGTAATTAGGGAAAAGAAAATAAAAGGAGCTTATCAAATTTGAACTATTTGCATTCCTATATGGAAAAACAATAACTGTGACTGATGAAACTTTTCTCAGTATGTAAATAACTGCAGAAGGGTGTATGGTCATATGAGTACATATGTGAATGTGTGTATATATGTCTACAGTTATATATGTATATAGAGCATAGGTTGAATTTGTTGGGAAGGGAGGATACTCAAGGGGTGAAATTATGAGGTGAGAGAGGAAAGTGGCAAGAGGAGATGGGGAGAGACAGGGTAGGGTAAACTATCTCATGTGGAAGAAGCAAGGGGAAGTGGCTGCAGGTGAGGCAAAGAATAGGAAGGCAAAAAGGCAAAACCACATTTTCTTTGAAGTTGGTTCAGGGAGAGAACGATATACATACTAAATGGGATATCTCAACCTGTAGTAGAATAGGGCGAAGGTGGGGGGGGGTTAGAGGAGGGATAATGGATGGGAGGGCATCATTGCGGGGAGGCAAGGTTGGAAGTACCCACTATAGAAGAGGGACAGGATCAAGTAGGGAATGAATAAGGTGGGGGTTGGATGAGTGTGAGGGAATTATAAGCAGCCTTGTACAATATATCTACTATGATAATGTTTTGTATAGCTAGACATGTGCAACATATACTGAATTACTTATCTTCCCAGAGGGAATGGGTGACAAGGAAGGGAAGGAATGTATCTGAAATTCGACGTCTTAAAATTAAATGTTTCAAATGTATTTAAATACTATTATTAATACTCTTTTGCTTGTAATTGGGAGATAAGATATGCAGGCATTGGAACACAGAGATTCACCTTCCTCTAATGGAAAAGTCGAAGGGGGTATGGGAGAAGATATGGGAGAGAGCCGATTGGAGGAAGCAATATCTTGTGGGACTGCTATTCTGGGTGAGTGGGTAGGGGAAAAACTGGGGGGGGGGATAATTGTAACTCAAATCTGTCAGAAATGAATGATGTAAAACAGAAGTTAATAAAGCAATTGTTTTTTTTTAAAGAATATTCTGAAGGGATTCTGTGAATCCAAGCAGGTCACTGCTCTTTCAGTACAGGGAGTTTCCACACTAGTGAGTACTCTATACCAGTGAAATCACAGTTCTGTATACCTCCCCTCACCCCAGGCAGCAATGAGCCAACCGAGAAAAAGAGTGGTCAGGCTATTTTTGTCTCATTGTCTCTGGCTATTTCTACCACATATCACAGAACACTTAGGAAAATATTTAAGACGTAAGTTTTTGTTCGTTATGTATAGAATGTTTTTACATATCTCTATATCTATATTTGTGTCTAATGATAGTCCTCTTTAGGGCAGGGGGTAGAATGGCATGGAAACGAAGGAAAAAAAAGAAAAAAAATCATATAGTTATCTCAATAGATGCAGAAAAGTCTTTTGACAAAATATAGCAACCATTCCTAGTAAATGTACTAAAGAATCTAGGAATAAATGAAGCCTTCCTTAAAATGATAAATAGCAGCTAATTAAAACCATCAGCAAGCATTATAAGTAATGGGGATTAGCTAGAAGCATTTCCAATAAGATCCATAGTGGAAGAAATAGTTTGCTGGTCAGATCTATGGAGAAGAGATTACTTTATAATCAAATAAGATATAGAGAACATTATGAAATGCAAAATGAAGAATTTTTATTAGATCGAATTGAAAAGATTTTTTCACAAACTCAGTGCAACCAAGATTAATGAGGACCTAGAAAATTGGTGAAAAATTTAACAACCAGTTTCTCTGATAAAGACCTCATTTCTAAAATATATGGACTACTGAACCGAATGTATAAGAACACAAGTCATTCCCCACTTGGTAAATTGTCAAAATATATGAGCAGACATTTTTCAAAGGAAGAGATTAAAGGTAACTATGGTAATGGAACAATACTCTAGATCACTGTTGTTTAGAGAAGTGTAATACAAAACCACTTTGAGTTACTACATCCCACCTATCAGAATGACTAACATGATAAAATAGGAAAATTATAAATGCTGGAGATGATGTTGGAAAACTGGAAGACTAATGCATTGTTGGTTGAGTTGTGAACTTATTCATCCATTCTGGGGATCAATTTCAAACTATGCCCAATGGGCTATAAACACATGAATACCCTTGGAAACTGTAATACATGTTCTAGGAATCCATCCAAAAGAGATTATACAAAACCCACAAAAACATTTATAGCAACTCCTTCATGTATTGGTAGAGAAAAGGAAATTGAGGGATTTCCAATCATCTGGCGAATGGCTGAACAAGTTGTGGCACATAAATGTCAAAGAATATTATTGAGGTACAAGAAATGATGAGCAGGTCGTGGAAGCCAAGATGGCAGTGTAGTAGCAGGAGAACTCTGTGAGCTCCCCCCATAACAAGCTCAAATACCTATAAAATATGGCTCTAAACAAACTTTAGAAGAGAAGAATCCACAAACTGACAAAGAGAAACAAATCTCCCAGTGAAGGTAGCCTGGCATCCTGGCAGGAAAGGCCCACCACAGCATGGTGGGAGCCAATCACAAACCTTCATTAGCCCACAATTTTAGCCCCAGGGCAGCCCCCACAAGGAGCACCTTTAGCAGAACTTGGGAGAGATGATCACCAGCAGCTTTGCCAGTTTCTAGAAATATTAAACCATAAATGCCAAAGATAATGTAAAAGGTTCATGTAGAACTCTGTTGGAACTGAACGGGGCAGAGGCATGGTCCAAACTCAGCCGCCAGAGTGAGAAGAAGCCTGAGGCAAAGTGCTGTGTAGCTGCTTCGATGTGGATGCTTCAAAGAGCCCATCCTGCATTCATAGGGGTCCAAGCAACCATTCAGAGGGTAATCAATCTTGCTTTAACCTGCTTGGATCTGGATTGCAGACTGTGTAGTGGTCCTGAGGTGTGTAATCAATAAGCCAGAGCATGTGGGAACTATAGAGACAACACCTTCTTAATAGCTCTGGCAGCTGTGAATATTCCAGTGATTTGGGACAAATCTCTCCCCTCTGGAAGTAGTGTTCTAGTGTTGCAAAAAAGTTAAAAGTCATGTAATTGAGTGGTAACATGAGCAAGCAAAGGAAGAAAAGCAAGCACAGAAATCCAACTTTAGTTTCCTTTTTTGGGGGGCAAGAAAAATCAAAGCATGGAATGGCAGGAAGACATCGCAGTCAGAACTCCTGCACCAAAAGCTTCCAAGAAAAATATTAATTGGTTAAGGGCCATGAAGGAGCTCAAGAAGGATTTTGAAAATAAAGTAAGAGAAGTGGATGGAAAATTGGCAGGAGAAAGGAGAACAATACAAGAAAAACACGAAAATGTGACTGAAAAAAATAACACCTTAAAACAGATTAACTCAAATAGCAAAAGAGGGCCAAAAAACCAATGAAGAGCAGGATGCCTTAAAAGCTGAATTTAACAGAAGGAAAAGGAATCTCAAAAGTTCACTGAAGAGGATATTTTTTTTTTCAGAATTACATTGGACAAAATGGAAGCAAATGATTTTACAAGAAATCAAGCTACTATTAAACAGATCGAAAAAAAAAATATCTCATTGGGAAAAAAAAAATAGTGACCTGGAAAATAGATATGGGGAACTATTTATTTATTGGACTACCTGAACTCCTTTTTCAAAAAAAAAAGAGGCTAGAAAACATCTTCCAAGAAATTAGCATGCAAAATTACCCTGTTATTCTAGAACCAGAGGACAAAATAGAAATTGAAAGAATTCACCCATCACCTCTTGAAAAAAATCCCAAAAAGAAAACTCCTAAGAATATTATAGCCAGGTTCCAGAATTCCCAGATCAAGGAAAAAATATTACAATCAGCCAAGAAGAAACAATTTAAATATTGTGGAAACACAATCAGGATAACATAGGATCTAGCAGATTCTACATTAAGGGATTAAAGGTCTTGGGATATGATATTCTGGAGGTCAAAGGTACTGGGATTAAAACCAAAAATCACCTACCACAAAAGTGACTATAATGTTTCAGGGGACAATATGGTCAATCAATGAAATAGAGGACTATCAAGCATTTTTGATTTAAAAAAAGAGTTGAATAGAAAAATTTACATTCAAATAAAAGAAGCAAGAGAAGCACAAGAAGGTAAACAGGGAAAAGAAATCATAAAGAAATTTTCAAAGTTCAACTATTTACATTCCTACATGGAAAAATGATAACTGTAACCTATGAAACTTTTCTCAGTACCAGGATAGCTGAAGGGAACATAAATGTATAAATATATATACATACATATATGTCTTTATAGGAGGGTACATGTGCATATGAATATATATATATATATATATATATATATATAAGTGTCTGTATATATGTGTACAGATATACAAGGACAGAGGGCACACGACCAATTGAATAGGAAGGGATGATATTTAAAAGGGGAAATTGACAGGTAAGAGAAAAATATAATGAGAGGAGATGGGGAGAGACAGAATGTGATAAATTATCTCATATAGAAGAGTCAAGGGATAACTGTTACAATGGAGGGGAATAACGGGAAGGGAAGAGGAGAATGGGTGCAACCTTACTCTCATTGAATTTGGCTTATGAAGGGAATGACATACACATTTAATTTGGGTATTTTGCCCTACAGGAGTGTAGGGGGGAAGGAGATGAGTGGGGGGAAGATGGAAGACAGTGCAGTTTGTGCGGGAGAGTATTTAGAAGTACACACTTTTGAAAAAAGGACAGGACCAAAGTAGAGAATAGAACAAGTGGAAGTGGGTGAAATAGGATGGAGGGAAATATATTCAGTTTTTCATAATATACCCCCTATCAAAATGTTTTGGGAAACCACACATGTGCAACCTATATAGAAATGCTTATCTTCCCAATAACGGTGGGTGAGGAGGGAGGAAGGGAAGGAATCAGCATTTCAAAGTTTTAAAATTGAATATTTAAAAATATACATTATTTTTATAAGCAAATTGGAAGTGATATATACAGGCACTGGAGTATGGAGGTCCATTTGTCCTACCAGAAAGTCGGAGGGGAATGGGGGAGGATATAGGAGAGAGAAGATTGGGGGCGGGTGTATTCAGTGAGATTATTGTTTTGGGGCGGTGGGTAGGATACAGATGGGTTTAAAACTTGTAACTCAATATCTTGTGGAAAGGAATGATGTAAACTAAAAACAAACATAAATTTTAATTTTAAAAATTAATAATATAAAGAAAAAATAAAAATAATACAAATGAAACAAACCAACAAACAAAATGATGGGCAGATGGACTTAAATGCAAGGACGAACTAGAATGACCTAATGATAATTGAGCACGACCAGAACATTATACATAGTAATAGCCACAATGTGCAATTACTTTTTTGATAGACTTAGCTCCTTTAAGCAATGTAAGGATCCAAGACATTTTCAAAAGTCTTTTCATGAAAATACAGTCCGCATGCAAAAAAAAAAAAAACAACAACATATATATAAAATCTGATTGCAACTTGAAACCTATTATTTGCTCTCTCTCTCTCTCTCTCTCTCTCTCTCTCTCTCTCCCCTTTTTTTTCTTTCACTTGGTTTCTTCTATTGCTTCCACTTGTTCTTTACAAGATAACTAATGTGAAATTAGATTCAGTATAACTATATATGCAGAGTCTAAATCAAATTGCATGCCTTCTTTGTGTGGGGGGAGCAAAGAGATGGTGAGAAATTTTAAAACTCAAAATCTTAAGGAAGTAAATGTCAAAAACTAAATATAAACAAATTAATGAATAAATTTTAAAAAATGGAATTATCAGTGTATACCAACATTTTATCCAATGTTGGAGAGAGTTGCTAAACCACTGATAGTTTGTGAGAGTATCCCAGGATCACATGGACATATATTAGAAATGAGACTTCAATCTCCATCTTCAGAGTATTTTGTATTTGCTATGTTTTATACCTAAAATAGTTTCAGGAAAATTATAGCTGAAAAACACAACTAACAATAAATTATAGATAAATAATAGATATAGAACCATCAGGAAATCTAGAGATAACTTAGTTCAATCCTGCCATTTCACAGATATAAAAGTTGGGGCTCAGATAGGTCAAGTGACTGTTCCCAAACTGCAAAAGTCATAAACAGCAGAGCTAGCATTTTGAACACATATGTTCTGCCCCAAATCTAGTCCTCTTGTTCTGAATCTGTTAGACCTTGAAGAAAGCAAAGCAAAAGTAAAACAGCAACAACAGGAACAGCAAGAAAACAACTGAGAAAGTAATTCTTCCAATAATTGCATTTATTGTTTTCTAAATATTTGGTTCTACAGAGGAAGGCTTCAAGTGTGATGGAGGCATATACATGACAAAGGTACAACATGTCATCTGATTTTCAATATGTAATTTTCCCCTGTACCTGCCTACCTTCCCCTGTACCTTCCCCTGTACTTATAAAGGTACATCATGTCATCTGATTTTCAATATGTAATTTCCCCATGTACCTATCCTGCTCTCAACCTATTATTTCATTGATGTGGTGACCTCTTTCTTGGTCAGAAAACTACCCCTACCAATGCCTACTGGGAATTTTTTGAAATTTAAATACTTCTGAGTAAATCACTTCCCCAGGGTTATATTTCCTATACAAGTGTGCCTCATATTGAGCAGCAGGAGTTGCAGGTAAGTGTAATTTCTCAGCTTCAAAGAGATGTTGAGAGAATTTTTTTTTCATTATCCATTAGTTCACCAAGGTGTTTTTCCTAAATTTCACATCAATTCGCACCATGTTCCCCTACTTTAAAAAAAAAAAAAAAAACTCTAGTAATTTGCTGCCAACTCGAGAACTAAACTTTTAAAAATACTCTTTTTGGCATTAAAAGCCCTTCTTCATCTAGCCCCATTCCTATCTTTCCAATCTTCTTACTCTTTATCACCCTACCACATGGTTTTTGATCCCATGATGCTACCACCCTGGCTGTTCCAGGAATAAGATAGACATTTTATCAGATCCATGTACCCTTTCTTCCTGTACCCTAAGTGAAAAATGTTCTCCCCATCCCTCAAGTGCACCTACAGACTTCCCCAACTTTCTTTGGATCTCATCTAAAATTCTAATTTTTACAGGAAGTCTTTCCTATAACCTGTTAATTATAGTGTCTTCCCTCTTTTAGTTATTACTTACTTATCCAACATATAGCTTGCTTTTTATGTATTTGTTGGTATGTTTTCTCATTCATTAGATTATAAATTCCTCAGATTATATTTTGCAATATAGATACTTAATAAATATTGATTGATTGATGGAAGGCCTGAAATAGGAGCTATTTGGAACAGGGAAAGTTCTCTTCTTAAACTGCACAGATTCTGCCTCTTCCATCCATTCAGTCTCTCTTGAGAACTGGGAAAACTATACTTTCCCTGCAGTTATAATACTATAGTTGTTATAGGAGGGAAATGAACCTAGGTTTTCCTGATTCTTAGACCTTCTGTCTATTCAGTATGCCACACTCTACTTTCCCCTGCCCCCTAAGTAAGAATTGGATAGAAACAAAAACAAACCCAACAATATAATAGATGATCCAATTGAACAAACATTTCTTAAGTGCCTACTATAAGCAAGATTCAAGCAAAGGAAAGGAGTCAATCCTTTTTCAATGTCCATGAAGTAGGTCATTCTTCCTTATTTAATGACCAAATCATATCTAATAAATCTTCATATATACTCACCAACCCACAATACTTCAAACCCTTTGTATTTCAAGAAATGAAAGAAACATGAACATAAGTGGCTTATAGAATACTAACCACTAGAACTGGAATGGTTTGACATAAGAGCTTGTGCTTGGAGAACAAAAAAGGAAACCAGGACACCTGCAGTCAGAAATGAGGAAGAAGTTCTTGGCTGGCATGAAAAAGACAGAGAAAAAGGAGATGAAAAACCAAGTTCAGCGTAGCCAAGATGGTAGAGTAAAAACAGCTCATCCAAGACACTCTGCCTCCAGATTCCCCCCAAACTATGTAAAAGGGGACTCTGAACAACTTAAGTAGCCCCAGCACACACAGAACGACATAGAGAAGCTAACCTCCCGCTGAGGACAGCCCAGCAGCCCTGCAGGAAGGACCAGCGCAGTGGTCTGGGACCTGGCAGCGCGCAGCATGCAGAGTGTAGGAGCCGAGCCGAGCCCAGGTCCGGGTGAGGTGAGGTTTTAGCCCCAGGGTGGCAGGGCCAGCAGCCAGCTGGAGAGACCCCTGAACACCAGCAAGTGTGGCGACTCCATAATTATCAACATAGACATTACTAGGACAAAGTAAGAGGTTAGTGTCCTATGGACTTTAGGACCAGCATTGGGGGAATGTGTTGGCTCCCTCCCCTGGGCACTAGAAGCCACTGAGGAGACATGCCATTTTGTAGTTTTCAGAGGCAGCTCCAGCTCCTGGCCTGCAAACTGTAGGGAGATCCAGCAATCAGTCTTAGGGAGTAATCACTCTTGCTTGAACCTCCCTGGATCTGGATTGTGATCTAGGGTGGAAGTCGTGGGTGGGTTTACAGCTTGCCAGAAACGGAAGTTGCCCCCCACACGTTCGAGACACTAACCTCTTACTTTGTCCTAGGCATGTTTATGTTGATAATTCTGGAATCGCCACAGCTGCTGGTGTTCTGGGGTTCCTCCAGCTGGTGGCTGGCCCTGCTGCTCTGGGGCTAAAACCTCGGCTCACTGGGACCAGGGCTCCACTCGGCTCTTCTCCCCACGCTCTGCGCGCTGTGCGCTGCCGGCTCCCAGACCACTGTGCTGGTCCTTCCTGCAAGGCTGCTGGGCTGTCCTCAGTGGGAGGTTAGCTTCTCTGCGTCGTTCCGTGGGTGCTGGGGCTCCTTAAGTTATTTTTATTCCACCATCTTGGCTCCGCATCCAGCATTATACTAATTTTTGAAGAATAAATGGTTCTTGGATTTATCGTAGGTCCTTTGACCTTCAGAATGTAATATTTCAAGCCTTCTGATACCTTAATGTAGAAGCTGTTAGGTCTTGTGTAATCCCGATTGTGTTTCCACAATACTGGAATTGTTTCTTCCGCGATGCTTGTAGTATTTTCTCCATAACCTGGGAAATTTGAAATTTTGGATATTCCTATTGGTTTTCTTTTTGAGATCATGTTCAAGTAGAGATCAGTGAATTATTTCAATTTCTATTTTACCCTCTGGTCATAAAATATCAGGGTAATTTTCCTTGAAAACTTCTTGAAGGATAATTTATAGACTTCTTTTTTTAATCATGGCTTTCAGGTAGTCCAATAATTTTTAAATTATCTCTCCTCTATCAAATTTCCAGGTACGTGGTTTTCCAATGAGATATTTCACATAGGCTTCTGATTTTTTTCAATTGTTTGGATATGTTTTATTGTACCAGGTAAGTGGATTTCCAATAAGATATTTCATTTTGCCTTCTGATTTTTCAATTGTTTGGAGTATCTAGATTTTTTAATACCTAGATTCTCATAAAGTCATTAGCTTTCATTTGTTCCAATCTATTGTGGAAGGAATTATTCTCTTTACTGACTTTTTGAAATTCACTTTCAATCTTGCAAAGTTGGCTTTTTAAGGTATTCTTCTCCTCATTGGCTTTTTGGGCCTCTTTTGGCATTTGGGTTAGCCTATATTTTTCAAATACTTTATTAACTTCTGGTTTACATCATTCATTTCTGCAGATTTGAGTTACATTTTCCCCATTTTCCCCCTACGCACCACCCCAGAATAGCAGTCCTACAGGATATTCACTTCTCCAATCTGCTCTCTCCCATTTCTTCTCCCATGCCACCTTTGATTTTTCCAGTAGGGCAAGGTGAATCTCTGTGCCCCAATGCTTATATATCTTACTTCCCAGTTATATGTAAAATAATATTAATAATAGTTTTATATATTTTTAAATATTTCCTTTTAAAACCTCAATTCCAGTTGCATTCCCTTCCTCCCTTGTCACCCGCTCTTACTAGGAAGATAGGCAATCCATTATATGTTGTACATGTGCAAATATACAAACCATTACCATAGTAGATGTAGTGTAAAAGACTGACTATATTTCCCTCCCTCCTATCCCACCTCCCACTTGGTCTATTCCCTACTTTGATTCTGTCCCTTTTCAAAAGTGGGTGCTTCCAACTTCCTTGCCCCCACCTGCACTCCTATCCATCATCCCTCCTTTCATACCCTTTCCGCATACTCTCCTGTACAGTGAGATATACTATTTAGTATGTATGCTATTCTCTCCCAGAACCATGTTCAATGAGAATAAGTTTTTTTTTCTTTTAATCTTCCTGTTCTTCCCCTCCCTTGTAACCATTTTCCCTTGTCTCTTCCATGTGAGATAGTTTATCCCATTCTGTCTCTCTCTATCTCCTCTCCTTATATTCCTCAATCACCTCTTAATTTCACCTTTTAATTATCACCCCTTCATATAAATTTGACCTGTGCCCTATATCTATGCATACATGTAAACATATATAAACACATTCATATATGTCTTCATATGCCAATATACACTTCTTCAACTATTTTCATAATGAGAAAAGTTTCATCCGTTACACTTGTCATTTTTCCATGTAGAAATGTAAATAGTTCAACTTTGATAAGTTCCATATTATTTCTTCTCCCTGTTTACCTTCTCAAGTATCTCTTGCTTCTTGCATCTGAATGTCAAACTTTCCACTCAACTCTGTTTTTTTCCTCAAGAATGCTTGAAAGTCTTCTATTCCATTGAATGACCACATTTTCCCCTGAAACATGACACTCAGGCCCACTGGGTAGGTGATTCTTGGTGTCAATCCCAGCTCCTTTGCCCTCCAGAATCTCATATTCCCAGCCCTTCAATCTTCCAGTGCAGACACTGCCAGATCCTGAGCTATCCGAATGCATATCCACAATATTCAAATTGTTTCTTTCTGGATGCCTCCAACACCTTCTCCTTGATTTGGGAAATCCAGAACCTGGCTATTATATTCCCAGGATTTTTCCCTTTGGAATCCCCTTCAGGAGGTGATTGGTGGCTTCTCTCAACCACTATTCTGCCCTCTGGTTCCCAAACATCACGGCAACCTGCTTTGAGAATTTCCTGAAGGATTATTTCCAGGTTCTTGATCATGACCTTCAGGCAGCCCAATCATTTTTAAATTATCTCTCCTGGATATATTTTCTAGGTCAGTGGTTTTTCCCATCAGGTATTTCACATTGCCTTTATTCTGTAATTTGTTTGGATCTGCTTAACAGCATCTTAATATCTCATAAACTTACTAGCTTCCATTTGCTCCAATCTATTTCTGAAAGAATCATTCTCCTCAGTGAGCTTTTGAGATTCTTTTTCCATCTGGCAAATTCTGCTTTTTAAGGCATTCTTCTCCTCATTGCCTTTTTGAGCCTCTTTTGACATTTGAGTTTAACTATTTTTTAAGTTGTTATTTTCTTCAGTCAGAGACTCATTTCATACTTTTCTTGCATATTTCTCATTTCTCTTCCCAATTTTCCCCCACTTCTTTTATCTGCTTCGTAAGGTCCTCTATGGCCTGTTACCAGGTCATATTTTCATTTAGGGCTTTTGGCGTAGGAATTCTGACCTCACAGTCCTCCTCCTGTTTCATGTTTCAATCCTCTTTGCCCCCAAATAGGAATCTAATGTTGAATTTTCTGTTTACTTTGTTTCCTTTGCCTAGGCATGTTGCCACTCAATTCTGTGCTTATTGGCACAGTAGTACTCTACCACCAGCCAGGGGAGCTTCTGTCCCAAATCCTGGGGTTTACTCAGCTGCAGGAGGTATTAGTTGGGTGAACTCGATGGAGCCTTCACATGCTCTGGCAAGCTGGTCACACACCCCAAGACCTCTAAACTAGACCACAATCCATATCCAGGAAGGTTAAGGCAAGAGTGCTTAACCCCCACACTGATCACAATATCCTCCTACAGTCCACAGGCCAGGATCTGAAGCCTGAATGTGTTGCAAGCTGCTCTATGGCTACTAGTCCCAAAGTCCAAACTGCACTGACCTCTTACTTTGTCTTGACCATCTATGTGTTGATAATTCTGGAAACACCAAAGCTGCTGGTGTTCTGGAATCCCTCTAGCCAGATGCTGGTCATACTACCCTGGGCCTAAAACCTCCAACTCACTTAGGCTTAGGCTCAGCATCCAGAGTGCTGAGCTGGCCACTCCTTTCCAGGCTGCTGGGCTGTCCTCAGTGGGAGATTAGAATCTCTGTGTCATTTTTGGGTTGTGTAGCTCTAGAGTTTGTTCAAAGACCACTTTTACATAAATTGGAAGTGGTGTGGGCCACAGCTCTGTGGAAGTGCTTTTTCTGCTCAGCCTTCTTGGCTCTTCCCCCTGTTAGTCTATTTTTTCAGGTGTTATTTTATTAATTATTTTTGGGGTCTCCTTTAGCAGGCTTTTCACTCACTTTTCATGATTTTCTCGCATCATTCTCATTTCTGTTCCCAATTTTTCCTCACTTCTCTTACTTGATTTTCAAAATCCTCCTAGACCTACCCCATGGCCTATAACCAGTTCATATTTTTCTTGGAAGATTTTGATGTAGGAGTTTTGACTTTGTTGCCTTATTTTGGTTACAACTTTGATCCTTTTTATGTCCAAAAAAGGAGTCTCTTGTCTGATTGCTCTTGATCTGCTTGCCTATCTTGCCCACCAATTACTTGACTTTTAAGCTTTTTGCCGTGGTAGAACTATGCTTCTCTACACAGAATTGTGTCCCAGATTGTTGAAGTTTTCTCAAAAGTTATCAGAGCTATGAGGAAAGTGCCCTCTCTATACCCACCACAAGCTCTGGAATACTGACATTCCTTACCCGAGGACCACCATGCAAGACCACAATGCTGAATCAAGCAAGTGAAAGCAAGAGTCATTACCCTCTGAATGGTTGCTTGGTCTCCCTACAATCTGCTGTGCAGGAGCTCCAGGGACAATCATGGTGCAGTAGGTGCAGCCACCATGCTTTTGCAACCTCTAGCCCTCCTGGCAGAGCCAGACCATACTTTTTTGTCACCAGGTTTCAACAGAGTTCCCATTGATCTCTTACTTTTACTTTATCCTTTAATGGATTGGGAAGTCTGAAAACTGCCACATTTTCTGGTTATTCACTGACCTGAAGTCTGCTCTGGCCAGTGTGTGCCACTGGTCTGTGCCTCCCTTGGTCTGGGCCCACAACGCTCATGCAGGATTGTGCTCAGCTCCCAATCCAGTGTGATAGACCCTTCCTTTTGCCTGCAATACCTCCATCCATGATGAATTTGTTTCTCTCTGTCACTTTGTGGGTTCTATATCTATAAATTTTGTTTAGAGTCATATTTTAAAGGTATTATATATGGATGATGCAGGAACTTAAGCAAGTTCCTATTTTGACTCTGCTATCTTGGCTCTGTCCACTGAGAACTTGGAATTGTCTGACCTACTTCATCATCTTCCCAGAATCCTCTCCCAGATTTAGAAATTCTGATTTCTAAATAAATATTTTCTTCAGTAAACATTTGTGCTTCCTTTTCATTTTGATAAATTTTGCTTTTTTTATTTTTCTGCTCATTGGCTTTTGGATCTTTTTTTTTTCCTTTTCCTTAATTTTTAAAGGTTTTATATTCTTTAGTATTACTTTGTTTCCTTTATCAAAATGTTGACTTGTTTTTTTTTTTATTTTTTAAACTAATTTATTAGTTTAGTTCCAGTTAAAGAGATTCAATTCTATAGTTCCTTGATTTTCAAATTTCCTTTACTTCCCTCCCTCCACCGCCCATGATAGCATAAAGGATCTACAAATACATTCATATTAGGGATTGGTCCAATTACAAAGGCATATTGTACTAGGTTAGATGAAAAATGATAAAGAGGAAATGAAACCAAACAATGAAAAGAAAAAGATCAATTAGTTTGCTTCCATCAGGATTCAGGCTCAGGTTTTTCTAGTTATATCTCTGGATATTGCATTTCTCTCTTTCATGAGTCTTTCAGGATTGACTTATATCACTGCATTGCTGAAAAGAGACCAGTCTGTCATAGTTGGTCATCACACATATGATTTTTCTGTGATTGTATACAAATTTCTCCTGATTCTACTCTTCTCGCTCAGCATCAATTTGTATAAGCCTCTCCAGGTAAATTTGAAATCCATCTCCTCGTCATTTCTTATAGCACAATGATATTCCATTGCATTCATATACCATAACTTGTTTAGCCATTCCCCAATTGATGGGCACCCCTTTAGTTTCCAATTCTTTGCAACCAAGAAAAGATCTGCTGTAAATATTTTGGTACATTTGGGTCTTCCACCCTTTTCTATGATGTCTTTGTGAACTAACCCTAGAAGTGGTATTCCTGGGTCAAAGCGTGTGAAATTATTTACAGTACTTTGGTCATAGGTCCAGATTGCTCTCCAGAATGGTTGGATAAGTTCACAACTCCACCATCAATGTAATAGTGTTCCAATTTGCCCACATCATCTCCAGCATTTGTCATTTTCTTGTTTTGTCATCTTAGCCAATCTGACTGGAGAGATGTGGTATCTCAGAGTTCTTTTGATTGGAATTTCTCTAATCAATAGTGATTTAGAACATTTCTTCCTATGCTTATAGATATCTTTAATTTCTTTCTCTGAAAACTTCCTGTTCATATCCTTTGACCATTTATCAATTGGGGAATGACTTGTATTCATATAGATTTGACTCAGTTCTCTGGCTCCTATGATTTCTCTTGGCCCTTCACGAGATGAAGGCGAGATGACTGGGATTCATCTTGGTAAGTATACAGGCTGGGCATTCTTCCCTCTCTAGTGTAGTCTGCTTGCCTTCTCTTACATCTGAGCGGTGCAGACCCCATGGGCTCTGTGCTTGTCCTCTCCAGACGAACTGGGTAATTTCCTGCGCGGGATTCTGCCACAATCAATCTCCAAGTGGATTTTGTCCGTCCAGAATCCGTTCAGATTCAATTTTTAAGGTTTAGTGACAGAGGAGCTTTCCACAGTTAGTGCTTCCTTCCCGCCATCTTGGCACCACCTCTTGACTTGTTTTTCATGATATTCTTGCATCACTCTGATTTATCATATAAATTTTTATTCTACCTCCCTTACTTTACTCTCTTTTATTATTATTAAACAAAAGCTTTATTAACTTTTGTTTTACATCATTCATTTCTGACGGATTTTGAGTTACAATTTTTTTTCCTCCGTTTTTCCCCTACCCACAATCCCAGAATAGCAGTCCCACAAGATATCGCTTCCTCCAATCTGCTCTCTCCCATATCTTCTCCCATACCCCCTCTGACTTTTCCATTAGAGCAAGGTGAATCTCTGTGCCCCAATGCCGGCACATCTTATATCCCTATTATAAGCAAAAGAGTATTAATAATAGTATTTATATATATTTGAAACAATTAATTTTAACACCTGGGATTTCAGATACATTCCCTTCTTCCCTTGTCACCCATTCCCTCTGGGAAGATAAGTAATTCAGAATATGTTGTACATGTATAGCTATGCAAAACATTAACATAGTAGATATATTGTAAAAGGCTGCTTATAATTCCCTCCCACCCATAGCACACCCCACCTCATCCATTCCCTACTTGATCCTGTCCCTCTTCTATAGTGGGTACTTCCAACCTCCCCTCCCCCCAAGAATACCCTCCCATCCATCATCCCCACTCTCATCCCCCTTCCCCCTGTTCTGCGGCGCGGTGAGATACCCCATTTAGTATGTATGTCATTCTCTCCCTGAAAAGAATTAAAGGAGAGTGTTGTTTTGCCTTTTGCCTTCCTATTCTTCCCCTCACCTGTAGCCAATTCCCCTTGCTTCTTCTACATGAGATAGTTTACCTTACCCTGTCTCTTCCCATCTCCTCTTGCCACTTTCCTCTCTCACTTCATAATTTCACCCCTTAAGTATCATCCCTTCACAAAAAATTCAACCTATGCCCTCTATCCATGTATAACTGTAAACATATATACACACATTCATATATGTATTCAAATGATCACACACCCTTCTTCCATTATTTTCATACTGAGAGGGGTTTCATCAGTCACAGTTACTGTTTTTCCATATGGGAATGTAAATATGTCAGTGTTGATAAGTTCCTTTTGATTTCTTTTCCCTGATTACCTTCTCAGGCATCACTTGCTTCTTGTGTCTGAATGTCAAATTTTCTATTCAACTCTGGTTTTTTTCCTCAAGAATGCTTGAAAGTCCTCTATTCCACTGAATGACCATATTTTCCCCTGAAACAAAATACTCAATTTTGTTGGGTAGATGATCTTTGACTTCTATCCCAGGTCTTTTGCCTTCTGGAATTTTATATTCCATGCCCTTTGGTCCCTCAGTGTAGAAGCTGCCACGTCCTGTGCTATTCTGATTGTCTTTCCACAACATTGAAATTGTTTCTTCCTGGCTGTTTGTAGTATTTTCTCCTTGATCTGGTGATTCTGGAACCTGGCTATGATATTCCTGGGAGTTTTCTTTTTGGGATCTTTTTTAGGAGGTGATCGGTGGATTCTTTCAACCTCTATTTTGCCCTATGGATCTAAAACATCAGGGCAATTGTCCTTGAGAATTTTTTTTTTTTTTTTTTTTTTTAGCAATTGGGGTTAAGTAACTTGCTCAAGGTTACACGGCTAGTCATTATTTATGCGTGGGTGCTCATTTTCTGAGGCCGGATCTGATCTCGGGTCATCCCAACCCTGAGGCCGGCGCTCCTACTCACTGTGCCACCTAGCCACCCCTTTAGGGCAATTGGGGTTAAGTAACTTGCCCAAGGTTACATGGCTAGGTTTTTGTTTGTGTGGATTAAGTGTTGGAGGCCGGCTCCGAACTCAGGTCCTTCTGATTCCAGGGCCGGCGCTCTATTCACTGCGCCACCTAGCTGCCCTGACCTTGAGAATTTCTTGAAGGGTGATTTCTAGGTTCTTTCTTTGATCATGGCTTTCTGGTAGTCCAATAATTTTTAAATTGTCTCTCCTGGATGTATTTTCCAGGTCAGTTGTTTTGCCTATGAGATATTTCACATTGCCTTCTACTCTTTCATGTGTTGGATCTGCTTAACAGCATCTTGATTTCTCATGAAGTCATGAGCTTCCATTTGCTCCAGTCTAACTCTGAAGTAATGAATCTCCTCAGTTGAGCTTTTGAGATTCCTTTTCCATCTCTTAAATTCGACTTTTCAAGGCATTCTTCTCCTCATTGCCCTTTTTGGCCTCCTTTGCCATTTGAGTTAATCTATTTTTAAGGTGTTGTTTTCCTCAGTCAGGCTGTTGACCCTCATTTCATACTTTTCCTGCATCCTTCTCATTTCTCTTCCCAATTTTCCTCCACTTCTCTTATTTGATTATTAAAGTCCTTCTTGAGGTCCTCTATGGCCTGTAACCCGCTCATATTTTCCTTTGGTGCTTTTGCAGCAGGATTTCCGACTTCACAGTCCTCCTCCTATTCTATGCTTCGATCCTCTTTGCCCCCAAAATAGGAGTCTAATGTTGCATTTTCTGTTTAATTTGTTTCCTTTGCCTTGGCACGTTGCCACTTGATTACTTGACTTTTGGGCTTGTTGCCACAGTATGACTCTGCCACCAGACAGGGGAGCTTCTGCCCCGAAAGTGTGGGGGGAAACTTCCATTTCTGGCAAACTGGATATCCACCCCACGACCTCCCCCAGACCACAATCCAGATCCACGGATTTTAAGGCAAGAGAGATTACCCCCCAAGACTGATTGATGGATCTCCCTACAGTTTGCAGGCCAGGAGCTGGATCTGCCTATGCAAACTGCAAAAATGGTGTGTCTCCTCAGCGGCTTCTAGCCCCCAGTGGAGGAAGCCAAGGTGTTCCCCAAATACTGGTCCCAAAGTCCATAGGGCCCTAACTTCCCACTTTGTCTTCGGCATGTCTGTGTTGATAATTCTGTAATTGCTACAGCTTCTGGTGTTATTGGGTCCCTCAAGCTGGCTGTTGGCCCAGCTGCCCTGGGGATAAACCTGCGGCTTATGTGGACCTGGGCTCGGCTCTCTGCATCCTGCACTCTGAGCTTCCAGCTCCCAGAGTACTGTACTTTTCCTTCCTGCAGGCCTACTGGGCTTTTCTCAGTGGGAGGTTAGCTTCTCTGTGTCATTCTGTCTTTGCTGGGGCTCTAGAAGTTGTTCAGAGTCCCCTTTTACATAGTTTGGAAGTGATCTGGGGGGAGAGTGTCTTGGACGTGCTGTTTCTACTCCGTCATCTAGGCTCCGCCTCCCCCTAACTTTATTTTCAAAATATTTTTCACTTCTTCCATGGCCAATTCACATTTTCATTGGAAGCTTTGGATATAGAAGCTTTGGTTTTCTTATCTTCTGAGTGTGTGTTTTGATCTTCCTTGTAACCATAGTAAATTTCAATGTAGTTTTTCCCGTTGTTTTTTCTTAATAATCTATTACTTGACTGTTTACAATTTATTAGAGTAATTCTCTCCTTCCTGTTTGGAGGGCAGACTGTTCTAAGCTTTAGGTGTTTTGTGCAGCTGTTTTCAGAGATACTTCTAAGTTTTCAGTTCTTTCAAGTTTGTATTATCCTATCCTGTCCTATTCTCTGGTCTTTGAGCAACAAAAGCACTATTTTCTTCCCTGTGATTGTGAGAATGTTTCCTGCTACACTGGGGGCACAAGCTTTGTTATTTTATTGCCGCCTCTACCCTCTGACTTTCACCCAGGACTTGGAGTTGGATCTGAGTATGGGTAAAGCTACAGGGTCACAGACCTCCCTCAATGCTTACAAAATAGTCTCTGTAATAACCTTATCACAAGTTACTACATATCCTTACTGTATGAGAACTGAGTGCTTCAGAAGGAGTCACTGCCAATTCAGTCATCTCTAAGGCTGCTTCTGGTTTCCTAGGGCTGGACTTGTGCTGCTGTGGCCTACACTGGGCTGCATTCTACTCTCACCCATGTGTAACAGACTCTTCCTACTGGTCTTTTTCTTTTGGTTCTATGGGCTGAGAGATCTGGAAACCACCACTATTGCCTGTGATACGTTTGCCCCAAGATCTTCTCCTTCCTGATTTGCTGGGGAACAACATCTGTGAGCTTGACTGGCACTGCATTACACTCCTCTCTCATCCTAATGTAACAGATTTTTCCAAGCAGACTTCCAGGTTTTTTTGGGTTGGAAATTTGTTTCACTCTGTGTTTTCTTGAGTTCTGTTGTTCTAGGTATAGTTTAGTCATTTTTGCATGTATTTGGCAGGGATTGGGGGAGATTCTCAAGTGACTATTTGCTTTTACCTTGCTTCTTTTCTCTGCCTCTTTTCTCCTCCCTTTTCTTTCCCCTTTGCTCTGATACTTCTGGCTTATCTTCTCTCCCCCATAATCTATTGTCTTTTCCTCTTCCCCCCTATTTCCCTATAGGTTAGGTTAAATATCTACACATAATGAAATGTGTATGTTATTTCTTCTTTGAGTAAATTTGATGAAAGTTCAAATATTGCTCAATTCCCCTCCCTTTCTTCCCTCTATTGCAATAGGTATTCCTTGCTTCTTCACGTGTTATAATTTACCCCATTTTCACCTTCCCTTTACCCTTCTCTCAGCATAATCCTTTTCTTTTTGCACACCTTAATTTTTTTCTTACATCGTCACATCAAAATCAACTTATACCCACAACCACTTTCTAAGTTTTTCCCATCTAAGTGTTCAAATAAAAATTCAGTTCTAAAGAGTTACAAGAATCATATTCCCTTATGGTGATATAAGCAGTTTAACCTTATTGTATAAAATAGTTTGTGTCTTTTCATGCTTCTCTTGAGTCTTGTATTTGAAGATCAACATTTCTGTTCAGATATAGTCTTTTCTTTAGGAATGATAGAAAAACACAACATTTGATTTAATGTTAATATTTTCCCTTAAAGATTATGCTCCATTTGCTTTGTAGTTGATTCTTGGTTGTAATCCAAACTCCTTTGCCTTCTGCACTATCATATTACAAGTACTTAGACCCTTTAATGTAGAAGCTGCTTAACCTTTAAAATCTTGACTTGGGGTATTTTTCTTATTCCTGGCTTATTTCTGACTGTTTGCAGTATTTTCTATTGACCTGATAGTTCCAAAACTTGGCTACAGTATTACTTTTTTGCATTTTGAGTTCTATTTCAGTAGTTATTCAGTGGATTCTTTCAAGAGCTATTTTAATTTTTGGTTCTAATATATAAGAACAGTTTTCTTTTGTATGTCCTTGAGAGATCCTATGAGGTATTTTTGACCTGGTTTTCAGGTAGATTGGTTTTCAAATTGACTGATAATTCTTAAAATAGTTCTCCGAATTAATTTTCTAGATCATTTGCTTTTACAAAAAGTGTTTTTATATTTTTTCTATATTTTATTGTATATATTTTTAATGATTCTTGATGTCTCATAGTGTTATTAGCTTCCATTTACCCCATTCTAATTTATAAGGAATTATTTTTTGAGTTAGCTGTTGGACCTCTTTTTCTGTTTGAACAATTCTACTTTCATGGAGCTATTTTCTTCAGTAAATTTGTGTTCTTTCTTTTCTGAGCTGTTGACTCTTATCTTAAAAAAAAAAGTCTCGTTTCTTTTCCCAGTTTTTCTTTTACCTCTCTTTTTTCACATTGTTTATCCTTTCTGAGCTCTTCCTAGAAGGCTTTTTGAGATAAGACCAACACATATTTCTGTTTCAGTTTTCACATGTAGACATCATGGTATTGTTCTCTTTTGAGTTTGTGTTTCATTCTCCCCTGTTAGTATGTTAGTATCTTTATGGTCAAGATTCTTTTTTTGTTTGTTTGTTTGTTTCCTTCCAGCTCATATTTTTGCCAATTTTGTGACTTCTAAAATTGAGCTATGATCTTGGGGCAGAGGGTTGCACTGTCCTAAGGTTCTTGTCCTGGGTACTAGGAGTCTCTTCAGGGGCTTTGTCCTCTCAGGACTTAGGTGCTTTAGCTTAATCGCTACTCTGGTGGTCTGGCCAAGTTGTATTTGTTGCTTTCTGTGTTCTGGGGCTGGCAAGTTCCCTTCAGCACTGGGGTTAGAGTCCCCACAGCTGGCTACCTTTGGCACTGGTCTCCTGATGTAGGATCAATGGACCTCATTTAATAATCTATTCTATAGCTAAGAAAATCCAAGTTCCTTTCTGGATAAGATCTGCACATGGCTTGGTCGCCTTATAATATAAGTGAGACATACATTTCCTGAAATCTTTCTTAATAATTTTAAGCCAGAAAATAATTTCACTCCAATTTTTGTAGATTCTTTTTTATATATATTTGAAACATTTAATATTAAGACCTCGAATTTCAGATCCATTTCCTTCCTCCCTTGTCACCCATTCCCTCTGGGAAGATAAGTAATTCAGTATATGTTGTACATGTCTAGCTATGCAAATCATTATCATAGTAGATATATTGAACAAGGCCACTTATAATTCCCTCCCACTCATCCCACCCTGTAGCTTCTTTTGCTCTAGAATTCATTTAGAGGCTTGATTCAATACTGTTTCTTAGGGAATCTGTAGAAAGTTCAGCCAACTTACTGATTTTTCTGTGCCATCTTGCCCCTTCCTCCCACATCTATTAAATATGTCAGAATGCTAGGTCATACACTGCTTAGAGTACAGGGCAGAAGTCAGGGAAGACTAAGTTCAAATTGAATCTTAGAAATTTTCTAGCTTTGTGATCCTGGGCAAGTCAATTGAATGCTATCTGTTGGGGGTAGAATCACGATGGTCACAGGGGAGGAAAATACATAATCTCCCAAAACAACCATCTCAAATACCTGTAAAATATGTCTCTAAACAAAACCCACAAAGTGACAGAGAGAAACAAATTCCTCACTGAAGGAAGACTGCCAGGTCTAGAGGAAGTGTCCATTACAGCACACTAGGAGTATAGTACAGACCTACGTGATCCCAATGGTTTTGCCCTAACAGTGGCCCTGACAAAATGCAGCTAGAGCAGACATCAGGAACGTTAATAACCATTAACTGTGGTGGCGTCCAAGAACCTCAACTCATAAACAACAATGAACAAGTAAATGTTCCGTTGGGAACTCTTTTGGAAAGGAAGGGCACAATCTGACCCTGACCCTGGGGTAGGGGAGTTGGAGACGTGGTGGCTGTACCAATAACTTCTGTGGATGCCTCCAGAGCTATTGGCCTGCACAACATAGGGGGATGAAGCAACCATTCAGAGGGTAATCACTATTGCTTTAACCTGCTTGGATCTGGATCTTTTCCTGTGTGAACGTCCTAGGGTGTGTGACCAGTGGGCCAGAGCTTGTTGGGGATCCAGAGAGAGCACCCAACTAATAGCTCCAGGAGCTGTGAATACTCCAGCAATTTGGAACAAAATTCTCTCCATTCTGGATACAGAGTTTTACCATGGCAAAGCCCAAAATTCAAGTAATTGAGTGGCAATATAAGCAAGCAGAAGAAGTAAAGCAAGCAGAGTAATCAACTCTTAGATTCCTTCTTCAGGGACAAAACAGATCTGAGGGTGGAAAAAGAGAAAGACAAAGAAGCCAGAACACTTGCATCAAAAGCTTCCAAGAAAAATATGATCTGGTTACAAGCCATAGGGGAGCCCAAGAAGGATTTTGAAAATCAAGTAAGAGAAGTAAAAGGAAAAAATAATAAGAATGATGCAAGAAGACCATGAAAAGTGAGTAAAGAAGCTAATTGAAGAAAATGAAACCTCATAAAATAGACTAACTCAAATGGCAAAAGAGGCCCAAAAGCCAATGAGGGGAAGAATGCCTTAAAAAGCCAAATTTGCCAGATGGAAAAGGAATTTCAAGAAATCACTGAAGAGAATAATTCCTTTCTAATTAGATTGGAACAAATGAAAACTAATGACCTTATGAGAAATCAATATACTATTAAACAGATCCCAACAAATGAAAAAAAAAAATGAATGGAAACCAATGTGAAATATCTCATTGGAAATAACCACTGACTTCAAAAATAGATGCAGGAGAGATAATTTAAAAACTATTGCCTACCTGAAATCCATGATCACAAAAACAACCTAGAAATCATCCTTCCAGTAATTTTCAAGAAAAATTACCCTGGTATTTTAGAACCAGAGTACAAAATAGAAATTGAAAAAATCACCAATCACCTCTTGAAAAAGATCCCAAAAAGAAAATTTCTAGGAATATCATAGCCAAATTCCAAATTTCCCAGGTCAAGGAAAAACTATCACAAACAACCAGGAAGGAACAATTTTATTGTGGAAACACAATATCTGGGAGCTTCAACATTAAGAGATTGAAGGGCTTGGCATGTGATATACTGGATATCAAAGGAGGTAGGATTAAAAGTAAGAATCACCTACCTATCAAATGAAAGTATAAAGTTTCAGGGTGAAATATCGTTATTCAATGAAATAGGGGACTTTGTAGTAGTCTAGATTAAAAAAAAAACAGAGTTGAATAGAAAATTTGACATTTAAATACAAGAAGGAATAAAGGCATGAGAAGGTAAACAGGGAAAAAATATCATAATGAAATTATTGAATTTGAACTATTTACATTGCTACATGGAAACACCATAATTGTAACTCATGAGACTTTTATCAGTATGAGGGCAGTTGAAGGAAATATATATGCATATGTATGTGTGTATATATATAAAGGTATATGTGTGTATAAATACGTATATGATTGTGTATATATGCGTACATGTATGCATAAACAGGGCACAGGAGCAGTTGATTAGGAACGGATATCTAAAAAAGAAGTTTAAGAAGTGAGAGAGGAATATAAAGTGAGGAGATAGTGAGAGACAGAATAGGGTAAATTACCTTATAAAAGAGGTAAATGAAAACTATTACAGTTGTGGGTAAAAACAGGACACCAAAAAGGAATGGGTCCACCTTACTCTCATTGAATTTGGCTTAAGGAGGGAATAACATACAAACTTTTTGGGTAGCTTACCCTACAGGAAAGTAGGGTAAAAGGTGATAAGAGGGGCAGATTGATTGGGGTGTGGGGGAGGGTAGTTAGAAACACACACCTTTGAAAAGGGACGGGGTCAAAGCAGAAAACTGAATAATAGGGTGCTGGGAGAGGATGGAGGGTAATATAGTCAATAGTTCAGAATATATATATATATGTGTGTGTGTGTGTGTGTGTGTGTGTGTGTGTGTGTGTGTGTGTGTGTGTGTGTATAAATGAACATATTTTGCATCACTATCCATGTACAACATATATTGAATTGCTTATCTCCGAGGTATGGATGGGTAATGAGGGAAGAAGTGAAAAAATCTTGAAATAAAAGTTTTAAGATCAAATGTTAAAAGTAATATTTTTATTATTTTTAACATGCAACTGGGTAATAATATATACAGGCAGTGGGGTATAGAAATACATCTTGCCTTATGAGAAAGTCAGAGGGGGAGTGCGGGGAGGATAAAAGAGAGAGCAGATTGGGGGAAAGGATATTCAGTAGTATCACTCTTTTGGGGTGGTGGGTAGCAGAAAGAAAGGGAGAAAATTTGTAACTCAAAACTTTATGGAAATGAATGTTGAAAACTGAAAATAAACAACAAAAAAATGATACCTGTTTCAGTTTCCTCAACTACAAAATGAAAATAACATCTAACTCCCAATATTTTTAAAGATAAAATGAAACAATATTTGTAATGTGTTTAGAATTATATTTAACATATAATATACACTTAATGAATGTGTGTTCCCCCCTTCCCCCATCTAATTAGACTTATAGAAATAATATATTGTAAACATTTTTGGTTATATAGTATTAAATTTTTGTCATTAATTTTTATTTTCTTTTAGTCTCAGTTAAATATAGATTAAGCACTATGTATGATAAATTCTTCTGAGACTATGTTATATCACTTTTTTTTTTGCTTTTTGGAGGGCATTTGGGGTTAAGTAACTTGCCCATGGTGACACGGCTAGGTTTTTGTTTGTGTGTGATAAGTTTCTGAGGCAGGATCCGAACTCAGGTCCTTCTGACTCTAGGGCCGGCACTCTATTCACTGCGCCACCTAGCCACCCCAATATCACCTTTTTTAAAAATTAATTTATTAGTTTAGTTTCAGTTAACAGGATTCAATTCCATAGTTCCTTGATTTTCAAATTTCCTTTACTTCCCTCCCCCCACCCCTCACGGCCCACAACAGCATATAGTTTATTGTAGGATCTGCGAATATATTCATATTAGACATTAGTCCAATTACAAAGGCATATTGTACTAGGTGGGATGAAAAATGGTAAAGAAGAAATAAAACCAAACAATGAAAAGAAAAAGATCAATTAGTTTTCTTCCATCAGGATTCAAGCTCAGTTCATCCTACTTATGGATGTTGCATTTCTCTCTTTCATGAGTCTTTCGGGGGTTGACTTATATCACTGCATTCCTGAGAAGGGTCCAGTCTGACATAGTTGGTCATTATACATATGTTGTGTCTGTGATTGTATACACAATTCTTCTGACTCTACTCTTCTTGCTCAGCATCAATTTTGTATAAGCCTCTCCAGGTAAATATGAAATCTGTCTTCTCATTTCTTATAGCACAATAATATTCCATTACTGGGTTGAACCAAGATGGCAGAGTAGAAACAGCATTTCCAAGGTGCTCTACCCCACACAACTTCCAAACAATGTAAAAGGAGACTCTGAACAACTTCTGGAGCCCCAGCAACCAAAGAACTACACAGAGAAGCTAACCTCCCGCTGAGGAGAGTGCAGGGGAAGTGGTAACAGGGGAGGGGAAGAAAAGGAAGGCAAAGAGGCAAAAGCATATTCTCATTGAAATTTGCTCAAAGGGAGAATCACAGACATACTAAATGGGATATTTCACCCTGAAGGAGAGTAGAGGAAAGGGGGATGAGAGGGGGGATGATGGAGGGGAAGGCATTCTATGGGGAGGGGAGGTTGGAAGTACCCACTTTTGAAGAGGGACAGGATCAAAGTAGGGAATGGACCAGGTGGGAGGTGAGATGGATGGGAGGGAAATATAAGCAGTCTTTTACAATATATCTACTATGGTAATGTTTTGCATAGATGTACATGTACAACACATACTGAATTGCTTATCTTCCCATAGTGAGTGGGTGACAAGGGAAGAAGGACATGGATCTGAAAATTGAAGTTTTAAAATTAAATCCTTAAGATGTTCAGGCATTGGGGCTCAGTGATTCAATTCTCCCTAATGGCAGAATGAAAGGATGTATGGGAGACGATATAGGAGACAGCAGATTGGATGAGGGGATATCTAGTTGGGACTGCTATTCTGGATTGGTGGGTAGGGAAAAAATGGGGGAAAATTATAACTCAAAATCTAGTGGAACTGAATGATGTAAACCAGACGTTAATAAAGCATATGCCTAGTGAAAAAAATAATATCCCATTACATTCATATACCACAACTTGTTTAGCCATTCCCCAATTGATGGGCACCCCTTCAGTTTCCAATTCTTTGCAAACAAGCAAAGAGGTGCTATAAATATTTTGGTACATTTGCGTCTGCCTCACATTTTTATGATCTCGTTGGGATCTAACCCTAGATTTGGTATTGCTGCATCAATGGGTATGCAATTATTTATAGCCCTTTCGGCATAATTCCAGATTCCTCTCCGGAATGGTTGGATAAATTCACAAGTCCACCAGCAATGCATTAGTCTTCCAATTTGCCCAAATCCTTTCCAGCATTTGTCGCTTTTTTGTTTTGTCATCTTAGCCAATCTGACTGGAGAGATGTGGTATCTCAGAGTTCTTTTGATTGGCATTTCTCTAATCAATAGTGATTTAGAGCATTTCTTCATATGCTTACAGATATCTATAATTACTTTCTCTGAAAACTGCCTGTTCATATCCTTTCACCATTTATCAATTGGGGGATGACTTGTATTCTTATAGATTTGAATCAATGCTCTGTAATTTTTAGAAATGAATCCTTTATCAGAGACAGAAGTTGTAGAAATTGTTTCCCAGTTTCCCACCTCCCTCTTGATCCTGGTTACATTTGCTTTGTTTGTAAGAAGCTTTACAATTTATTGTAATCAAAATTATCTATTTTGCATTTTATAATGCTCTAATGTTATATCACCTTGATTGCAAGATAGGTGAATTGAATGGAGGTTGATTTCAATGGAGCTTGTGTTACAGTATTTAAGTCAGATAGTAAAGGCAGGGCAAAAGATAAAAAAAAAAAAGTTTGTACAAGAGAGAATAGAAAAGATTTAGAGGAGAAATACAAGGGCTGTCACATTTATTGTAAGGTATAGGATCTTTCTTTTATTTTGTCAAATATTAGATGAGTGGATTTTTTCTTATACTGCCTAAGCTTATCCAGTGCTGCCATTCATTCTCCACCAAAACCCACACTCACTGTGCATGAGATTTGGAGGATTAACTGGCAATGATACTGTGGTTTCAAGGCTAGAGATTTTTTATCTGAATAGCAAGAGCCAAGTCCAGTCCTAATAGACTGTTTAGAGAATATTCTGTAGCAGGATTCAGAAATGGTATGATTTAGAAATACATCCTTTACCCCACAAGAATCCCATGACTAACTTTCTACATTTTCTAAAGTATCATTGTTATTGAACTGTCTGGTACATCTGTTGCACAATAACTGAATTATTGCACCTGAACCTGAATTTCCCCATAAAAAATGATACCTACAGACAGTTCCAACTAGTATTCTAAGAAGAATTTTTCCTATACCATGCTAAATTATTGTGAGAAGTGATGAGTGTACCTTCAAATATTATGTTTGAAAAATGTTAGGGAGGTAAGTAAGGGGGGGAGCCAAGATGGCGGAGTAGAAACAGTGCTTCCAAGCCACTCTGACCCTAGAATTCCTCCAAATTCTGTAAATGGGGTCTCTGAACAACTACTGAAGCCCCTGCACCCATGGAACAACAGAGAGAAGCTAACCTCTCACTGAGGACAGACCAGCAAAGCTGCAGGAAGGACCAGCACAGTACTCTTGGAGCCGGCAGCTCACAGCACGCAGAGCGCAGGGAGCAGAGCACAGATCCGGTCCGCCTGAGTCTCGGTTTTAGCCCCAGGGCACCAGCAGCTGTGGTGATTCCAGAATTATCAACATAGACATGCCTAGGACAAAGTGAGAGGTTAGTGCACTATGGATTTTGGGACCAGTATTTGGGGAATGCGTCTTCTTCCTCCCCTGGGGGCTAGAAGCTGCTGAGGAGACATGCCATTTTGTAGTTTTCAGAGGCATCTCCAGCTCCTGGCCTGAGAACTGTAGGGAGATCCAGCAATCAGTCTTGGGGGGTAAACATGCTTGCATTAACATCCCTGGATCTGGATTGTGATATGGGGTGGAGGTCATGGGTGGGTTTCCAGCTTGCCAGAAACGGAAGTTGCCCCCCCACACACACACACATGTTCGGGACGAAAATTCCCGTATCTGGTGGCAAAGACATAGTGTAGCAACAAGACCAAAAGTTGAGTAATTAAGTGGCAACATGCCAAAGTAATTGAAAAAAATTAAACAGAAAAATACAACCCTAGACCCCTACTTTGGGGGCAAGGAGTGTGGAACATGGAGTGGGAAGAGGGCTGTGAAGTTAGAAGTCCTGCTCCAAAAGCCCCAGGGGAAAACATGAGCAGGTTGCAGGCCATAGAGGACCTTAAGAAAGACTTTAAAAATCAAATAAGAGAAGTGGAGGAAAAATTGGAAAGAGAAATGAGAAGGAAGCGGGAAAGTATGAAATGAGGGTCAACAGCCTGACTGAAGAAAACAACACCTTAAAAATGGACTAAATGAAATGGCAAAGGAGGCCCAAAAGGGCAATGAGGAGAAGAATGCCTTAAAAAGTCGAATTTGCCAGATGGAAAAAGAATCTCAAAGCTCTCTGAGGAGATTCATTCCTTCAGAGTTAGACTGGAGCAAATGGAAGCTAATGACTTTATGAGAAATCAAGATGCTGTTAAGCAGATCCAAACAAATGAAAGAGTAGAAGGCAATGTGCAATATCTCATGGGAAAACCCACTGACCTGGAAAATAGATCAAGGAGAGACAATTTAAAATTATTGGACTATCTGAAAGCCATGATCAAAGAAAGAACCTAGAAATCACCCTTCAAGAAATTCTCAAGGAAAACTGCCCTGATGTTTTAGATCCAGAGGGCAAAATAGAGGTTGAAAGAATCCACTGATCACCTCCTGAAAAAGATCCCAAAAAGAAAACTCCCAGGAATATTATAGCCATGTTCCAGAATCCCCAGATCAAGGAGAAAATTCTACAAGCAGCCAGGAAGAAACAATTTCAATATTGTGGAAACACAATCAGAATAGCCCAGGACCTGGCAGCTTCTTTGAGGGATCGAAGGGCATGGAATATGATATTCCAGAAGGCAAAATAGATTGGAATAAACCCAAGGGTCACCTACCCAGCAAAACTGAGTATTTTGTTTCAGGGGAAAATATGGTCATTCAGTGCAATAGAGGATTTTCAAGCACTCTTGAGGAAAAAAACAGAATTGATTAGAAAATTTGAGGGGAGGGGAAAAATAGGAAGGCAAAAATGTGAAACCACATTCTCATTGGATTTGGTTCAGGGAGTGAATTACATACATACTAGGTGAGACATCTCAACCTACAGCAGAATGAGAGGAAGGGGGAGGAGAGGAGGGATGATGGATGGGAGGGCATCCTTGGGGGGAGGGGAGGGGGAGGTACCCATTATGGAAGAGGGACAGGATCAAGTGGGAAATGGACAAGGTGGGGGGTGGGATGAGAGGGAGGGAATTATCAGCAGTCTTGTACAATATATCTACTATGTTAATATTTTGCATAGCTAGACATGTACAACATATACTGAATTACTTATCTCCCCAGAGGGAATGGGAGACAAGGGAGGAAGTACATGGATCTGAAATTCAAGGTCTTAAGTTTAAATGTCTCAAATATATATTAATACTATTATTAATACTCTTTTTCTTGTAATTGGGAGATAAGATGTGCAGGCATTGGGACACAAAGATTTACCTTTCTCTAATGGAGAGGTCGAAGGGGGTGTTGGAGAAGATAGGGGAGAGAGCATATTGGAGGAAGCAATGTCTTGCGGGACTGATGTTTTGGGAGGGTGGGTAGGGGAAAAAGGGGGGTTATGATTGTAACTCAAAATCTGGCCGAAATGAATGATGTAAAACAGAAGTTAATTAAGCATTTGTTTAAATAAAAAAAATAAAATGTTAGGGAAAACTATATCCTAGGGCGACTTTTTAACTAACTCTTGTTCTCCAGAATATTTTCCTTTCATCGAGTGGAAATTAATCGTTTTTCAGCATTCACTTATTGCATCTAATTTTATCTTCTGGAATCAAAGAGAAAAATCTAATCTCTGATATGATAATTCTAAAAATACTTGAAAACAGCTATCTTCCTCTATAAATTAAACTCCTCCAGACTCTTCAGTCAATTTTCACCTCTTTTGTCACATCCATTCACTAAAATGTCAATTATTGAACATGTATTTAGTGCCTACTATGTGGCAGACCCACTTTTATGTACTGAAGATAGAAAAAGAAGAAAAAAGATGGCCCTGCCATCAAGGGGCTCACATTGTAATACAGGAGACAACAACAAACATATACATACAAACAGCTATATTCAAGGGAAAAAAAGAAAATATTTATAATAAAAAGAGAAATAAAGGACTAGCTCATTTTGGGAACATGGATAAATATGGAAAAAAAGGAAAACATATTTGAGCACTTTCTATGTTTCAGGTTTTATGTAAATATTAGCGCATTTACAGCCATGCAAAGTAGATGCTATTATTATCACTATTTTACAGAGGAGAAAACTGAGATACATATCAATTAAATGATTTGCCTGGATTCACACAGCTAATAAGTATTATTTTAAATTTGTTTATTTATTTTTAGTTTTCAACATTCATTTCACAAGATATTGAGTTAAAAATGTTCTGCTCGTGTCCCCCGTACTCCCCACTCCAAGTTGCCAAGTGTACTGAATACCATTTCCCACAATCTGCCCTTTCTTATATTCCTGAACATCCCCCTTCCTTACTTTTTGTATAGTGTAAGATGAATTTCTATAACATATTGCCTGTGTATCTTATTTCCTGATTTTATGTAAAAGCATAATGTTTAACATTTACTTTTAAAACTTTGAGTTCCAGATTCTCTCCCTTCTCACCTCCTCACTTCCCTCTGGGAAGACAAACAATTCAATATAGGTTATACATGTGCAATTATGCAAAACAGTTCCATAGTAGTAATGATATAAAAGATGAAATATGATTCCCTCCATCTTATTCCATCCCCTATTTATTATATTTTCTCCTTTGAAGCTGTCCCTTTTCAAAAGTGTTTGATTCTAACTACTCTCTCACCCAATGTTACACCCTTTTATCATCCCCTCTGTTTTCTCCTTCCCCCTACTTTCTTGTAGGATAAGATATCTAAGTGAGTGTGTATGTTATTCCCTCCTTAAGCCGAATTCCATGAGAGTAAAGTTGACTCATTCCATTTAAACTTCCCGCTCTTGACCTACATTGTAACAGCCTTCTCCTGCTTCCTTTATGTGAGATAACCCACCAACATTCTATCTCTCCACCTTTTCTTCTCCCAATATATTATTCTCTCACCTCTCAAATTTATTTTTTAGATATTATCTCTTCTTATTCAACTCACCTTGTGCTATCTACGTAGGTATACATGCACAGACATATGCACCATCTCATATATATGCATATATACACATATACTCACCCATACAAACATGTATGTATACATATATATGTGTGTGTCATATATATTGTATGTTATATATAAATATAACACTGTATCAGGTGTCAGGAAGACCTGTATTCAGAGAAGTCAGGAACTTGCTTGAGTTCCCACCCCAACCACCTCCAAACATCATCTTTCCAAATAGGAATGTAAACAGACCAGTTGCAATAAGTTGCTGATGATTTTTCTTTCCTGTCTACCTTTTCATGCTTCTCTTACTTATAATATTTGAAAGCCACATTTTCTTTTCAGCTCTGTTCTTTTCATTAAGAGTGTTTGGAAGTCCTCTATTTCATTGAATATCCATATTTTCCCCCAAAGTATTATACTCAGTTTTTCTGGGTAGGTGATTCCTGGTTTTAATCCTAGCTCTTGTGACCTCCAAAATATCATATTCCAAGCCCTTAAATTAGAAGCTGATAGATCTTGTGCTATCCTGATTGCATTTCCACAATATTCAAATTGATTCTCCCTGACTACATTTAATATTTTCTCCTTGACCTGGGAACTCTGGAATTTGGCGATAATATTCGTAGGAATTTCTTTTTGGGATGTTTTTCAAGAGTCGATCCATGAATTCTTTAATTTTCTATTTTGCCATCTGGTTCTAAAATGCCAGGGAAATATTTCTTGATATCTTCTTGTTTCAGGTATTGGAGGTGGTTGGGGTGGGAACTCAAGCAAGTTCCTGACTCCTTTGAACACAGGTCTTCCTGACACCTGATTCAGTGTTATATCCACTATGGCACCTAGCTGCCACTAAAATGTCTCCCAGAACTGAATATAATATTTGGGTTAAGTGACTTGCCTAAGGTTACATGGCTAGTAAAAGTTAGGTGTCTGAGGTCAGATTTGAATCCAGGTCCCCCTTACTCCAGGGCCAGTGGTCTATTCACTGCACCATCTAGCTGCTACCACTGTTATCTGTTTTTTGGGTATCGCCTAACAATTCTTTAAATAATTCATTCTACAGTTTGGGCAAAATGTGAATACAGGTTCACTGATTTATACCATTCAAGCCCTTTCTTCTTCCCTCTCTCCTCCTCCTTCTTCTCCTTCTCTATCATCATCGTCGTCGTCGTCATCGTCGTCCTCGTCGTCGTCAACTTTTTGTTCTGCTGCTGTTTTTGTTCTTTGTTGAATTCTATCTTATTGTTTAGTCATTTCTTTTAAAAATACTTATGTCTGGCTTAATTTATATTCAAATATCTTTCTTATGTACTTTTTTGTCATTGCTATAGGGTCTTAGGAGAAGTCACATAATTTATTTTCACATCTGGGAATTTTTAATTTTCTTTCAAAAAGGAGGATTCATGTTGTATTAGAAAAGTTTTATGATATACAAATGCCACATTAACTTCTTGGAAAAGTCACTAATATCTTTGGGCCTTAATTTTCTCATCATTAAAATAATGAACTTTGATTAGATGACTTTTGTAGGTCCTTTCTAAATCCTTTCTAAATCTAGATCTATAATTATTACTCATTTTATGTTGTACTTTTTGAATTCTTAATAATTTTCCTATGAATTTTTCTATGAATTTTACTATGTATGTGCTTAGAAACCAGGCTTATAAGCATTTTTTTAATCTTTAACTTCTAGCCGCCCCTGGGCTTACTCATCCTTTCTTTGACATCTGTGTTCTTTGTGGGAATATTAGGGTTCAGTTTCTTCCTCTATATTATATTTTTGTTTTTGATTTTGTAGATTTTTCCTCTTCATCAATTTTGGGGTTTTATTTTGACAATACTTTAGTCAAGTATATGGATTACTTTGGGAAGCGATGTTTAACAGTACAGCTTCACATGGTAGAAATTATTCCTTAAAATTTCTAGTTTAATTAAATTAGCTTCTCAGTAATGTTGAGGTGACACAGTAGATAGAGTTCTCATCATGGAGTTAAAATAACCTGAGTTGAAATCTGTGTTTGGGCACCTATTAGCTGTGGGATTCTGGAAAAGTCACTCAATCTATGCTTTCCTCAGTTTCCTTAAATGTAAAATGAAGATAACAATAACACCTACTTCAAAGGATTAATTGTGAAGGTCAAATAAAATATTACTAGGAAGTGATCTTACCATTGTGCCTGGCACAGAAAGATGTGATTAAAAAAAAAAAACTGGAATCTGAGCGGATTCTGGAGTGAGGGAGCCCACTGGAAGACAGAGAGTGGCCCAGGAGGTTGCCTGGTGTGTCCAGACAGGTCGAGCGCAGAGTGTGGATCTACACAGCTCAGACACGAGAGCAGACAAGCAAATTACGCCAGAGAGAGAAGAAGCCCCGGCCTAAGGACTTACCAAGGATGAATCGCAGTCATCTCGCCCTCATCTCACGAAGGGACTGGAGGGGATGTTGGAGCCAGGTAGGAGAGTCAGGCCCCCAGGGAAGAGAGTGGCTTCTCTGGCTGCATTCAGCCCCCATCCTGGAATACTGGAGACTGCCTGCCTGTATAATATGGGGCTGGAATGGAAAAGTAAATTCTAGCTGCTCTGATCCTCCCATCCCTCCTTCATGAAGCAGAAAACCCAAAGATAAACCTCCCACCCAGATTGAAATCCCAAGTTAATGGAAATAGCCCCAGGCTTGAAAGTCTCCAAGAAGGGGTGTAACTGAGACAGCCAGGAGTCTGAAGAGAAGAGAGGGAGGGGCCCCAACAAGCCCCACCTCACCTCACCAACAAAAGCCTACTTATAGCCCAGGGGTATAGAGACAGAAATCTGAAGTGATCAGACTCACCCCCACATACTCATCTACATTCCTCACTGACTTCCCTGACTTAGCCATAAACTAGCCACCTAGAGGTATTCAAATTCAAGGATCAGGCCCTAAACTCAAAGCCTGAGAAACTAAGAAACAAGAAGTCACAATGGGAAAGAAGGAAGCTGAGAAGGGGAAGGGGAAGGCAAGAAAGTCTATTCAAGCCTACTATGCAGGGCAAGAACAACCAAATAAACAGGACAATATAGACTCTCTACTCACACCTAAGACCACAGAAGGAAACATGATCTGGTCTCAATCCCAAATAGCATTCCTGGAGGAGCTTAAGAAAAAATTTAAAGACCAAATCAGGGAGGCAATGACCAACTTGGAAAAAGAAAATAACTCCCTAATAAAGGAACTTCAAAAACTAACTGAAGACCATAATTCGCTAAAAATTAGACACAATCAAACTGAAACTCAGAACTCTATGATGCAGCAAGAATCAATGAAACAAAACAAAACGATAGAAAAATTGGAAGAAAATGTAAACTATCTCACTGGAAAAATAACTGACCTAGAGAACAGATCCAGGAGAGACAACTTAAGAATTATTGGTCTACCAGAAAGCCATGATGAAAGAAGCAGCCTAGACAACATCCTGTAAGAGATTGTCAAAGAACTGTCCTGAGGTCCTGGAAGCAGAAGATAAAATAGCTATCGATAGAATTCACCGGACTCCTCCTGAGAGAGATCCCAAACTGAAAACTCCATGAAATATAGTAGCCAAATTCCAGAATTACAAGATTAAAGAAAAAAATTCTACAAGCAGCCAGAAAAAAAACAAAACAAAAAAACAAAACAATTCAAATATTGAGGAACTACAGTTAGGATCACACAGGACCTAGAATTTTTTACAGTACAAGAGCGGAGGGACTGGAATTTGATAGTTCATAGGGCAAATGAGCTAGGACTACAACCAACGATTAACTACCCAGTAAAACTGAACATAATCTTTCAGGCAAGGAGATGGATGTTTAATGGAATAAGGGACTTCCAGACTTTCCTGATGAAAAAGCCAGAGTGCAAAAGAAAATTTGATCTCCAATTACAAGACTCCAGAAAGACATAAAAAGGTAAACAAGGGAAACACATACTCACACATGCATAAGTGCACACACCCACACCCACAAATACACTAATACATTGCTGGTGGATTTGTGAACTTATCCAACCATTCTGGAGAGCAATCTGGAATTATGCCCAAAGGATTATAAATAATTTCATACCCTTTGACCCCACACCACCACTTCTAGGGTTATATCCCAAAGAGATCACAGAAGTGGGTGGAAGACCTCTATGTCCAAAAATATTTATAGCAGCCCTCTTTGTAGTTGCAAAGAATTGGAAACTAAAGGGGTACCCATCAACTGGGGAATGGCTAAACAAGTTGTGGTATATGAATGTAATGGAAAATTATTGTGCTATAAGAAACGAGGAGGTGACAGATTTCATAATTACCTGGACAGACTTATACAAACTGATGCTGAGCGAGAAGAGTAGAATCAGAAGAATTTTGTATACAATCACAGACATACCACATCTGTGATGACAAACTATGACAGACTGGACTCTTTTCAGCAATGCAGTGATATAAGTCAATTCTGAAAGATATATAACTAGAAAGAACTGAGCCTGAATACAGATGGAAGCAAAATAAATGATCTTTTTCTTTTCTTTGTTTGGTTTTATTTCTTCTTTACCATCTTTCATCCCACATAGTAAAATACAGCTTTGTAATCGGAATAATGTCTAATATGAATGTATTTGCAGATCCCATACAGGACTATATGCTGTCATGGGGGAAGGGGGGAGGGAAGTAAAGGAAACGTTGAAAATCAAGGAACTATGGAATTGAATCTTGTCAACTGAAAATAAACTAATGAATTAACTAAAAAAAAAGCTTATTCTCTTCTCTGCTGTTCCCTCATTTATGTCACAAATTCCATCTGCACCAAGATTGCAACCACCTCTTTGGGTCTATCTTTGCCAATGTCAGTCTCCCATTCTGTATGCCAGTTGGCTTAGGTACTCACTTCTAGGCTACAATGTTTTCCACAGACACGAAACTCTCTCAGAGAAAATGTTTTCAAACTGTATTAATTACCCCATGATTCCCTTCCTTCAAAATGAAGTGCCCATTTACCATAATAGGCAGTTTCCTCTTTTTATGGGATTGTTTTTTCAGCAATAAACCCTGCCTCAGTCTCAGTTTGAGATCCCACATCTCTATCCCAAAGACTATTTTTTTTCTTTCTTCTTCTCCACTGTCTCTGAATGCTTCAGAAGAACATATTTATTCTCCTCCTTACAGATTACAAAATTATCACCCTCTTTCATAATTTGATAATGGATGGAAGAGTCCACCTACAATTCTGATCTCTTCTCCTATTATTCCCTCTATTATGCATCATTTCACACTGAAATTTCCTACCATTAAACATATTGTTTCATTCATGATGTTTCAGTTCTCCTTTACCTTCATTTTTGACTATTTAAATTTTAAATACATCTTTATTCCCTTCTGTATTGTTTTAATGCACAGGTTTTCATTGTTGTTGTCCCTCTCTCTTTATCTCTGTGTCTCTCTCTCTCTCTTTTTATTTCTCTGTCTCTGACACTTTCCCTCACAATTTAGTTTTTTTTTAATAGTTATCTTTAGTTCATTTTATTGTATTTATGCTGTTTGCTTATAAGCAGAACATTTTTCTCATATTTTCCTCTTTAATAATATCTTGCATTCATATTTTTCATTGAATACCTTTAATTTTCCTGGTTGATTGCCTTCAAGTTTGGTGGATGTGTCATTTCATGAGTTACAATTTCAGTGTCTTTTCTTTTTAGAATAAGCTATTTTAATCTCTTCTGAAATTTCTCTCATCAAATAATCTTGTTGTGTTCAAATTTTCTTTTCATCATATTTCAAATTTTCTTCATCACTCAAAAATTGATTACTTGTTATTAAACAGAATAATTTAATTCTCTGAGTCTTAGAAGTCAAATTAAAGTTTTATTGTTTGTTTTTATGGGAATGAGTTCTGTATTCTTTCACCTGGTACTTTGTTGTCATTCTAAAACATCATATCTATGATACTTGCCTTAGCACGACAGCAGATTTCTCTATTGTTATGTCATATTTCTAGAATCTCTACATGTACTAAGGCAAGGCACAGATATAAAAATTATTTCCTAGATTCTACTGAGTAGCCAGAGGACATAGGTCTAAAATTTCAAATCAGAAGGCAGTAGTAAAGCAGATGAAATTGATTGTCTGGATGCTGAGTTCAATAAAATTGAACTATGTATATGAAGAGAGAAATACAATATGCATTTCAAATTTGGCAACCATAATCAATTTCTCAAGGAAAATTAAATTTACAAACAAAAAATGAAATGTTATAAAAATGAAAAAAACATTTTACATACCACAGTTGTTAATTTGATTTAACCAAGTCTTCTAGGCATGACAGGTTTTCTGTTTGGAATGGCTGAGGGTCTTAGTCACATCTTCTGATATTTGCATAAATCATTGTTATAAACCCTTATAACTGTAATATGAATCTAACTTGTGAATGATAGAATAGAGACTTTTTGACTAATCCTCTGAAACACCTCAAAAAATGTTGTCCAAAAAAGGAAGGTTCTGGACTGGTATTGTAGGTCAGTGTTCCAGTATTTTAAGTTTGACAATGGAACCAAACAAGATGTTTTTAAGTCATTTAACGATAAACAAAAGGAGATTTATTTAATCATTACAGAAGAAAATATGACAAGGACAGGCAGTTATTACACTTTGAGTTGATTTAGCCAAGCAAAATTCTTATCAAACCATTTAAGAATATGATAAGATTTCAGTTCCCTCTTCTGATTTCTTTATTTCTGACTTTGTAGATCTTTGCTTCGGATCAGGTCCTCCAGATCCTTATGGTTTTTGTTTGTTTGGTTGGTGGCTTGCTTTTTGTTGTTGTTGTTGTTGTTTGTTTGTTTTTAGTGTGGGGAAAGTGATGTGAATAGCCTCAGTTTGGTTCCCTGAACCAAATAAATCCTAAGGAAATTGTGAAATTGTTTCAAAGAAAAAATTCAACAAAGCTGAAGTGATTAAGAAAAGGTGGACAGAATACACAAAAGAATTATACAAAAAATATCTTAGCATGAATGATAATCAAGATAGTGATTTGAGCCAAACATCACAGAAAATGAAGTTAAATGGGTTTTAGAAAGCATTCCTAACAATAAGGGTAGTGGAAGTGACAGAATTATGGCTGAGCTAGTCAAAACTCTGAGAGGTGATATTGTTACTGTGCTATATTCAATACGCCAGTAAATATGGAGAAGACAACAGTGGTCACTGGTTTAGAAAAGATCAGTTTATATCCTATCCTAAAGAAGGACAACATTAAAGTATGTTCAAATTACCAAACAACTGTGCTCATTTCATATACCAGTAAGGTTATGTTAATTTCCTACAAGTGAGGCTTCAGTAATATGTGAAATAAAATTTTTAAAAAATGATTTTAGTTTTCAAAGGGTCAGATGAACTAGAGACTAAATTGTCAACATTCACTGTATTGTGGAGTGAGCAAAGGAGTTACAGGGGGGAAAACAAGAAAACAAACAAGCAAAAACAAACAAAAAAAAACAAACAAACGACTATGTGCTATTGCCTCATTGACTACACAACAGCCTTTGTATAAATCACAAAAATGTGGCACTTTGACAAAGAGATGGGAGTCCCAGATCATCTTACTTGTATCCTGAGGAACTGATATGAAGCTCAATGAAGCAACAGTTAGGAGCAAATATGGATTTTTTTCTCTCTTTTATTTTTTAGTTTACATTATTCATTTCCATAAAATTTTGAGTTACAAATTTTCTTCCCCAATTTTCCCTACCCAGCACCCCAAACAGTATTCCCACTGAATATAACCTCCCCCAATCTGCTCTCTCCCGTATCTTCCCCAATTCCCCCTTCTACTTTCCAGTAGGGAATGGTGGATCTCTATGCCAGAGTGCCTGTATATCTCATTTCCCAGTTACATGTAAGATAATAATAATAATAATGTACATATGTACATGTATATGTATATATACATATATATGTATATGTGTATGTGTATATGTATATCTGTTTTTATACATTTGATTTTAAAAGTTTGGATTCAAGATTCTTTACCTTCCTCCCTTGTCACCCACCCTCACTGGGAAGATAAGCAATTCAACATAGATTGTACATGTGTAGCTATGCAAAACATTTCCATAGTGAATATATTGTGAAAGACTGATTATATTTCCCTGCATCCAATCCCACCCCCCAATTGCTCTATTCTCTACTTTGATTCTGTCACTTTTCAAAATTGGGTGCTTCCAACTTGCATCCCCCCACCAGTCTGCCCTCCCTTCCATTACCCCCCTCTCTTCCCCTTCCCCTCTACTCTCCTGTAGGGTGGGACACCCTATTTAGTGTGTATGTCATTCCCTCTCTAAGCCAAATTCAATGAGATTAAGGTTGACTCATTCCCTTTTGCCTTCCTGTTCTTCGCCACCATTGTAACAATTTTCCCTTGCCTGTTCTATATGACACAATTTACCCCATTTTGTCTTTCCCAATCTCCTTTCATTATATTCATCTCTCACCTCTTAATTTCACCTTTAAAGTATCATCCCTTCCTATTCAATTGGTCCTGTGCCCTCTATCTATGCACACCTGTAGACATATATACACACACTCAAATATATATCCATATGCTCATATACACTCTTATATAGACATATTTATGTATGTATACACATACACACATATACACACATATATGTATGTTCTATGAGCATATAACTAGGAAAAAAGAAACTAGAAATCATCCTCAAAGAAATTCTCAAGGAAAATTGCCCTAATGTTTTAGAACAAGAGGCAAAATAAAGGTTGAAAAACCCACAGATCACCTCCTGAAAAAGATTCCAAAAAGAAAACTCCCAGGAATATTATAGGCAGGTTCCAGAATTCCCAGATCAAGGAGAAAATTCTACAAACAGCCAGGAAGAAACAATTTAAATATTGTGGACACAAAATCAGAATAGCACAGGACCTGGCAGCTTCTACACTGAGAGATTGAAGGGCATGGAATATGATATTCCAGAGGGTAAAAGATCTGGGTTTGAAACCGAGGGTCACCTACCCAGCAAAACTGAGTATTTTGTTTCAGGGGAAAATATGGCCATTCAGTGGAATAGAGGAATTTTAAGGATTCTTGAGGAATAAAACAGAGTTGAATATAGACACAAGAAGCAAGAGATGCCTGAGAAGGCAATCAGGGAAAAGAAATCAAAAGGAACTTATCAAAGTTGAACTATTTACATTCCTCCATGGAAAAACAATAACTGTGTCTGACGAAACCTTTCTCAGTATGAAAATAATGGAAGAAGTGTATATGGACATATGAATACATATGTGAATATGTGCATATATGTTTACAGTTATACATTGATAGGAGGCACAGGTTGAATTTGGTGGGAAGAGATGATACTTAAGGGGTGAAGTTATGAGGTGAGAGAGGAAAGTGGAAAGAAGAGATGGGGAGAGACAGGGTAGGGTAAACTATCTCATGTAGAAGAGGCATGGGGAAGTGGCTGCCGGCGAGGGGAAGAACAGGAAGGCAAAAATGCAAAACCATATTCTCATTGAATTTGCCTCGGGGAGAGAATGACATACATACTAAATAGGATATCTCACCCTGCTGGAGAGTCGGGGAAGGGGGTTTAGAGGGGTGATGATGGAGGGGAGGGCTTTTTTGGGGGAGGGGAAGTTTGGAAGTACCTGCTTTCGAAGAGGGACAGGATCAAAGTTGAGAATGGACTAGGTGAGGGTTGGGATGGGTGGGAGGGAACTATAAGCAGCCTTTTTAAAATATATATATACTATGGTACTGTTTTGCATAGATAGACATGTACAACACATACTGAATTGCTCATCTTCCCAGTGGCAATGGATGACAAGGGAGAGAGGGAATGGATCTGAAATTCTAGGTTTTTAAATTAAATGTTTCAAATATATATAAATATTATTATTAATACTCTTTTGCTTATAATTGGGGAATAAAATATTTATGCATTGGGGCACAGAGATTCACCTCACCCTAATGGTAAAGTTGAAGGGGGTATGGGAGAAGATATGGGAGAGAGCAGATTGGATGAGGGGATATCTTGTGGGACTGCTATTCTGTGGTGGTGGTTAGGGGAAAAATGGGGAAAAAATTCTAACTCAAAATCTGGCGGAAATGAATAATGTAAGCCCGAAGTTAAAAAAGCATTACTTTAAAATTAAATAAAAACACACAAAAAAGAAAAATAAATAAATTCAATTTAGATATGTAAAATTTAAAATTTTGATAAGATTATTTCAATAAATGATAAAATGTGAGGCTTGTTAATGGTAGAAAAAAGATTCCAGTTATTCAGCTTTGTAAGGTTCAAAATAAAATTGCAATGCACTTTAGTATTTCAAATTCTCACCTTTAAAAATATCTGTTTTTATTTTTTTTTCAAATTCTTTATTAACTTCTGATTTAAATCATTTATTTCAGCCAGATTTTGAGTTTCAAATTTTCTCCCCGTTTTTCCCCTACCCAACTCCCCTAAATAGCGGTCCCACAGGATATCCCCTCCTGGAGTCTCTTCTCTCCCATAACTTACTGGAAAGATAAGCAATTCAATATAGATTGTACATGTGTAGCTAATGCACAATATTTCCATAGTGGATATACTGTGAAAGATTGACTGTATTTCTCTCCATTACGTCCCACCCCCTACTTGCTCTATTATCTGCTTTGATCATGTCGCTTGTCAAAATTGTATGCTTCCAACTTCCCTCCTCCCCAGCTTGCCTTCACTTCCATCATCCCCCCTCTCATCCCCTTCTCCCCTACTCACCTGTATGGTGAGATACCCATGTGTATGTCATTCTCTCCCTGAGTCAAATTCATTCCCTTTTGCCTTCCAGTTCTTCCTAACCATTTCCCTTGTCTCATCCATATGAGAAAGTTTACCCCATTCTGTCTCTTCCCATCTGTTTTCATCATTTTCCTCTCTCACCCCTTAATTTCACCTCTTAAGTATCATCCCTTCCTTTTAAATTTTTCATGTTCCCTCTATCTATGTATAGCAGTAAACATATATATATACATTCACATATGTATTCATATGCCCATATACCCTCCGTGAAAGAGTGTATATTTTTATATGTGTGTGTGTGTGTGTGTGTGTGTGTGTGTGTGTGTGTGTGTGTATTCCTTTCAACTATTCTCATAGGGAGAAAAGTTTCATCAATTACAATTTTTGTTTTTCTCTGTAGGAATGTAAATATTTCAACTTTGATAAGTTCCTTATGATTTCTTTTCCCTGTTTACCTTTTCATGTTTCTTTTCCTTCTTGTATATGAATATCAAATTTTCTATTCAACCATGTTTTCTTTTTTCTTCAAGAGTACTGGTCCATTCCCTACTTTGAAGAATACTTCAAATACTTCCTCTATTCCACTGAATGACCATATTTTCCCCAGAAACATGAGACTCAGTTTTGCTGGGTAGGTGATTTTTGGTTTTAATCCCTGCTCCTTTGGTCTCCAGAATATCATATCCTAGGCCCTTTGATCCCTTGGTGCAAAGCTGCAAGATGCTACGTTATTCTGATCGAGTTTTCACACTATTCAAATTGTTTCTTCCTGGCTGCTTATCCACTTGTAATAGTCACTCCTTGATCTGGGAATTTTGGAACTTGGCTATATTATTCCTAGGAGTTTTCTTTTTGGGATCTTTTTCAGGAGTTGATTAGTGGATTCTTTTAACCTTTATTTTGCCTCTTGTTCTAAAAGATCAGGGCAATTTTCCTTGAGAATTTCTTTGAGGATGATTTCTAGTTATTTTTTTCATCATGGCTTTCAGGTAGTCCAATAATTTTTAAATTATCTATCTTGGATCTATTTTCCAGGTCAGTGTTTTTTTCCCATGAGATATTCCACATTGCCTTCTATTCTTTCTTGTGTTTGGTTCTCTTTAACAGCATCTTGATTCCTCATGAAGTCACTAGCTTCCATTAGCTCTAATGTTCAGAGTCCCCTTTTACATGAATTGGGGAAAGTGGAAGCCAGAGCCCCAGAGAAATTCTATTTATACTCCACTATCTTGACTCTGCCAAAAATATCTTTTTAAAGACAATATTATTTGGAAAGAAAACATAATTACTGTGCTTTATTAGCACCAACATTATAGGAGTTGCAAATTCTTTTTTTTAACTTGTCATGGCCAAAGACTGCCAGATGTTTTTGAAAATTGGTGAAAAAAAATAAATTAATAGTTGTACCTCTGGTTTGCTGAGCAAGGAATCACTAAAATTAACCTTTTCAAAAGCGTTGTGAGGGCGTTTTAGAGCAAAGCTTAACTAAAATTCACCTTTAAAAATGTTGTGAAGGGTTTCTACCTACCACCAAACAAATGCATCCTCTACTAAGATTCAGGTAAGAATTGAAAACTTTTATAGATGAATTATAATGATATCTATCCATTTGGTTTTAGCTAGAGGAGTAAAGGCTCTCAAAGAAGAACTTTTGTAAATTAGCTAGATATTTGTCTTTCAGGTATTTGACAAATACATATGTCAAATGGATGCATGACTCCATGAAACAAATATTAAATGATGCATTTTCACAAATATAAACACAAATTTGCTTCGCTACTCCCAAATACAAGAAAGTTAGCCTAAATGTTGCACTATCATTGGGAAGAGAGGGGAAGGAATTTCTGTTAACTTTTGATAGTGCCCTAAGAAATAAATGCCTTTTAACCAAATTTCCTCTAAGAAATCACATCTTATGGGATACTGATGGGGGAGAGAGGGAGGCGGAGTGTATTTGAGCTGAGCTAGAGACAATATTCTTTGAATTAATCAAAATATATTATGATCCTATGATGCGCTATACATTGTGCCATATACAGGGGATACCAGGCAAGAAATAAAATAGGTCTTCATTAAAGGAACTTTTATTCTAACAAGTAAAATAAATGTACACATATAAGTATATATGAGCAGCTTTTGTAGGATGGGGTGGCAATAGAGTCATAAAGCTATTTCTACTTGTATACCAACCTTGACTCCTTAAGTCATATACTCAATCTGTTCCCAATTTCTGTTGATTTTACCTTTGACAAATGTGACATTTTCTACTCTAACACTACCACCACATTGGTGCAGGTGCTCCTCAGTCCATGTTTGCCTAATTACAATAGCTTTGTGGTTAGTCTGCCTGCTACAAGTCTCTAGCCACTTGACTCCATCTTCTACTCAGTTGTCCAAGTGCTCTTAAAATATACATATGACTACATCTCTCCCATCCTCAGTAAACTCCTTTGATGCCCATAACTTTTAGAATAAGATGCATAACCTTCTATTTTCTTTCTTTCTTTTTTAAAATGTCCTTCATCTTCAGGTGCTACATTCTTACACCTTATATTCACCCAGTACTCTTTGACCTAGCAATACTAGCCAATTGCTGTTGCTAGAAAAATTTAATTTCTTGACTCCAATCATTTTTGCTGACTCTATCATGCCTGGACTACACTTCCTTTGCTCTTTCTCCTGACTTTCCTGGCTTCCTTCAAGCCCCACTTAAATTTTTACCTCCTACAGGGAAGCTTAGCCTATCACCTTTATTTCTGGTGCATTCCCTTTGTTTATTTTATATTGATTATGATTAGTTTTTGTTGTTCTCTCCCCCATAAAACTCAGAGTCCCCTGAGAACTGAGACTCTCTTTTACCTTACTTTGTATCCCCAATGTACCAGGTACCAGTACCTGGAACATAATAGGAGACTAATAAATGTTTATCTGACTAACTGACACTGCTACTGATTCATTTTTAAAGAGTTTCCTGATAAATGGAAAGAGGATTTGATGATTGTATGTTTACAGAAATCCTGGAGGAAAATTTTGGAGGTCTTACGACATTAATGATGATTTGTATTGACCTCTTAGACTTTATTCGTGGATCCGTTTTGATTTCTGTGTTGATGATTTGTGCTGAGTTTTCAGACCTTGTTTGTGTGTCTGAGTTGATTTCACAGGCAGATAGATAATTTATAATGGTTCCAGCAATGCATATCGATATTATTTTGGCTTTGTCAAGCCTTGTCTTCCAAGAAACAGGAATTGCGAAGGACTTGAGGTGGACTGGACACTGCGAACTTCAATGTGGAGCAGGAATTGGATGATGAACAGGATAAGGAGCTGGAAAAGGAACTTGGAGCTGCCTGCCTTTGAAACCAGGTGACAATTGGAACTGGGATCATGGAAGAGGAACCATGGAAACTGAAAGCCAGCCTGAGTCAAGCTGAAAGAAGACTTTACTTGTATACTGTCTTCTGACTGAAAAGATTATGATTTACTTTGCGCTAGGGGTTGAAAACTTTGACTTTTATACTCTGTGACTGAATTAAAGATTCTGTGATTGGCTAAATTAATGTATTTTGTTGAAAACTCTGTGGCCAATTTAGTGATAAGTTGCTGAGTTGTGACATGGTGAATGCTGTATTTTGATATTCTGTGAAAAGCTGTAACATTGTGTATACTGTATTTTGATTTTCTACGATGTTTGGCTCTAATTTATTACTGGAAAAGTAAAGAAAGATGTTCACAGCAGTAGTACTCTGGAAAGTTGTTTATGCATGTCTTTATACTTCCTTATCTCTACCTACTAACTTCAATGACTTCCTCAAAGTATCAGGAAAACATTTTGCATTCTCCTAGAAGCCTTTGCTGATACAATTTAAGGCTAGTTTCTTCATTCTGTTATGATTTACAATTTCTGTGATGTACATAGATGTTAGAAAGTTGTCTTACCCTTTAAACTGTTAACTCCTTGAAAGCAAAGAATAATTTAAAAAAAATCTTTCTTTGTATTCCCAATGCATAGCAGAGTTCCTGGCACATACAGGACATTTAATAAATGTTTATTGGTTGACTGAGTAGTGCTTTACATTTTCTGAGTGTTCAGAGACATTAAGGAAGCAAAATTTTTGTATGAATACAGGTATATGTTTCCCATGCTTCTTAGAACCTAGAAATATCCTTGCCTTGGCCCACAATTATTTATACATGCATGTGTCTGGATTTCCAAAACTTTATTTTGTGAGACTTTATAAATAACTCTCTTCCTTTCTTCTACCAAGTACAAAAATACAAATGGAAGCAAAACTGGCAGGGAAATAGGTTCTTGGTCAAAATTAGATGAATACTCTCTCAATGAGTAGCATGTTAAATGCCATGATGCTCAGTATACAAAAGACTTGAGAAATATTTTTAAAAAGTAACAATTTCCAAAAGCACAATACAATATAGCATTTTTTTTACATTAGAACACATTGAATACTACACACTTATCATATTATATACTTACCATATTCCATTTTAGATTATTTGTACACATGACACTTTTCTTGTGCTAGATAATATCTTGGAAAAAAATACTTATCTTTGAATTTATTTTATAGCCTGGCACATTTATTACCTAGCTATGTAAACATCTGCTGATTCAATGAATAACTTAAATACGATGGGAAGCATTAATTTTGTATAATAAATTTTGAATAGAATTTTGTATTGTTTGTAAATCACTGAATTAACTGTTAGGTTAAAATATAAATATTATACAAAATTATATATGAGTAAAACTATGAGTTTTATGTGTCAAAGTACTACATTAATCTTAGGCTATTAAAATAAAGATGAGGGAAGTTGAGCCAAGATGGTGGAAAGGAAGAAGTAACTTCTCTAAGCTCCCCTTTCACTAAACACTAGAAAGTGAATCTGAACACATTCTGGAGTGGCAAAATCCACTTGGAGATGGAGTGTGGCAGAATCCAAACCAGGAAAGTGCCCAGTGCCTCCAGACAGGACAAGTGCAGAGCAAGTCTGCACAGCTCAGACTTAAAAGCAGACAAGCAGACAACACCAGAGAAGAAGCCCCAGCCTGCAGACTTACCAAAGACAAATCACAGTCTTCTCACCATAATCTCAGGAGGGAATAGGATGGATCTTTGTAGCCAGGTAGGAGAGTGTTTGGGCCCCCAACAGAGATATAAACTTCTCCTGCAGCTATTGACCCCCTGCTTTGAAGTTTAGAAATTGCCTGCTTATATAATACAGGGGCTAGAATGGCAAAGTAAATTCTAGTTGCTCAGATTCCTCCCATCCCTCCTTCATGAAGTAGAAAACCCAAAGATAAGTCTCCCACCCAGATTAAAATCCCAAATTATTGGAAATAGCCTCAGGCTTGGGACTCTTCAAGAATGGGTGTAACTGAGACAGCCAGAAGTCTTAAGAGAAAAGAGATAGAGGTCCCAATAAGCCCCACCTCACTGGACCAGCAAAAGCCTGCCTGAGATATAGCCCAGCGTCATAAAGGCAGAAATCTGAAGTAGCCAAACCACGCCTTACCCAAAGACTACTCTGTGCACATCTACATACCTCTCTGAGATTCCTGCCTTTGCCACAAACTAGACAACCACAGGCTACAGCATTCAGAGTCAGTGACCAGGCTCTTAGCTCACAGTCTGAGAAATTAAGAAATAGGAAATCACAATGGGAAGGAAGGAAGGTGAGAAGGAGAAGGGGAAGGCAAGAAAATCGATCTGAGCTTACTATGTAGGTAAGAACAACCAAAAGCACAGGGCAATTTGGACTCTTTACCCACACCTGAGACCATTGAAGGAAATATGAACTGGTCTCAAGCCCAAATAGCATTCTTGGAGGAGATTAAGAAAGATTTTAAAGACCAAATCAGGGAGGCAGTGATCAAGTTGGAAAAAAAGTTTCAGTGAAGAAAACAAATCCTAAAAGAGTAAAATTAGTGAAGTTATTGGAGAAAACACCTCCCTAAAAAGGACCTTGAAAAACTAACTGACGACTATAATTCGCTAAAAATTAGAATGAAGCAAATTGAAATTCAGACCTCTATGTTGCACCAAGAGCCAATCAAACAAAACAAGACGATTGAAAAATTGGAAGAAAATGTAAAATATCTGACTCTAAAAAGAAATCACCTAGAGAACAGATCCAAGAGAGACAACTTAAGAATTATTGGTCTACCAGAAAGCCATGATGAAAAAAGCAGCCTAGACAACATCTTCCAAGAGATTGTCAACGAAAACTGTCCTGTGATCCTGGAATCAGAAGATAATACATTTATCGAAAGAATTCACCAGACTCCTCCTGAAAGAAATCCCAAATTCAAAACTCCAAGAAATATAGTAGCCAAATTACAGAATTACAAGGTTAAGGAAAAAAAAATACGGCAAGCTGCCAGAAAGAAACAATTCTAATAAAATGGAACTACATTTAGGATCACACAGGACCTAGCAAATTCTACATTAAAATATCGGAGGAATTGGAACTTGATATTTTGTAGGGTAAGAGAGCTAGGACTACAAACAAGGATTAACTACCCGGTAAAACTGAGCAAAATCCTTCAGGCAAGGAGATGGTCATTTAATGAAATAAGGGACTTGCAGACTGTCCTGAAGAAAAAGCCAGAGCAAAATGGAAAATTTGATCTCCAATTACAAGACTCAAGAAAGACATAAAAAGGTAAACAAGGAAAACACAGACACAAACATAAATGCACACACCCACAGACATGCACATAACTTGTTATGCAAGAAGAGCAAAATGTTCACATCCCTATATGAGGAGCTGATGACTGTCAATATTGAAATGTTTATGATTATCATGACCTTCAAAAGGGTTATAAATAGATAGAGGGTGTGGGTATGAATGAACTTATCTGAATATTAACAAAAAATTATTAAAGGGATCAAAGGGACGGCAATGGGATAAAAGGAAAGGATGAGATAGAAAAAGGTAAAATATGCCACATGAAGAGGCATAAAAACACTCCATATTAGAGGGGAAAGAAACAGGTAGAGGAACAACGCTAAAACATTATTATTACTGGCTCTGGTTCAAAGAGGGATCAACTCAATCAGTAAAGTTTAAGATTCTAATGTGAATAGACACATAAATTCATTTAATAGAGGAAAATGAGGGAGAGAGATGAGCATTGTTTGAAATTTACTCTCATTGGTTTGGTGTGAAATGGGGAGTAACTTACTCTGATAAGGATAAAAACTTATTGTGTCCTATACCAGTAGGTGGGTTAGGGGTGGAATAAAAAGGAGGAGACTAAAAGGCACCATCGAGAATGAAGCAATGTCATTACTTAATATATATGAACCAAGTGGTATAGCATCCACATTCCTAGAGAAGTTAAAGGAATTAGAGGAAGAAATAGATAGCAAAACTATATTAGTGGGGGAACTTAATCTCCCCCTTTCTGAACTTGATAAATCTAACCTCAAAATAAACAAGGAAGAAGTTAAGGAGGTGAACAGAATTTTAGAGAGACTAGATATTATGGATCTCTGGAGAAAACTGAATGGGGATAAAAAGGAATTTACTTTCTTCTCAACAGTGCATAGTACATGCTCAAAAATAGACCATGTACTAGGGCATAAGAACCTCACAATTCAGGGCAGAAAGGCAGAAATATTAAATGTATCATTCTCAGATCATGATGCAATAAAAATTATATGCAATAAATGGCTATGGAAAGATAGACTAAAAAGTAATTGAAAATTAAATAATTTAATCCTAAAGAATGAGTGGGTCAAACAAGAAATTATAGAAACAATCAATAATTTAATTCAAGAGAATGATAATAATGAGACAAAAGAGCAAAATTTGTGGGATGCTTTAATGGCAGTTCTTAAGGGAAGTTTTATTTCCCTGAGTGCATACATGAATATATTAGAGAAAAGGGAGGTCAATGAATTGGACATGCAACTGAAAAAACCAGAAAAAGAATAAATTGAAAACCCCCAATTCAGTACTAAATTAGAGATATTGAAAACCAAAGGAAAGATTAAGAAAATTGAAATTAAGAAAACTATTGAATTAATAAATAAAACTAAGAGCTGGTTTAAGGGGAAAAAACAATGAAATTGATAGATCCTTAGTCAATATGGTAAAAAAAAAGAAAGAAGAAACCAAATTATGAGTATCAAAAAGGAAAAGAGTGAATCTACCTCCAATGAAGGGGAAATCAAAACAATTATTGGAAATTATTTTTTCCCAATTGTATGCACATAAATATAACAATCTTAGTGAAATGCATGAATATTTACAAAAATACAAGTTGCCCAGATTAACTGAAGAGGAAATGAATTACTTAACCCAGTCTCATAAAAAGAAATCAAACAAACCATCACTGAACCCCCTAGGAAAAAATTCCCAGGGCCAGATGGGTTTACTGGTGAATCCTATCAAACATTTAAAGAACAATTGATTCCCATAGTCTACAAAGTATTTGGGAAAATTAGTGAAGAGGGAGTGCTACCATATTCTTTTTATGACACAAATACTGTACTGATTCCTAAATCAGGAATAGATAAAATAGAAAAAGAAAATCATATACCAATTTCCCTCCTGAATCTAGATGCAAAAAAATTTTAAATAAAATGTTAGCTAAAAGACTATAAAAACTTATCACAAGAATAAATACACTTTGGTCAGGTAGGATTTATTCCAGGATTGCAAGGATGGTTTAATATTAGGAAAACCATCAGTATAATTGATCATATCAACAATAAAACTAGCAGAAACCAGATGATTATCTCAATAGATGCAGAAAAGGCTTTTGACAAAGTACAACATCCATTCCTATTAAAAACACTACATTGTATAGGAATAAATGGAGCCTTCCTTAAAATATTGATAACATCTATTTAAAACATTCAACAAGTATTATATGCAATGGGTATATACTAGAAGCATTTCCAATAAGATCAGGAGTGAAACAAGAGTGACCACTATCACCACTCTTATTCAGTCTGGTACTAGAAATATTAGCAGTAGCAATCAGAGAAGAAAAGTAAATCAAAGGAATCAAATTAAGCAAAGAAGAGACCAAGATATCACTCTTTCCAGATGATATACTTAGAGAATCCTAGAGAATCAAGAGAAAACCTATCTGAGACGAGAAATAAATTTGGCAAAGTTGCAGGATATAAAATAAACCCACATAAATACTCAGCATTCATATATATATATATATATATATATATATATATATATATATATATATATATATATATATATATATATATACAAATAATAATTCAGCAGAAAGAGATAGAAAGGGAAATACCATTTAAATCCACTGTAGACATTATAAAATATTTGTGAATCTACCTGCCAAAAAAACCCAGGATCTATATGAGCACAATTACAAAGCACCTCTCATGCAAATAAAGTCAGATCTAGAAGTAATTGGAAAAATATCAATTGTTCATGGGTGGGTCGAGCTAATATAATAAAAATGACAATTTTATCTAAACTAAATTATATATTTAGTGCCATAACAATCAATTTACTAAAATCTAATTTGTAGAGTTATACAAAGTAGTAATAAATTTTATTTGGAAGAACAAACGGTCTAGATTATCAAGGGATTTAATGAAAAGAAATGCTAGGGAAGGTGGACTACCTATACCAGATACTAATCTGTATTATACAGCAGTGGTCATCAAAACTGCTTGGTACTGGCTGAGGAGTAGATTAGTGGATTAATGGAATAGATTGGGTACACGAGAGCCAACAATTAGTGAGTATAGTAATCTATTGTTTGATAAACACAAGACCGAAGTTTTTGAGATAAGAATGCACTATTTGACAAAATCTGCTGGAAAATATGGAATACAGTATGGCAGAAATTGGGCAAAGAATAACACCATAGATCTAACACCATATACCAAAATCAAGTCTAAATGGGTGCATGATCTAGGTATAAAGAATGATACTGTAAGCAATCTGGAAAAGCAAGGAATAGTTTACCTGTCAGATTTGTGGAGAGGGAAAGACTTTAGGACCAAACAAGAATTAGAGAGCAATATAAAATAGAAAATGGATAATTTTGATTATATTAAATTAGAAACCTCCTTTATAAACAAAGCCAATGTAACCAAGATCAAGAGGGAGGTGGGAAATTTGGAAAGAATTTTTACAACCTATGTCTGTGATAAAGGGATCATTTCTAAAATATACAGAGAATTGACTCAAATCTATAAGAATGCAAGTCATTCCCCAATTTATAAATGGTCAAAGGATAGGAACAGGCTATTTTCAGAGAAAGAAATTAAAGATATCTAAAAGCATATGAAGAAATGTTCTAAATAATTGTTGATTAGAGAAATGCAAATCAAAAGAACTCTGAAGTACCACATCTCTCCAGTCAGACTGGCTAAGATGACAAAACAGGAAATTGACAAATGCTGCAGAGGATGTGGACAAATTGGAACACTAATACATTGCTGGTGGAGTTGTGAACTTATCCAACCATTCTGGAGAGCAATCTGGAATTATAGCCAAAGGGCTAAAAATAATTTCATACCCTTTGACCCAGCAATACCACTTCTAGGGTTATATCCCAAAGAAGTCATAGAAGAGGGAGGAAGAGCCATATGTACAAAATATTTTTAGCAGCTCTTTTCGTCGTTGCAAAGAATTGGAAATTAAAGGGGTGCCCATCAATTGGGGAATGGATAAACAAGTTGTGGTATATGCATGTAATGGAATATTATTGTGTTATAAGAAACGAGGAGCAGGGGGACTTCATCTTTACTTGGTGAAGCTTACACAAACTGATGCTGAATGAGAAGAATAGAACCAGGAGAAATTTGTATAAAATCACAGACACAACATATGTGTGATGACCAACTGTTACAGACTGGACTCTTCTCAGCAATGCAGTGATATAAGTCAATCCCAAAAGACTCATGAAGGAAAGAGATGCCTGCATCCAGAGTAATACCTATAAAGAACTGAGTCTGAATCCTGATGGAAGCAAACTACTTGATCTTTTTCTTTTCATTGTTTGGTTTTATTTGCTCTTTACCATTTTGCATTCCACCTAGTACAATACTCCTTTTTAACCTGACTAATGTCTAATGTGAAAGTATTTGAAGATCCTATACTGGACTATATGCCATTGTGGAATGTGGGGGGAGGGAAGGAAGGGAAATTTGTAACTCAAGGAACTATGGAATTGAATCTTGTAAACTAAAAATAAACAAATAAATTTAAAAAAGAAAATAATAAATAAAGATGAAACGGGTCAGATTGGCTAAGATGACAAAACAGGAAAATGACAAATGTTGGAGGGGATGTGGAAAAATTGGAACCCCAGTGCATTGTTGGTTGAGTTGTGAACTGATTTAACCATTACGGAGAGGAATCGTGAACTATGTCCAAAAGGCCTTAAATAAGTGCATACCTTTTGATCCAGTAATACCACTTCCAATATTGTATCACAAAGAGATCATAGAAGCAGGAGGAAGACCCATATGTACAAAAATAATTATTAAAACTCTTTTTGTAGTGGCAAACAATTGGAAATTAAGGGTATGCCCCTCATTTGTGGAATGGCTAAACAAGTTTTGGTATATGAATGCAGTGGAATACTATTGTGCTAAGAGAAATGAGGAACAGAGAGACTTCATATTGACCTGGAGAATCTTATACAAACTGATGCAGAGTGATAAGTGTAGAACTAGGAGAAATTTGTACACAATTACAGACAAAACATATATGTGATGACCAACTCTTATAAATTGGTTTCTTTTCAGCAATGCAAGGTTATAAAACATCTCCAAAAGACTCATAAAGGTAGGAGATGTGGACATTAAGAGAAAAAAATAGTAGTAAGAAAAGGTTTGAATGCAGATTGAAGCTGAGTTTGGATTTAAACTCAGGTCCTCCTGACACCAGGGCTAGTGCTCTATTCACTGTGCCACCAAGCCTCCCCAATCTCCTCTCTATGTTTTTCTTGTTTTTTTTTTGCCCCTCTTTCCCATTGTCCATTCTGCTGATTACAATCCTTCTCTTTTTTTAACCAAATGCTTTATTAACTTCTATTTTACATCATTCATTTCCAACATATTTTGAGTTACAATTTTTTCCCTTCCCACCAGTCCAGTATAGCAGTCCCACTAGATAGCCACTCATGCAATCTGCTTTCTCCCATATCTTCTCCCATACCCCCTTCGACTTTTCCATTAGAGCAAGGTGAATCTCTGAGCCCCAATGACTGGACATCTTATGAAACATTGAATTTTATTTATTTTTTACCCCTTCGACTTTGCCATTAGGGCAAGGTGAATGTCTGAGACCCACTGCCTGGACATCTTATGAAACATTTAATTTTAAAACTTCGATTTTCAGATCCATTCCCTTTCTCTCTTGTCACCCACTCCCTCTGAGAAGATAAGCAATTCAGGATGTGTTGTACATGTATATCTATGCAAAACATTACCATAGTAGATATATTGTAAAAGACTGCTTATATTTCCCTCCCACCTGTCTCACCTCCCACCTGGTCCATTCCCTACTTTGATCCTGTCCCTCTTTGATAGTGGGTACTTCTAACCTCCCCTCTCCCCAGAATGCCCTCCCCTCCATCATCCCCCCTCTCATCCCCCTTTCCCCTACTCAGGAGAGTGAGTGAGGGTAAGATATTCCATTTAGTATGTATGTGATTCTCTCCTTGAGCCAACTTCAATGAGAATATGCTTTTGCCTTTTTGCCTTCCTGTTCTTCCCCTCCCCTGCAACTACTTCCCCTTGCCTCTTCTAAATGAGATAGTTTGCCCTACCCTGTCTCTCCATCACCTCTTGCCACTTTCCTCTCTCACCTCTTGACTTCATCCCTAAAGAATCAGCCCTTCCTTGGGGCAGCTAGGTGGCGAAGCGAGCAGAGAGCCAGCCCCGGAGCCAGAAGGACCCCAGCTCAGATCCGGCCCCAGACACCCAACACACAAACAAAAACCCAGTCACGTGAACCTGGGCAATTCACTCAACCCCAGTTGCCCTCCAAAAAAAAAAATAATCATCCCTTCCCATCAAATTCAACCTGTGCCCTCTACCCATGTACACCTGTGAACATATGCCATGTACCCATCTTCAATTATTTTCATAATGAGAAAGGTTTCATCAAACACAGTTATTGTTTTTCCATGTAGGACTGTAAATAGTCCAACTTTGATAAGTTCCTTTTGATTTCTTTTCCTTGATTACCTTCTCAAGCATCTCTTCCTTCTTGTGTCTGAATGTCAAATTTTCTATTCAACTCTGGTTTTTTCCTCAAGAATGCTTGAAAGTCCTCTATTCCACTGAATGACCATATTTTCCCCTGAAACAAAATACTCAGTTTTGCTGGGTAGGTGACCCTTGGGTTCATTCCCAGCTCTTTTGCCCTCTGGAATATCATATTCCATGCCCTTCTATCCCTCAGTGTAGAAGCTGCCAGGTCCTGGGCTATTCTGATTGTGTTTCCACAATATTGAAATTGTTTCTTCCTGGCTGCTTGGAGTATTTTCTCCTTGATCTGGGGATTCTGGAACCTGGCTATAATATTCCTGGGAGTTTTCTTTTTGGGATCTTTTTCAGGAGGTGATCAGTGGATTCTTTCAACCTCTATTTTGCCCTCTGGATCTAAAACATCAGGGCAATTTTCCTTGAGAATTTCTTGAAGGATGATTTCAAGGTTCTTTCTTTGATCATGGCTTTCAGGTAGTCCAATAATTTTTAAATTGTCTCTCCTGGATCTATTTTCCAGGTCAGTGGTTTTTCCCATGAGATATTTCACATTGCCTTCTAATCTTTCATTTGTTTGGATCTGCTTAACAGCATCTTGATTTCTCATAAAGTCATTAGCTTCCATTTGCTCCAGTCTAACTCTGAAGGAATGAATCTCCTCAGTGAGCTTTTGAGATTCTTTTTCCATCTGGCAAATTCAACTTTTAAGGCATTCTTCTCCTCATTGCCTTTCTGAGCCTCTTTTGCCATTTAAGTTAGTCTATTTTTTAAGGTGTTATTTTCCTCATTCAGGCTGTTGACTATCATTTCATACTTTTCTTGCATCTTTTTCATTTCTCTTCCCGAATTTTCCCCCACTTCTCTTATCTGCTTCTTAAGGTCCTCTATGGCCTCCAGCCAGCTTGTATTTTCATTTGGGGCTTTTGGTGCAGGAGTTCTGATCTCACAGTCCTCCTCCATGCTTTGAGCGTCTTTGCCCCTAAAATAGGAGTCCAATGTTGAACTTTTCTGTTTATTTTGTTTCATTTGCCTAGGCATATTGCCACTTAATTACTTGATTTTTGGGCTTGTTGCCACAGTATGACTGCCACCAGCCAGGGGAGCTTCCGCCCAAAATTTGGGTCTTCACAACTTCTGCCAGTTGGGTGGTCTCTGTAAAGCCTCCACCCACTCTGGCAAGTTGGATAACAACCCCAAACTTCCCCCCCAGACCACAATCCAGATCCAGGCAGTTTAAAGCAAAAGCTATTAACCCCCAGACTGATTGCTGGATCTTCCTACAGTTCGTAGACCAGGAGCTAGAGCCACTATGGAGGCTGAAAAACGGCTTCTTTGCAGTTGTTTCTTCAGCAGCTTTTTGCCCCCAGGGGAGGAAGCCACTTGTTTCCCAAATACTGGTCCCAAAGTCCATAGGGCACTAACCCCTCACTTTGTCCTAGGCATATCTGTGCTGATAATTCTAGAATCGATACAATTGCTTGTGTTCTGGGGTCCCTCCAGCCGGCTGAAGGCCCAGCCGCCCTGGGGCTAAAACCGAGTACCTGGGCTAGGCTCTTCGGGCTTCGCTGTCAGTTCCCAGCGCGCTGTGCTGCCTGCTCTCAGAGTGCTGCACTGGCCGCTCCCTGCAGGGCTGCTGGGCTATCCTCAGCAGGAGGTTAACTTCTCTGTGCCGTTCTGTGGGTGCTGTGGCTCCAGAAATTGTTCAGAGCTCCCTTTCACATTGTTTGAAATTTGTGTGGGGCAGAGCACATTGGAAATGCTTGAAACATTGAATTTTAAAACTTCGATTTTCAGATCCAATCCCTTCCTCCCTTGACACCCACTCCTTCTGAGAAGATAAGCAATTCAGCATGTGTTGTACATGCATAGCTATGCAAAACATTACCATAGTATATATATTGTAAAAGACTGCTAATATTTCCCTCCCACCCATCTCACCGCCCACCTGGCCAATTCCCTACTTTGTTCCTGTCCCTCTTCGAAAGTGGGTACTTCCAACCTCTCCTCCCCTTAGAATGTTCTCCCCTCCATCACCCCCCTTTTCTTCCCCCTTTCCCCTACTCTCCTGGAGGGTGAGATATCCCATTTAGTATGTATGTACTCTCCTTGGTTTTGCCTTTTTGCCTTCCTGTTCTTCCCCTCCCCTGCAACTACTTCCCCTTGCCTCTTGTACATGGGAAAGTTTACCCTAGCCTCTCTCTCCCCATCTCCTCTTGTCACATTCCTCTCTCACCTCTTAACTTAATCCCTTAAGTATCATCCCTTCCCATCAAATTCAACCTGTACCTTCTATCCATGTATAACTGTAAATATATATACACACATTCACATATGTATTCATATGCCCATATACCTTTCTTCAATTATTTTCATAATGAGAATGGTTTCATCAGACACAGTTATTGTTTTTCCATGGAGGAATGTAAATAGTTCAACTTTGATAAGTTCCTTTTGATTACTTTTCCTTGATTACCTTTTCAACCATCTCTTGCTTCTTCAGTATGAATGTCAAATTTTGTATTCAACTCTGTTTTTTTCCTCAAGAATGCTTGAAAACCATCTATTCCACTGAATGGCCATATTTTCCCCTGAAACAAGATATTCAGTTTTGCTGGGTAGGTGACCCTTGGCTTCAATCCCACCTCTTTTGCCCTCTTGAATATCATATTCCATGCACTTCAATCCCTCAGTGTAGAAGCCGCCAGGTCCTGTGTTATTCTGATTGTGTTTCCACAATATAGAAATTGTTTCTTCCTGGCTGCTTGTAGTATTTTCTCCTTGATCTGGGGATTCTGCCACCTGGCTATAATATTCCTGGGAGTTTTCTTTTTGGGACCTTTTTCAGGAGGTGAACTGTGGATTCATTCAACCTCTATTTTGCCCACTGGGTCTAAAACATCAGGGCAATTTTCCTTGAGAATTTCTTGAAGGGTGATTTCTAGGTTATTTCTTTGATCATGGCTTTCTGGTAGTCCAATAATTTTAAGGCTTTTTAAGGCATTCTTTTCCTCATTGCCTTTCTGATCCTCTTTTGCCATTTGAGTTAATCTATCTTTTAAGGTGTTATTTTCCTCAGTCAGGCTGTTGACTGTCATTTCATACATTTCTTGCATCTTTATCATTTCTCTTCCCCCACTTCTCTTATCTGCTTCTTGTTTTTTTAAACAAATGCTTTATTAACTTCTGTTTTACATCATTCATTTCTGCCAGATTTTGAGTTACAATCATTTTCCCCCCATTATTCCCCTACCCAACCTCCCACAATTGTAGTCCCACAAGATATCGCTTCCTCCAATCTGCTCTCTCCCATACCTTCTCCCATACCCCCATCGACTTTTCCATTAGAGGAAGGTGAATTTTTGTGTCCCAACGCCTGCACATCTTATCTCCCTATTACAAGCAAAAGAGTATTAATAATAGTATTTATATATATTTGGAACATTTAATGTTGCGACCTCGAATTTCAGATCCATTTCCTTCCTCCCTTGTCACCCATTCCCTCTTCGGAGATAAGTAATTCAGTATATGTTGTACATGTCTAGCTATGAAAAACATTACCATAGTAGATATATTGTACAAGGCTGCTTATAATTCACTCCCACTCATCCCACCCCCCACCCGGTCCATTCCCTACATGATCCTGTCCCGCTTCTATAGTGGGTACTTCCAACCTCCCCTAACCCCAAGGATGCCCTCCCATCTATCATCCCTCCTCTCATCCCCCTTCCCCCTATCCTGCTGCAGGTTGAGATATCCCATTTACTATGTATGTCATTTTCTCCCTGAACCAAATTCAATGTGAATGTGGTTTTGCCTTTTTAGCCTTCCTTATTCTCCCCCTCCTTTGCAACCACTTCCCCTTGCTTCTTCTACATGGGATAGTTTACCCTACCCTATCTCTCCCCATCTCCTCTTGCTACTTTCCTCTCTCACCTCATAATTTCATCCCTTGAGTATTCTCCCTTCCCAACAAATTCAACCTATGCCCTCTATCCATATATAGCTGTAACCATATACACACACATTCACATATGTATTCATATGGCCACACCCCCTTCTTCCATTATTTTCATAGTGAGAAAGATATCATCAGTCACAGTTATTGCTTTTCCATATAGGAATGTAAATAGTTCAACTTTGATAAGTTCCTTTTGATTTCTTTTCCCTGATTACCTTCTCAGGCATCTCTTCCTTCTTGTGTCTGGATGTCAAATTTTCTATTCAATTCTGGTTTTTTCCTCAAGAATGCTTGAAAGTCCTCTATTCCACTGAATGACCATATTTTCCCCTGAAACAAAATACTCACTTTTGCTGTGTAGGTGTCCCTTGGGTTCATTCCCAGTTCTTTTGCCCTCTGGAATATCATATTCCATGCCCTTTTATCCCTCAGTGTAGAAGCTACCAGGTCCTGGGGTATTCTGATTGTGTTTCCACAATATTGAAATTTTTTCTTCCTGGCTGCTTGGAGTATTTTCTCCTTGATCTGGGGATTCTGGAAACTGGGTATAATATTCCTGGGAGTTTTCTTTTTGGGATCTTTTTCAGGAGGTGATCAGTGGATTCTTTCTTCCTCTATTTTGCCCTCTGGATCTAAAACATCAGGGCAGTTTTCCTTGAGAATTTCCTGAAGGGTGATTTCTAGGTTCTTTCTTTGATCATGGCTTTCAGGCAGACCAATAATTTTTAAATTGTCTCTCCTGGATCTATTTTCCATGTCAGTGGTTTTTCCCATGAGATATTTCACATTGCCTTCTAGTCTTTCATTTGTTTGGATCTGCTTAACAGCATCTTGATTTCTCATAAAGTCATTAGCTTCCATTTGCTCCAGTCTAAAACTGAAGGAATGAATCTCCTCAGTGAACTTTTGAGATTCTTTTTCCATCTGGCAAATTCGACTTTTTAAGGCATTCTTCTCCTCATTGCCCTTTTGGGCCTCCTTTGCCATTTGAGTTAGTCTATTTTTTTAGGTGTTGTTTTCCTCAATCAGGCTGTTGACCCTCATTTCATACTTTTCCTGCATCCTTCTCATTTCTCTTTCCAATTTTTCCTCCACTTCTCTTATTTGATTTTTAAAGTCCTACTTAATGTCCTCTATGGCCTGCAACCCACTCATGTTTTCCCCTGGGGCTTTTGGAGCAGGACTTCTGACCTCACAGTCCTTTTCCTGCTCTATGCCCCCAAAATAGGAGTCTAGGGTTACATTTTTCTGTTTCCTTTGCCTAAGCGTGTTGCCACTTAATTACTTGAATTTTGGGCTTGTTGCCACACTCTGGCTTTAAGGGTAGCTAGAGGAATTTTTGTCCCGATCATGTGGGGGGCAATTTCCGTTTCTGGCAAGCTGTAAACCCACCCACGACTTCCACCCTAGATCACAATCCAGATCCAGGGAGGTTATAGCAAGAGCGATAACCCCCCAAGACTGATTGCTGGATCTCCCTACGATTTGGAGGCTGGGAGCTGGAGCCACCTCTGAAAACTGCAAAATAGCTTGTCTCCTCAGCGGCTTCTAGCCCCCAGGAGAGGGAGCTGAAGCATTCCCAAATACCAGTCCCAAAGTCCATAGGACACCAACCTCTTACTTTGTCGTAGGCATGTCTATGTTGGTAATTCTGGAGTCGCCACAGCTCCTGGTGTTTTGGGGTTCCTCCAGCCCGCTGCTGGCCCTGCCACCCTGGGGCTAAAACCTCAGCTCACTCGGACCTGAGTTCTGCTTGGCTCTGCTTCCTGCACTCTGTGCTTTGCGAACTGCCAGGTCCCAGACCACTGCGCTGGTCCTTCCTGCAGAGCTGCTGGGCTGTCCTCAGCAGGAGGTTAGCTTCTCTCTGTCGTTCTGTGGGTGCTGGGGCTCCAGAAGTTGTTCAGAGTCCCCTTTTACATAGTTTGGGGGGGAATCTGGGGGCAGAGTGGCTTGGACGAGCTGTTTCTACTCTGCCATCTTGGCTCTGCTCTTATCTGCTTCTTAAGGTCCTCTATGGCCTGTAGCCAGCTTTTATTTTCATTTGGGCCTTATGATGCAGGAGTTCTGATCTCACAGTCGTCCTCCATGCTTTGATCCTCTTTGCCCCTAAAATAAGAGACCAATGTTGAATTTTTCTGTTTATTTTGTTTCTTTTGCCTAGGCATGTTGCCACTTAATTGCTTGATTTTTGGGCTTGTTGCCACAGTAGGACTCTGCCCACAGAGAGGAGAGCTTCTGACCCAAATGTGGGGTCTTAACAAGTTCTGGAGGTTAGGTGGCCTCTGTAAAACCTCCACCCACTCTGACAAATTTTATACCCCTCCCAAACTTTCGTCCAGATCCAGGCAGTTTAAAGCAAGAGCGATTAACCCCAGGACTGAATGCTGGATCTCCCTATAATTCACAGACCAGGAGCTAGAGCCTCCACTAAAGCTGCATAATGGCTTCTGTGCATTTCTTCAACAGCTTTTCACCCCCAAGGGAGGAAGCCAACGAGTTCCCCAAATACTGTTGCCAAAGTCCATAGGGCACGAACCTCTCACTTTGTCCTAGGCATATATGTGCTGATAATTCTGCAATCGCCACAGCTGCTGGTGTTCTGGGGTCCCTCCAGCCGGTTGCAGGCCCAGCCGCCCTAGGGCTAAAACCTTGACTCAAGTGGGCCTGGGTTCAGCTCCCAGAGTGCTGCACTGCCTGCTCTCAGGTCACTGTGCTCACCACTCCCTGCAGGGCTGCTGGGCTGTCCTCTGCAGGAGGTTAGCTTCTCTGTGTATTTCTGGGGGTGCTGGGGATCCAGGAGTTGTTCAGAGTCCCCTTTTATATTATATGGATGTTTTGTGGGGCAGAGCACCTTGGAAGTGCTGTTTCTACTCCGCCATGTTGGCTCCACCCCACCACAATCCTTCTTTACAATGTCTAATGTCGAACTGACTAATGTCTAACATGAACGTATTTTCAGATCCAAACTCAAGGAATTGTGGGACTATATCTTGTGAACTAAAAAGAAACAAAGTAATAAAGACAAAAAATAAATTAAAAATTAAAAAAATAAATATGGGATCCAATGTGATTGTTTTTGGAAAAGATATGTTAATCAAAAACATCCTGATAAGTAGCCTATACACTTTCTTTAAATAGAATAAGTATAGTTTTGACATAAAAATTAGTACTATGAAATAAATAATGAATGTATAAGGAACATGATTGAATGTGAGAGATTGTATAGAAAGTAATTTTCTTTAAAGTAAGGCAATTTTTTTCATTAGAATGAAGACTTTAGAAACAATTAGGAAATGTTAAAATTCAATTTATATTTGCCCTGTAGTATATATTTTTTATATGCGGGCAACTCCCCTTTAGAACAAAAGATACACTGAAAATTTATAGAAGGAGCTCAATATGCTGACCACCTAAAATTAAATATTAATATTTTCACCATAGATAGATAGATAGATAGGTAAACATACACACACACATATATACATATTTGTGTGTATATATATATATATATATATATACATATACATATTTGTATATATATACAAATTTGTATATATGTATATTTCATTTATGTAATTGATTCATAGTCAATTGAAAATGATAATTCTTTACCCATCCATACATGGATCATAAGTTGTTGCAAATGGAGAATTTTTGTATGCTGTTGATAAGTTCTCTTACCTTAGTAGTGTGCTTTCCAGTTATGATGTACACATATAATGAGGTTGACGCATCCATTGCCAGAGCTAGCTCAGTGTTTCATAGGCTCCAAAGGAAGGTGTGGGAGAGAAGAAGTACAAGACTAACTACCCATATTGAACATTTACAAAGCCTTTGTGCTGACCTCATTGTTATATGACTTTGAAACCTGGACAGCCTACAAGAATCATGCCAGAAAACTGAATCTCTTTCAGTTGAATTATCTGAGGAAGATTCTGAAGATCACCTGGTAGGATAAGGTCCCAAACACTGAGGTTCTTACTCAATCTAAATACCAAGCATTCAAACTCTGCTTCAGAGAGCACAACTCTGATGAACTGGCCATGTTTTTCAAATTTAAAATGTATGCTTACCAAAAAGACTGCTTTATGGAGAATTCACACTGGGCAAGCATTCACATGGTTGTCAGAAAAAGGACATTCTCAAGGACATTCTCAATGTCTCTCTTAAGAACTTTGGAATTGATTCTGTGACACAGGAGACACTGACACAGGATTGCTCAGAATGGTATGCCCACATGAGAGAAGGTTCTGTGCTCTATGGCCAAAGCAGAATTGCAGCAACTCACAGGAAATGTAGATGACCAAATATGGAGATTCTACCCGACCTGTGGTAGAGCATTCCAAGCTCATATTGATCTGATGAACCACAGTCAGACACATTGAAACTTAATTTTAGCATAGGGGTATCATTTTGATCTCCTTCAAGAATGAAGAACGGCAACAAAACAAACAAACAACCAATTAACTTAAATATCCACGTCACTATCTAATGACTGTTATTTGGTTGCACTACACAAAGAATCAGGTATTCACCAAAGTGTCAGGAAATGCTTCCATAGACTAAAGTTCCTCATGCTTCCAATCTAAACATTAAAAGACAATCCTAGAAATACATCAGGATATATTCTAAATCTGATTTTATTTTATAGAAATTTAGTTCTAACACACATATACAAAAAATAGGGAGAGAACATTCCTTTAAAAGGGAAAAAATCTGAAAATGAGTGTCTTGTTTATCTTCTTGCTACAAATTTTTATGTAAAATTCTATAGAAATACTGGGAAATTTCCTCAAATATGTCAGTTTGTCCGGAAAACAGGAAAAATAGCTTTACTACCTATTCATAGATGCAAATTTTGTGGTATCAGTGTTTACAGAAGCTCTACCCAACAGAAATAAATCCCTCTATTAAAAATTCATCTGAATAGAGAACAGCTTCGGGGGGGTGAGGGGGGGTTGAAAAAAGTTTGGACATAAGCTATACAAATCATGGTTTCAGCAATCAAAGAGCAGAGAATAATCCAACAACAAACAGGTATAAGGAAAATTTCAGATATGGTAGAATAAATTTACTGCATTTATGCACCCACTTAATTTCACATTTAATATATTATTAAGGAAATAGGAACGATGATATAGATAAAATGTCAGTCTTAGTGTTAGGAAGTTTGGAGTCAAATCCTGACACTGACTAATTCTAGATATTTGGCTACAGGCAAAATCACCTACTCATTTATTGCTCTGGCTGTATGTTATAGATTGTTATAAATTACTTTTTTTTTCTGCTTTTTGGAGGGCAGTTGGGGTTAGGTGATTTGCCCAAAGTCACACAGCTAGTAAGTGTGTCATGTCTGAGGCCGGATTTGAACTCAGATCCTCCTGACTCCAGGGCCAGTGCTCTTTTCACTGTGGCACCCTATAGATTACTTTTTACACTAAATAGGCAGAAAGAATGACTATAAGAAAGAACACTCCATACAAATGAAATCACATGCTTAATAAAAAAATTAAAGAAGGGAGAGAAAGAAGAATGAAAAGCAAAAAAAAAAAGGGTGTGTGTGTGTGTGTGTGTGTGTGTGTGTGTGTGTGTGTGTGTAGGTAGATATTACTCACTGTATAAAATCAACTTTCTTTGAACCATAGTTTGGAAAATCAGTTTTAGTTGATAAAAATGATAAATATTTCAGAGATGGTTATGTGGCTCATTGAATAAAGTACCAGCCCTGGAGACAGGAGGACCCTAGTTCCAGTCTGGCCTCAGACACTTAACACAAAACCTTACCAGGTGACCTCGTGCAAGTCATTTAACCCCAGTTGCCCTCCAAAAACAAATGACAAACATTTCTAGAATTTAAAATATTAAAGACATAAGTGATATATATATAATATGCATAATATGTATTGCATATACACATGTTTTATATATAAACATATATATGCAGGTATTATATAATATACAAATATTTTGCATAATATATTACAATATATTTATATAATATAATAAACTATGTAAAATTTATATTGACATATATTTATATAAAATGGTTTTATATACAAATGTTTAAATATGTATATGTGTGTATGTGCATGATTTTATATTTAAAATATTTATTGATAAACCCTGAGCAAGTCACATATATTCCATACATTTTATGGTGTTTTACAGGGTGACCTATGAGTTACTTGCATACTTAAATATATAATTTTATGAAACTGAAGCTTATAACATGTAATACTGGTTTGCTTAGCTATTCTTAAAGTTTATTGGTTATTGTCTTCATGTGATCCACCAGATGACATGATATTCTCTCAAAGGCCAAAATTCTAAATATGAAAACCATTTCTATTGAAGAAAACATTTTCTGTACTAGAATCAATGATCAAATTACTCTGCTATTTCCTTACATTTGACAAGTTTATACAAAGATAAGGAAATAAATGTGCCCTTTTAGTTCTAAGTGAGATGAGATATATTATTTGGAGACAGAAACATAGATATGAAGCAAATTACCAGTGGATGCTGGAATTCTTTCCTCAAAAATTCCTCTAACAAAGAGGAATAATTCTCCTCCTTACCTTAGGAATTCTTATAGAACATTTTATTCTGCTTTTAGAAGAGGCTATGGAGATTTTGTACATTATGAGATGTATATAAACGTGGGTATGGGAGGGCCAGGAAATTTATTATTGTGTCTCTGCCCTACAAGTCAGCTAAAGAAAATATTAACTTTAGAATGCAACTTAGGAAGCATAAGGAATTTCTTTTGACCGTGGCCTCTTTCAATATTCCCTTCCTAGCTATTCATGCCACTTTCCCTTACTTCTTCTTCCCTCCCTTCTCACCCTGATTTTCTTTCCCCTTCTTTCCTCTTCTGTAGGGCATGTTAGATTATTTTACTTAACAAAATTATGTTATTCTCCCCTTGAATCAAATTCAATGAGAGTAATTCTCAAACAATGCTCTTCTTCCCTTCTTTCCATCTACTGTAATAAATTTTTGTGTTTCTTCAATATAGGTTTCTGTATTTACCAAAGTATATTATTTCCTCATTGAACCAAAACCTATGATACTAAAGCTCATACAGTGCTCATCTCCTTCCCTTTTACCACTATATTATAATGTGTTTTTGTGCCTCTTCATATGTTGTAATTTACCCTTTTCTGCTCCCTCCTTTCCTCTTCTCCTATTACAATACATTTACATCCCTTAATTTTTATCACCACAACAGTTAATTTATACCCACACCCTCAATCTATGTATATCTCTTTTGAATGTTATAATAATTGTATAATTCTCTATATTATCAGGTATTATGCTCCAATATAGGGTTGTACAGAGTTTGCTCTTATTGAATAACATTTTTCCTGTTTCCTTTTTTTATATCTCTCTTGAGTCTAGCATTTGAAGATACTTTTTTTTCATTGAGCTTTGGCCTCTAACTTTCTACTTGCTTTAGAGTTTTCAGATGTGGCTATAGTGCTAATGCTGTCCTCTTCTGAGTATGTATTTTGTTCTTCCTGGTCCCCATAATAGGACTGAATCGTCTTTGTTTTTCAAATTTGCTTTCTGCCTGTTGTGATTGCCTATTTCCTGGCTTTTAAAGTGTATCCCTGCTTGTTCTGACCCGTGTTTCTTGTTCTGGGAGTTAGGAGCCTGGTTATTTGCTTTGTGTGCTTTAGCCTCTGTTTCTTTTAGTTGGAGGTTCTATCATGTTGCAGCTTACCTGGTGCTGAGCTGGGGCAGACTGGTGCATGACAAGGTCCAGGCCAGGTGAGTTTTTTTTTTTTCTGTGTTTCGACAGGATTGCACTGAAATACTGAAATGTGGGGGATGGCTGGTCTGGTCTCTTCAGGTCTCCACCTCTCCAACCTTGGACTAGAGCTGAGGTGGCGTCAGTTACTGGTAGCCAGCACCTTGTTAGTGTATGCTGATTCCTTTTATTGTGAAAATGATGCCTGGTGTTCTGGTTTCACCACCTGCTTACACCACCTCCATGGGGCTCATGATCTCTTGCTGATCTTCTGAGATGGGGTTTGCTGGGATGCCTCCTATCCTGCACTGGTCCATTTCAACAACGTTAAGAGAATCCCTTCCCGTTGACCTCGATAACCGCCCAGTTTCCACTATTTTAAGTATTTTCCTGGTTCAATATTCTCTGTGTTTTTCAAGTTCAACAGGGGGGATGAGAGCCCCTACTGTTTACTCCACCATCTGGACTCCCAGAAGTTAAAAGCAGTTGACTTTCAAACTTCTAGTCTGTGGACTGATAGCCAGAGCAGCAGCTGCAGCCACTGACACAGGCCCTGTGCTTGTCCTCTACCCACGTCTGTGCCTTTGCAGATCACACATTCTGCACTCTATGCTCTGTGCTCCCTCCATATGGTGCAATAAATTATACCCTTCAACTTTCTATGTTATCCTGAGCTGGAACTCTTCCACACTCTGTCTCCTAGTGGATTCTGCAACTCTAACATTTGTTCAGATTCAATTTTAAGATACCTTAAAAAATTTATGGGAGAGCTCAGTTGAGTCCCTGCTTTCACTCTGCCATCTTAGCTCCATCCCCAAATCTCAAGAATATCTTTCTGTGATTCTGACCCTCTGGGGTTGATCACCATCATCCTATGAATGTAAAACTTTTTCTCTTTCCACACACCACTCTTTTTTTATGTGCTACCCTCCCATATAGTAGAATGGATGTTCCTAGAGCACTGGGACTATATTTCTTTCTTTTTGGATTTGTATTCCCAGAACTAGTAACTAGCAAGCACTTGATAAACCCTTCTTTAATTTCTGTCTACTGCACTTTCACTCTGTCTTCACAGTTAAGGGTAGTAATCTTTAGCAGTATAGTCCTTCCTAGACTTCTGAATTTTCCCATAATACACTTATAACAAACCAAATATAGAAAATATATCATTTTTGGGGAGATGCTAGGTGGTGCAGTGAGTAGAGCGTCAGGCCCTGGAGTCAGAAGGACCTGAGTTCAGATCCGGCCTCAGACAATTAACGCACTCGCGCGCGCGCACACACACACACACACACACACACATCTAGCCACGGGACCTTGGGCAAGTTACTTAACCCCAATTGCCCTCCAAAAGGCAATATATATGTAATTTTTTCTTAATAATGCCACCTCAAATCCTTCATCTAATTACCTTATCCTCAGTCTTCATGAAATATCTTATCTCTACTATTTTTAATGTTTGCCTGCTGCATAATTGTACATGTTTAATTTAGTTGCAGATGCTTTTCTTTAATAAAAGGTCTAATATTTTATATCATAATTTTTCTAAATAAAAGGATATACAGTCAGTATTGTAAGTTTACTTAGAATTCTAATAGTCAATCAAACTCATATTACACACTAGTGCACAAAAGCCTAAAGGAGTTAAAAGACTTTTTTTTTTTTTTAGTGTACACAACCAAGAAGTAAGAGAGCTGAACCTAAAATTAAGATTTCCACAATCTGAGACTAAGGTTGTTGTTTTTTTTTTTATCTTTGAATCATGATCTCAAATATGTGTGTATGTATGCCATATGTACATTATCATTATAATTTTCCACTGACAAAGTTCTTTTTCTCCTATCCAGAATACTACCTTGTAACAAGAGTAATGAAACAAACAAAAAATATCATTATATTTCTTGTCTAAAAATGGATGCCTTATTTTGTACTAATACTATACCACCTCATTGACTAAAGTCAGGAAATGTGTTTAGCTCCAGTCATTAAACTATATTGTCCAATGCATGTTCAAGGGTCTAAATAGAGGTCTGGTCACAGCAAACTCAAAGTAGGCATCAGAGGACTGAATCGCTGCCAGCTGTGGTAGTCAACAGACTTTTCAAATGACAAATTACAAAGACAACTTAGAAGTTCAATAGGAACGGTGTGATCAGTCTGGGTGAGAGAGGAGTGCAGTCCAGCCCCAGTCCCAACACAACCCTGGTCCAAGAAAACTGGAGCAGGCATTGGGAAGTGACTGAATCAGGAGTGGTGTTGGCAGTGACAGTGGCTGATTCTGGAGTTCTCAATACAGAAAAGGTAAATGGAGGGGTCAGAATGAGATTACAAGAGTCTCTTTGTTGGCACTGAGGAAGGACTCTGTTGCTTAGTCTGCACATGCATCTGGGTCACAGTCCTGGGTGGCAGTCCAGTGGCAATGGAGAGCATTAGCACAAAAGCTTGCAGCGGCAATAGAGAGGAAACCTCCTCAAAGTTACTGGGCAGAAAAGAGTACTTTCGATCAATCACACACCAGAGCTCATTCCAAAAGAGGAGTAATTACCTCTTCTTAGATGATACCACCTCAGAAAAAATTAAAACTTACACGGCCCTGGAAGTATCTCTGAAAACAATTGCACATAAACCCCTGAAGCTTAGGATAGTTTACTTTCCACACTGGAAACAGGGTCCTACCTTAAGAAAGAATGAAAATGTCAAGTAATAGGCTAGTAAAAATGAGCAAACAATGGGAAAAAAAACAAACTTCAAAATATAGAAACTTAATTTGGTGATAAGGGAGATGAAATCACACACTCAGAGGAAGACAACAAAGTGAAAGTCCCTACTTCCAAAGCCTCCAGGAAAATTATGAATTGGTTGCAGGTTATGGAAGACCTCAAAACTTTTATTGAAAATTAAGTAAAATAGGAAAAAGAAAATAAATGGGAAGAGAAATGAGAGTGATGTAAAAAAAATAGATTATGAAAAAAGTCAACAGTTTGATAAAGGAAACACCAAGAATACTGAAGAAAATAATATTAAAACAAGACTTGGGGGGGTAAAGGCAAGATGGCAGCATCAAAGAAAGGACTTCCTTGAACTCTCCTGTAAACCCCTCCAAATACCTGTAAAAATGATTATAAACAAATTATAGGGCAGCAGAACTTAAAAAAATGAAGAGTGAAACAAATTTTCAGATTTATCTATCTACATACACATATTTATATATGTATACATGTACACATATACATATACATATGTGTGTATACATGCATATCTATCTATATCTATGCTTATATTCATATCTACATCTATATATGTATATGAGTGTGAGAGTGTGTGTGTGTGTGTGTGTGTGTGTGTGTGTGTATACAGAGAGAGAGGTGGGGAGGGAGGGAAGGGGGGGTGTCACAGGATGAAATAAATATGACGGGATGGTATCTAAAAATAAAATTAAGGGTTTAGAGGAATGTAATGGGAGAAGGGGAATAGGAGGCACATTATCTCACATAAAAGCATCAAGAAAAAGCTTTTGCAATGAATGAGAAGAGGGAGTAGTTGAAAGGCAATTAGTGAACCTTACTCTCATAGGATGTGGCTTAAGGAGGGAATAAAGTAGACACATAATTGGGTGGGGAAATTTATCATACCCTACAGGATAGTAGGGGGAAGGGGAAAGGAGAGTGGGATATGACAGAAGGAACAGCAGACTGGTAGAGGGGGTAATCAGAAATAAACACTTTAGAAGAGGAACAGGGTGAAAAGAGAGAATAGAATAAAGGAGGAAATGGCATATAGGGAAATAAAGTCTTTCACAACATGACCATTCACTCCCCAATTAGTAAATGATCAAAAGATATAATCAGTTCTCATACGAAGTAATTAAAGTCATCTATGGTCATACGAAAAATATTCTAACTCACTGTTAATTGGAGAAATGCAAGTTAAAACAATTCTGAGGTACTACTTCATACCTATTAGATTAGATAATTGGATGGAAAAGGTAAATGACAAATGTTGGAGGGAATGTGGGAAAAAAGTGACACATTAATGTCAGATTTGTGAATTGATTAAAATATTCTATAGAACAATTTGCAACTATGCCCAAAGGGCTATAATACCATGCATACCCTTTGACATATTAATATCATTATTAGGTCTATATCCCAAAAGAGATAAATTAAAAGGCAAAGGACATATATATATATATATATATATATATATATATATATATATATATATATATATATATAATATTTATAGCAATTCTTTTCTTGGGGTAAAAATAAGAAATATCGGGGATGCACATCAACAGGGGGAATGGCCAAATAACTTTTGCCATGTAATTATGATGGAATACTATTGTGCTATTCAAAATAATGGGCAGGAGACCCTCAGAAAAACCTAGAAAGTCTTACATAGGCTAAGGTAAAATGAAATGTTCTGGGTACAAATTAACAGCAATATTGTCATACTTAGCTATTCTCAGCAATAAAGTGATCCATGACAACTCCAAGAGACATAAGATGAAAAATGCTATCCATTCTCAGATAAAGAACTGATGGTATTTGAATACAGATTAAAGTGACATTTTCACGTTTTAGTCTTTAATCTTTTTCTTCTATATTTTCTTTCATGATATGACTATTATAAATGTTTTTCATGACTATACATATATAGCATATATGGAATTGTTTAACTTCTCAGAGGGTCGGGGGTGTGGAGGAAGGGAGAATATTTGCAACTCAATGCAAAAAAAATAAAAATAATTTTTATAAAATGCTTAGTGATTGGCTGACTTATGGATTCCCACTTCTCTGTCTAAAGGCAAGAAGCATTTTTCTCATAAAGCTATGATTGATCACTGCAAGCTCAGAGTCCTGAAACCTTTTGAGAGTTGTTTTCTTTTATATTCTCATTTTTGTCATGTTGATACCTTGGTTCTGCTTCTTTTTTTGCTATTAGATCAATTAATATGTCTTTTCAAATTTCTCTAAGATTTTATGTCCATTATATCCATATAACATGATTGGGTCAAACATTTACTAAATGATGTGCAGCTATTTTGTTTCCAGCTGTTTGCTACTACCAAAAACTGCTTCCATAGTCATATTTGTATGTATGGGTTCTTCAATGTCTTCAAACGTCTTCAAGTATGTGCTTAGTATCATTACTATCAGGTCAAAAATTTTAGTGAATAAATTGATATTCTTATTCTTCTATTCCTTCTTTCTCCTTTTTTTTCTGCATGGCGATGGGGAAGTATGTGAAAATACGTTTTTTTGCTACCTCAAAGGACTCTTCTAGATCAGGGACATTAGCACTGAATTTGTACACACTCCTGACTGCTTGACTGGGATAGAAAAACAATTTAAACTACTCTAAAGAAGGGTCCTTACTCCTTTTGTGGAACTGAATCAGTTTACACATAAAGGAAATTTCACAGTAGGTAATAAATTCAGAAGCTGGATTAAACATAGAGCAGACCATCATTGCTTTAACAACTGGGATGTTAGTGATAAAGATGGATCTCCATTCACCTAATGGAAGTGAGATTTCCAAGTTATCTTCTACTAGCAGAGCTTTTAATTAGGGCAATCACAAAATTCAATACGAATCAACATGTTATGTCTCTGGAGAGTAAAGTTGAAGTCCCATATGACTGAGATAGGATATAACATGATTTAAAATAGGTAAATTTTTTTGGAGTTTTTGGAAGGGAGCAGGTGCTTGTTGGATCTGCTTCTTGTGAAAGGCAGCTGCAAAGGGAGCAACAACATGGTGTCTGTTTCTAGATTTCTCCTCTCTCCTACATTTCAAAAAAAACTTTTGTTCTTGCTATTGTCTTTGCTTACTAAACTGAGTCTTTTCTAAATAAAAATGAGGTAAATAGTAGAGATTTGGATTTACACTTTCTCTCCACCTCCTCCTATAATTCTCTCTCTGTATCTCTGTATGTTTGTCTATATGTCTGGTTTTGAATTTTTCTTTATTTCTTCACATTTCTGACTATTGCTGTATATATCTCTTATCTTTCTTTCTGTCTCTGTCTCTTCCTGTATCCATCTATTTCCCCCTATATTACCTTACCCTCTTTCTTGTGATTATGCTAGTGGTTAAGAAAGTCTGCCTCAAATTCAGATTTTTGGGGACTTAGAACATGTATTAATTGCCACTAATTTTAATCCTCATTACAGAAATAATTATGCTGTTAATGTATTTAAAGTGATTATTAAAGACTCAAGTTTCTTCATATGTTATAAAATTCATTTTTATAGATTTTTATTTTATGCTCTTGAATAAAATTCTCCTGAATATCCATGGATCATTTGCTAGGTGTTTCAACTTATAATAGTCTAACAGTGGTTGTGAAGGAGGTATTTTGCCGAAGAACAAAACTAGTTATTCCTTCTCACTAGCCCCCTCTCTCAGTGTGGGCAGAAGCACTTTTTTTTCCTAAAGCCTTACGTTAGACATTGAGAGTGAGTTATTAATTTCTCTTAGCTAATACCCCCAGTCCACCTCTATGCTGGGGAGGATGGAGTTTAAGTTGCTATTATTAAGACAATAGAATGGAATTTGCTTGTCATTTTGGAGCAAAGGAGCTTTGTCCTTTTTCTAATTAACAATACCTCCTCCCACTTTTACATTATTGGCTCATATTCTAGATATGAGTCAGATTCTATGTGATTTTCCCCTCTGCCTTGAGAGAGCTATTATGAATCAATCAACAACCATTTATTAAGTGTCTACTGTAGTAGTCTTCTGTTTTTCTTCTCTATATTCTTGTAGAGGATTGCCTTCCCCAACTGCTTTTAATTGCCCCAAAGAAATACAAATGTAATAAAGCAGTTTTTAGAGAAGCTAATTTATTTTGAGAACATATGGCACTATAGAAACTGAACATACTCTTATAGAAATGAGAATGGGAATATATGGCATTGAATGAGGATATCAGAAGGGACTAACTGACCCTGATCCCAATGACTTTATGGTTGCAACAGGTCCCAAAAGGGTTTCTTATTGCTGCACTTGAAGCTGACTGTTTTGACCACATATTACTGTTCCTGGAGTTTCCCCCCCCCCCCCCTATGGAATTGTTGAACACTTTGGGCGTAGTTCAAAATTGCTTTACAGAATGGTTGAATAAGGTCATGATTCCACTAACAGTGCATTAAAAGCCCATTTTTCCTACATGCCCTCCAACATTTGTCATTTGCCTTTTCTGTCCTACTGTCAATCTAATAGGTATGAGGTAGTATCACAGAACTGCTATGATTTACATTTCTCCTATCAATAGTGACTTAAGATATTTCCATGTGGCTTTATGCAGTTTTGGTTACTTCAGCTGAAAAGTAGTCATATCATTTAATCATTTATCAACTCAGAAATGGCTCTTAGTTTTTTTTTTTTTTTTTTAATTTGACTCAGTTATCTAAATGTTTGAGAAAAGAGGCCTTTATTAGAGGAAGTCACTTCAAATTTTTTTCACAATAACTAACAATTGCTAACTGCCTTTCACTCCATTCTATCCCCCCAATTCCATTTTTTTCTCTCTTCACCTTGTCCACTTCAAAAATGGTTTCATTCTGGAATTACCCCCTCCCCATGTTTGCCCTCCCTTCTATCAGCCTTCACCTTTCTTCCCTTATTCCCTCTCTCTCCTAATTTTTTGTATGGTAAGTAATATTAATTTCCATACCCTATGGAATATTTATGGTAATGACTATTTGAGTCACTTCTATGAAACTAAGGCGTACTTACCTCCTTTCTCTTCCTTTCCATTGGGTGGGAGTAAACAAAAAAAAAAGAACTTGTTTTGCCTCTATTGTGTCATTTAATTTAATTCATTCTACCTCTCCATTTCTCTCTCCCAGTTATTCCTTTCTCACCTCTTAATTTTATTATTAGATACCATACCTTAATATTCAACCGAACAATTATCTATTTACCTTCTAATTATCTCATCAATAAGAAAGGTTTTATGTGTTGCACACATCATCTTCCCATGAAGGAATATAAAGAGTTTCAACTTATTAAGTCCCTTCTTATTTCCTTCTCCTATTTACCTTTTAATACTTCTCTTGCTTAATATGAAAGTCACATTTTCTATTCAGCTCTGGTCTTCACACAAAGAATGCTTGAAAGTCCTCTATGTCATTGAATGTCCATGTTTTTCCCTGAAGGATAAGACTCAGTTTTATTGGGTAAGTGATTCGTGGTTGTAATTCTAGCTGCCTTGCCTTCGGGAACATACTATCCCAAGATATTCAATCATTAAGTGTAGAAGCTGCTAAATATTGTATTATCTTGACTGTGCCCCCATGATTCTCAAATTGTTTCTTTCTGGCTGATTACAATACTTTCTCCTTCATGTAGGAACTCTGGAATTTGGGTATAATATTACTGGCAGTTTATATTTTGGGAGCTCCTTCAGGAGGTGATTTGTGGAATCCTAAATTTCTATTTTACCTTATGGTACTAGAATATTGGGGCAGTGGTCCTTGTTAATTTCATGAAAGATGAAATATAGGCTTTTTTTTTCTAATAGTGAACTTGAAATCTTAGGTTTATTGATTAGCTCAATTATTTGCTCAATTTGTATTTTCTGCCTCTCTCCTTTGATTCTCAATATTTCTTATTTTCTTTTATTTAATTGGAAATTTTTCATATGTACTTTGCTATTGCATATCCAATTCATTAATATCATATTTCTAAATTTTATTCATGTTAGCATAGAGAGATGTAAAATTTACCCTAAAAACTTCTTTGGTTCCATTTTGTAATTTTGGTATTATAATTTGAAGTCTCATTATTAAACTTAGCTTTCATGGAGTTCTTGATTGTTTCTATTATGTGGCGTTTAATCTTCTCATTCTTGGGGGCAGAGCCAAGATGGCGGAGTAGAAACAGCTCGTCCAAGCCACTCTGCCCCCAGATTCCCCAAAAAATATGTAAAAGAATAACTTCTGGATCCCCAGCTCCCACAGAACGACAAAGAAAAGCTAACCTCCCGCTGAGGACAGCCCAGCAGCCCTGCAGGAAGGACCAGCGCATCGGTCTGGGACCTGGCAGCGTGCAGCACACAGAGCACAGGCACCAAGCCAAGCCCAGATCCGGCTGAGCCGAGGTTTTAGCCCCAGGACGGCCAGATGGAAAAAGAATCTCAAAAGTTCACTGAGGAGATTCATTCCTTCAGAGTTAGATTGGAGCAAATGGAAGCAAATGACTTTATGAGAAATCAAGATGCTATTAAGCAGACCCAAACAAATGAAAGATTAGAAGGCAATGTGAAATATCTCATGGGAAAAACCACTGACCAGGAAAATAGATCCAGGAGAGACAATTTAAAAATTATTGGACTACCTGAAAGCCATGATCAAAGAAAGAACCTAGAAATCACCCTTCAAGAAATTCTCAAGGAAAATTGCCTTGATGTTTTAGATACAGAGGGCAAAATAGAGGTTGAAAGAATCCACAGATCACCTCCTGAAAAAGATCCCAAAAAGAAAACTCCCAGGAATATTATAGCCAGGTTCCAGAATCCCCAGATCAAGGAGAAAATACTCCAAGCATCCAGGAAGAAACAATTTCAATATTGTGGAAACACAATCAGAATAGCCCAGGACCTGGCAGCTTCTACACTGAGGGATTGAAGGGCATGGAATATGATATTGCAGAGGGTAAAAGAGCTGGGAATGAACCCAAGGGTCACCTACCCAGCAAAACTGAGTATTTTGTTTCAAGGGAAAATATGGTTATTCAGTGGAATAGAGGACTTTCAAGCATTCTTGAGGAAAAAACCAGAATTGAATAGAAAATTTGACATCCAGACTCAAGAAGCAAGAGATGCCTGAGAAGGTAATCAGCGAAAATAAATCAAAATGAACTTGTCAAAGTTGAACTATTTACATTCCTATATGGAAAAACAATAACTGTGACTGATGATATCTTTCTCACTATGAAAATAATGGAAGAAGGGTGTGTGGTCATATGAATACATATGTGAATGTGTGTGTATATAGTTATAGTTATATATGGATAGAGGGTATAGGTTGAATTTGTTGGGAAGGGAGGATACTCAAGGGATGAAATTATGAGGTAAGAGAGGAAAGTGGCAAGAGGAGATGGGGAGAGATAGGGTAGGGTACACTATCCCATGTAGAAGAAGCAAGGGGAAGTGGTTGTAAAGGAGGGGGAGAATAAGGAAGGCTAAAAAGGCAAAACCACATTCACATTGAATTTGGCTAAGGGAGAGAAGGACATACATACTAAATGGGATATCTCAACCTACAGCAGAATAGGGGAAAGGGGGATGAGAGGAGGGATGATGGATGGGAGGGCATCCTTGGGGAGAGGGGAGGTTGGAAGTACCCACTATAGAAGAGGAACAGGATCATGTAGGGAATGGTCCAGGTGGGGGGTGGGATGAGTGGGAGTGAATTATAAGCAGCCTTGTACAATATATCTACTATGATAATGTTTTGCATAGATAGACATGCACAACATATACTGAATTGCTTAACTTCCCAGAGGGAATGGCTGACAAGGGAGGAAGAAAACGGATCTGAAATTCGAGGTCTTAAAAAATGTTTCAAATATATATAAATAGTATTATTAATACTCTTTTGCTTGTAATGGGGAGATAAGATTTGCAGGCATTGGGACACAAAAATCCACCTTTCTCTAATGGAAAAGTCGAAGGGGGTATGGGAGAGGAAGCTATTGGAGGAAGCGATAAAAACAGGGGGCGGGGATGATTGTAACTCAAAATCTGTCAGAAATGAATGATACAAAACAGAAGTTAATAAAGCATTTGTTTAAAAAAAATAAAGTAAGCGGGAAGGGGGGAAAGGAAGTGATGGGGGGGATATATGAGAGGGTAGACTGGGGGAAGGAGTAATCAGAATGCTTGCCATCTTGGGCTGGGGTTAGATGGGGTTTTCTTGGGAGAGGTGGGGAGAACATTTAGAATTCAAAATCTTGTGGAAATGAATGTTGAAAACTAAAAAAAAAATTCTGAAAAAAATATTATACATTTTTCACTTCATAATGTTCTCTATCCCTTGTTTGCTCAAAAATTCCTCCATTCTCCATAAACATTATGGATGAACCATTCCTTGCTTCCCTACTTTGTCATAGTATCACTCTTAATATCTAGATAATGTACACATTTGGACTTTATTCTGGTAATGGTGTCAGTCATTGGTCTATGACCTATTTCTGCAATATAATTTTCCAGTTTTCCCACCAATGTTTGTCAGATAGTGAGTTCTTATTCCAGAAGCTGAGGTCTTTGGTTTTATCAAAGATTAGATTACTATTGTCATTGACTACCGTGTCTTTGCACCTAACCTATTCCACTGATTTATGTGTCTATTTCTTAGCCAGTACTAAGTGGTTTTGATGATTGCTGCTTTTAATACAATTTAAGACCTAGTATGGCTGGGCTTCCTTTCGTAGCATTTCTTTTAGTTAATTCCCTTAATATCCTGGACCTTTTGGTCTTGCAGACAAATGTTGATATTTTTTCTAGTTCTATAAATTACTTTTTGATAATTTGATTCATGTCATTGAATAAGTAAATTATTTTAGGTAGAAATGACATTTTTATTATATTTTCTCAACATATCCATGAGCTACCGATTTTTCCCTATTATTTATATATGAATTTATTTGTGTGAAAATTGTTTTATAATTGTGTTCATATAGTCCCTGATTTTTTTTTTATTTTTTATGGGGGCAGGTACACTCCCAAATCTTTTTTAATATCTACAATAACTTTACATGGAATTTCCTTTTTATTTCTTGTTGTTGGGCTTTGTTAGTAAGATATACAAATGCCAGTTATTTATTTGGCTTCATTTTACATCCTGCAACTATACTAAAGTTATTATTAGAAGCAGTTTGGTTTTTTTTTTTGCTTGATTCTCTAGGATTCTCTAAGTTTATCATCATATCGTCTGCAGAGTGATAACTTATCTTCTTTTTGCCTATTCCAATTCCTTCAATTTCATTTTTTCTCTTATGGCTAAATCTAGCATTTCTAGTACCATATTGAATAACAGTGGTGATAATAGATATACATGTTTCATCCCTGATCTTATTGGAAATGCATCTAGCTTATTCCCATTCTATATAATGCTTGCTAGTGGTTTTAGGTAGATTCTACGTATCATTTTATGGAAAATTCAATTTATTTCTATGCTTTCCAGTGTTTTGGATTGAAATGGATATTGCATTTAAAAAAAAAAATCTTCATCTATAGAGATAATTATATGGTTTCTGTTCTTTTGCTGTTGTTGTTGTTGTTGGAGCTGATATGATCAATTATGCTGATAGGTTTTCTAATATTGAAGCCGGTCCATGATGTGGTCTCCTGATTCCCTTGGCTGTTCTAAGGTGTATCTTGGGTTCTATTGTTGATGTTTGCTGACTCCATCCCCCTGGGGCTCAGGATGTCACTCTGGTCTACTGAGGTATGGATTTCTGGGACACCTCTCATCCTGTATTGTTTCCTTTTAGCCCTGACATGGGGGGCATTTTCCATTGATATCCCCAGCCTCCCAGGCTGAGAGACTGCTGTACCCCTTCTATTGTTTCCCCTGTTCCAGGATTTTTCCTGTGGCAATATTCTCTGGGTTTTTCAATGTCAGGTGAGATGGATGAGAGCACTTATAGTTTACTCCATCCTCTTTGCTCTTGGAAGTTCAAGTAGGTGACTTCCAAACATTACTCTCTGGGCAGATAGCCCTAGGAGTAGCTGCTTCCATTGCTGCAAGTCTTGCACTAGCCTAGTTGGAAAGGAACCCCATCCTGTGCTGAGTGGTTTTGGAGTCCATGCTGCCACAGGTGATTCAGTCCAACAAGGCCCAATCAAGCTCCATTATGGTTGGATCTGTGTTGGTGCAGCCCACATGCTCTGCACTCCCCCAGTCCAGAGAGTGACAGAATCTTCCCATTGACCTTCCAGGTTGGCCTGGCTTGGGAATCTGCCACATTCTGTCTCCTAGCAGGTTCTGTCACTCTAAAAGTTATTCAGATACACTTTTTAGAGGTACCTGAAGGAATCTGTAGGATATCTCAGATGAGTCCCTCTTTTTACTCCACCATTTTGGCTCTGCCTATTTGTTTTATCATATCAGTTAATTTATACCCATGCTGTCTGTCTCTGTGGATGCCTTCTAAAAGTTACATAAAGATATAATTCTAAAGAGTTGCAAGTATCATCTTCCTTATAGGTATAACATTATTTTTCTTTCCTATTTTTATGCCACTATCAAGTCTTGTATTACAACATTAAGTTTTTTTGATCTCCTGTCTATTTATTTAGGAAGGTCTGGAAGTCACCTATTTCACTGAATCCCCATCTCCTTGCCTGAAATAATATGCTTCATTTTCAGGGTAATTTATACTTAATTGCAATCCAAGCTGCTTTGTTTTATGAAATGGTATTTTCCAAGTGTCATATTTGATAACTAATTTGTTCACTGACTCTAGGAACTCAAGGCAGTTTTGCTTGATGATTTCTTGAAAGATGCTATAGAGGTTCTTTTGTTTGATCATTGCTTTAAGGTAGACCAATAATTCCTAAATTGTCTCTCCTGGATCTATTTTTCAGTTGTTTTGTTTTTTTTTTTTTCATGAAGTATTTCATTTTTTCTTTTTTTTCATTCTTCTTATGTTTTTTTTTTTTTTACTGACTCTTGATGTATCATAGACTTAGTAGCTTCCATTTGCCCAATTCTAATTTTTAACAACTTGTATTCTTCACTTAGATTTTGCATCTTATTTTCCATTTGGCAAATTCTACTTTTTAAGGAGTTGTTCTCTTCAGTGTACTTTTCTGGCATATTTTGTCAATTATACTTTTAAAAGAATTGCCAATTTTTCTTCTACTTCTCTAATATGACTTTCAAAATCTGTCTTTTGCTCTTCAAGAAGGGTTTATGTACTTTAGACCAATTTATATTCCTCTTTGAGGTTTCAGATTAGGATGTAGTGACAATAGTGACAATGACAACCTCTTCTGAATTTGTGTTTTGACCTTCCCTGTAAGAGTCTATGGTTTCTCTTACTTTTTCTTATGTTGCTCCTTGCTCATGGTGTTTGCCTTTTTCTAGTCTTTTAAATTGATCTCTGTTTCTGGGACAACTGTCCCAGACTTCTTAGGCTGGAGATAGGTGCCTGTTTATTGGTTCTGTGTGCTGGGACCTGGGTTTCTGACAGCTGGAGGCTATACATGCCTTAGCTTACCTGGTGCTGAGCTGGAGCGGGTGGTGTTGGCTGGTGTGTGCTGATGCCAGGTGGTGATTGACTGTGCTTCCCAGAGATTGCACTGAAGCTTGTGGGGTGTCATATGGTGGTGGGGTGTCCTAACAATCTCTTCACCAGAGGCTGCACTAGAGAATAGGTAGGCTCAGTTACTGGTGGACACCTCTTGCCATGCAAAAGGTGGTTCTCCCAACTGATTTCTGCTGGTTTCTTGTCTGTGAAAAGGCACAGGAGGGGTCCTGGTGCTGGCACTTGCCAGCTCCACTACACTAGGGCTCTAAATCACCCACTTGCTTACTATTGTGGGGCCTGCTTTGGTGGGCTGTTGGAGGAACCTGTGGGGTTTGCCACAATACTTCGCGTACTGTACCATACCCCTTTAGCCACAAAACAGCAATCTTTCCCAATGATTCACCTAGCCTCATGAGCTAAAAAACTGCTGCACTCCACTGTTTGATGGCTCTACACTGTTCCAGTAGTTTTCCTGGGACTGTCTTTCTCTTTGTTTCAGGGTCAGTAAGAGAGAGTAAGAAAGACTTAATGTTTACCCAACCATCTTGATTCACAGGAGGAGCTGATAACATCTTAAATCATTTTTCTGTTTCCATGTAGGCAATAAAGGAATTGTAAATTCTTGGATTTTTAAGTAAAGTAAAAGTTTTTAATAAGCTATTGTTTTGGTTTAACAACAATGTATACTAAAAGCTTATAAAGGGATTCTATAGTATAAAGAAGAAATTAATAGTCTTAAATATTATTTAAATGAGAAGGAAATGAGAAAATGTGACTTTTCAGGCTATGGGAGAAATGTAAAAATAGGATAGGGGCATTTGACTATGTTGAAAGAAAGAGGTGAGGGAATTTTGTCTTTCTTTAAATGGGAAGATTGTGTGAAACTATGGAAACTGCAGTAATAATGATTACACCTTGATTTGAAAGTGAATAAACTTAAGTTATAGAAGCTATAAGTAAATTGAAAGCAATGGTTTCTTTCTGAGATTTTAATTAAACAAATGCTTTATTAACTTCTGATTTACATCATTCAATTCCACCAGATTTGAGTTACAATTTTTCCCCATTTTTCCCCTAACCACCACCCTAGAATCGCAGTCCCACAAGATATCCCTTCATCCAATCTGCTCTCTCCCATATCTTCTCCCATACCCCCTTTGACTTTACCATTATGGCAATGTGAATCTCTATGCCCCAATGCCTGCACATCTTATCTCTCAATTACATACAAAATAGAATTAATAATAGTATATACATTTGAAACATTTAATTTTACAACTTCGAATTTCAGATCTCTTCCCTTCTTCCCTTGTCACCCACTCCCTTTGGGAAGATAAGCAATTCAGTATGTGTTGTACATATGTAGCTATGAAAAACATTGCCACAGTAGATATATTGTAAAAGACTGCTTATATTTCCCTCCCACCCATCCCACCCCCACCTGGTCCATTCCCTACTTTGATCCTGTGCCTCCTCGAAAGTGGGTACTTCCAACCTCCCCTCCCCCCAGAATGCCCTCATCTCCATCATCCCCCCTCTCTTCCACCTTTCCCCTACTCTCCTGCAGGGTGAGATATCCCATTTAGTATGTATGTTATTCTCTTCCTGAGCCAAATTCAATGAGAATATGGTTTTGCCTTTTTGCCTTCCTATTCTTCCCCTCCCCTGCAACCACTTCCCCCTGCCTCTTCTACATGAGATAGTTTATCACCCTCTATCTCTCCCCATGTACTTGCCACATTCCTCTCTCACCTCTTAACCCCTTAAGCATCATCCCTTCCCACCAAATTCGACCTGTGCCCTCTATCCATGTATACCTGTAAACATATATACACACATTCACATATGTATTCATATGCCCATATACCCTTCTTCAATTATTTTCATACTGAAGATGGTTTCATAAGTCACAGTTATTGTTTTTCCAAGTAGGAATGTAAATAGTTCAACTTAGATAAGTTCCTTTTGGTTTATTTTCCCTCATTACCTTCTCAAGCATCTCTTACTTCTTGTGTCTGAATGTCAAATTTTCCATTCAACTCTGTTTTTTTTTTCCTCAAGAATGCTTGAAATTCCTATATTCCACTGAATCACCATATTTTCCTCTGAAACAAGATACTCAATTTTAGTGGGTAGTTAAATTGGTTTCAATCCCAGCTCTTTTGATCTCTGGAATATCATATTCCATGCTCTTCTATCCCTCAGTGTAGAAGCTGCCAGGTCCTGTGCTATTTTGATTGTGTTTGTGCAATATTGAAATCTAGGGAGATTAAAGCAAGAGTGATTACCCCCAAGACTCATTGCTGGTTCTCCCTATAGTTCACAGGCCAGGAGGTGAAGCTGCCACTGAAGGTTCAAAATGGCATCTGTGCCATGTCTCCTAAGCTGCTTCTCACCCCCAGGGGAAGAAGCCTGATGCATTCCCCAAATACTGGTCCCAAAGTCCATAGGGCAATAATGTCTCACTTTGTCCTAGCCATATCTGTGTTGATAAATCTAGAATGGTCACAGCTGCTGTTGTTCTGGGTTCCCTCCAGTCGGCTGCTGCTGGGCCACTGGCCTGTCTGCCCTGGGGCTAAACTCGGGGCTCACATGGGCCTGTGCCCCACACCCAGAGCTCTGTGCTGTAGGTTCCCAGTGAGCTGTGCTGGCCGAACCCTGTATGGCTGCCAGGCTGTCCTCAGCGGGAGGTTAGTTTCTTTATGTAGTTCTATGTGTGCTGGAGCTCCAGAAGTTGGTCAGAGTCCACCTTTTACATGGTTTGCAATTGTGTGGGCTGGACTGCTTTGGCAGTGCTATTTCTACTCTGCCATCTTGGCTCTGCCCCCTTCTTTCTGAGATTTTAAATGTTGCCATTAATAACTGTAAAAAACAACATTGATCTGAATCAAAATGTGTTTTTAAGGGGACTCCATAATTTGAAGTGTCTTGTAAAACATATAATATTAAATAATTTAAATTATAACTTGAGATTCCATGTGATAGTCTTGAAAATAGATCCAAGTAGAATTGAATTTGTTCTTGTCTCATGTTTAGTGAAATATATCCTTCCTAATGAGATGTTTTTGATAAGTCAGAATTGATTGTACTGTTTGGAATTATGACAAAATGTTGAAAAATTACATGGATCTAGAAATTTGTTAATTGTGTACTTAAAACAAACAAGTTATCTCAGTTTACCAAACTGTTATCTGGATAAAGGAAATGAATATTTTACATTCATTTGATAATTCATTGTATTATTGTTAATTTTTATGTGCTAAAATTTTATGTTCTTTTAAGTTTTAGATTAAATTGGTATAGATTCAATTATTAAAAGAAAAATGTTAAATATTTTAAACTCTTCATTAATAATTACAATAGATTTTTTTACTTTTTTTTGGAGGAGAAGGCAATTGGAGTTAAGTGACTTGGCCAAGGTCATATGGCTAATAAATTTTAAGGGTCTGAGGCCAAATTTGAACTCAGATCCACCTGATTTCAAGGCTGGTGCAATATATATTTAGAATATATTTTATATAATTTTAGTAAAAACATAGAAATTACTAGAGGAAAAGATTCTGAAGCTTTGATTTCTTATTCTGCTAAAAATTTAGAAAATTATCTAGTAGTCCTGCCCAGCCAACGTACAAGATGGTTTGTAAGAAGTTCTTCTTTATAGAGTTCCTAACATGTTTGATGTATTATGAAACTTCACCAATAATGTATTATTGTCTGAAATTTCCCACTCCTCACCCATCATTTGTCATTTTCATTTTCTGCCATGTTAGTCAGGCTGCATGTATGAGAGGATAGTTCAGACTTGTTTTAATTTGAATGTTCCTAGTATATTATAATTCATAGCGTTTTTACAAATAATAGAAAGCTTTTATTACTATATGCACAATCTGTCTGTTCATATTCTTTGTTTAAAAAGTTATCTTTAATTTTAATTCAATGCTCTAGATATTTGATAAATGAGGTCTTTTATCAGGAAAAAAAAAACTTGCTGTAAAATATTTTTCACAGTTATGGATATTTCCCTCCATCCTATTTTCCACCTATTTTTCAAACTCTATTCTCCTCTTTCACCCTATCCATTAAAAAAAATATGTTATGCTTCTTATTTTCACCTTTCTAATCCTCTTCTCTTCTTTTCCACTTCCCCACCTCCACCTACTTTTCCTGTATGGTAAGAGAGATTTTCAAACCGAGTGTGTGTATATTTTGTTCTCCCCTTGAGGTAATGCTGATGAGAGCAAGATTAACTTGCCCTGTCCCCACCCTCCTTATACTGACCTTCACTGTAAATGTTATTTTGTCATTTTTACATCACATAATTTATGCCATTCTACATTTCCCTTTCTTCTTCTCCCAGTGCATTCCTTTCTGACCCTTTAGTTTTATTTCATTTTTTTAATTAATTTATTAGTTTAGTTTCAGTTGACAAGATTCAATTCCATAGTTCCTTGATTTTCAAATTTCCTTTACTTCCCTCCCCTCTCCCCTCATGACATCATATAGTACAGTATAGGGTCTGCAAATGCATTCATATTAAACATTGTTCCAATTACAAAGGCATATTGTACTAGGTGGGATGAAAGATGGTAAGGAAGAAGTACAACCAAACAATGAGAAGAACAAGATCATTTAGTTTGCTTCCATCAGGATTCAGGCTCAGTTCTTTCTAGTTATATCTCTGGATGGCACATTTCTCACTTTCTTGAGTCATTCGGGATTAACTTATATCACTGCATTGCTGAAAAGAGTCCAGTCTGTCATAGTTGGTCGTCACAGATATGGTATGTCTGTGATTGTATACAAATTTCTTCTGATTCTACTCTTCTCGCTCAGCATGAGTTTGTATAAGTCTCTCCAGGTAATTATGAAATCCGTCACCTCCTCGTTTCTTATAGCACAATAAAATTCCATTACATTCATATACCACAACTTGTTTAGCCATTCCCCAATTGATGGGCACCCCTTTAGTTTCCAATTCTTTGCAACCACAAAAAGGGCTGCCAAAAATATTTTTGTACATATGGTTCTTCCTCCCACTACTATGATCTCTTTAGGATATAACCCTAGGAGTGGTATGGTTGGGTCAAAGGGTATGAAATTATTTATAATCCTTTGGGCATAATTCCAGATTGCTCTCCAGAATGGTTGGATAAGTTCACAACTCCACCAGCAATGTATTAGTGTTCCAATTTGTCCACATCCTCTCCAGCATTTGTCACTTTCTTGTTTTGTCATCTTAGCCAATCTGACTGGAGAGATGTGGTATCTCAGAGTTGTTTTGATTTGCATTTCTCTAATTAATAGTGATTTAGAGCATTTCTTCATATGCTTATAGATATCTTTAATTTCTTTCTCTGAAAATTTCCTGTTCATATCCTTTGACCACTTATCAATTGGGGAATGACTTGTATTCATATGGATTTGGCTCAATTCTCTATAAATTTTAGAGATGAGTCCTTTATCAGAGACACAAGTTGTAAAAATTCTTTCCCAATTTCCCACCTCCCTCTTGATCTTGGTTACATTGGCTTTGTTTGTACAGAAGCTTTTCAATTTAATGTAATCAAAATTATCCATTTTGCATTTTATAATGCTCTCTAATTCTTGTTTGGTCCTAAAATCTTCCCCTCTCCACAGATCTGTCAGGTAAACTATTCCTTGCTTTCCCAAATTGCTTACAGTATCATCCTTTACACCTAGATCATGCACCCATTTAGACTTAATTTTGGTATATGGTGTTAGATAGTGATCTATGCCCAGTTTCTGCCATACTGTATTCCAGTTTTCCCAGCAGTTTTTGTCAAATAGTGCATTCTTATCCCAAAAACTGGGGTCTTTGGGTTTATCGAACAATAGATTGCTATATTCATTAACTGCTGGGTCTCCTGCACCTAATCTATTCCATTGATCCACTACTCTACACCTCTGCCAGTACCAAGCAGTTTTGATGACTGCTGCTGTATAATACAGATGAAGATCTGGCATAGCTAGTCCACCTTCCCTAGCATTTCTTTTCATTAATTCCCTTGATATTCTAGACCTTTTGTTTTTCCAAATAAATTTTGTTATTATTTTGTCTAACTCTACAAAGTAGTTTTTTGGTAAATTGATTGGTATGGCACTAAATATATAATTTAGTTTGGGTAAAATTGTCATTTTTATTATATTAGCTCGACCCAGCCACGAGCAATTGATATTTTTCCAACTATTTAGATCTGATTTTATTTGTGTGAGAAGTGTTTTGTAGTTGTGATCATATAGATTCTGGGTTTGTTTTGGCAAGTAGATTCCCAAATATTTTATAATGTCTACAGTGACTTTAAATGGGATTTCTCTTTCTATCTCTTGCTGTTGAGTTTTATTAGAGATGTACAGGAATGCTGAGGATTTATGTGGGTTTATTTTATATCCTGCAACTTTGCCAAATTTATTTATTGTCTCAAGTAATTTTTTACTTGATTCTCTAGGATTCTCTAAGTATATCATCATATCATCTGCAAAGAGTGACAGCTTGGTCACTTCTTTGCCTAATTTGATTCCTTTGATTTCTTTTTCTTCTCTAATTGCTACTGCTAGTGTTTCTAGTACCAGATTGAATAAGAGGGGTGATAGTGGACACCCTTGTTTCACTCCTGATCTTATTGGAAAGGCTTCTAGTTTATCCCCATTGCATATAATACTTGCTGATGGTTTTAAATAGATGCTAGCAACTATTTTAAGGAAGGCTCCACTTATTCCTATACTTTCTAGTGTTTTTAATAGGAATGGATGTTGTACTTTGTCAAAAGCCTTTTCTGCATCTATTGAGATGATCATGTGGTTTTTGCTAGTTTTGTTGTTGATATGCTCAATTATATTGATGGTTTTCCTAATATTAAACCATCCTTGCATTCCTGGAATGAATCCTACCTGATCAGGGTGTATTATTTTTGTGATAAGTTGTTGGAGTCTTTTGGCTAATATTTTATTTAGAATTTTTGCATCTAAATTCATGAGGGAGATTGGTCTATAATTTTCTTTCTCTGTTTTATCTCTTCCTGATTTAGGAATCAGTACCATATTTGTGTCATAGAAAGAGTTTGGTAGGACTCCTTCTTCACTAATTTTCCCAAATAGTTTGTAGAGTATTGGAATCAATTGTTCTTTAAATGTTTGATAGAATTCACTAGTAAACCCATCTGGCCCTGGAGATTTTTTCCTAGGGAGTTCATTGATGGCTTGTTTGATTTCTTTTCTGAGATGGGGTTATTTAGGTAATTCACTTCCTCTTCAGTTAATCTGGGCAACTTGTGATTTTGTAAATATTCATCCATTTCACTAAGATTGTCATATTTATGTGCATACAATTGGGAAAAATAATTCCTCATTATTTTTTTGATTTCCTCTTCATTGGAGGTAGATTCACCCTTTTTATTTTTGATACTCATAATTTGGTTTTCTTCTTTCTTTTTTTTTATCATATTGACTAAGGGTCTATCAATTTTGTTGATTTTTTCATAAAACCAGCTCTTGGTTTTATTTATTAATTCAATGGTTTTCTTAATTTCAATTTTATTAATCTCACCTTTGGTTTTCAGTATTTCTAATTTAGTACTAAATTGGGGATTTTCAATTTGTTCTTTTTCTAGCTTTTTCAATTGCATGTCCAATTCACTGACCTCCCTTCTCTCTGCTTTAATTAAGTATGCACTCAGGGATATAAAACTTCCCCTGAGAACTGCCTTTAGTGCATCCCACAAATTTTGGTATGTTGTTTCATTGTTATCATTCTCTTGAATGAAATTATTGATTGTTTCTATAATTTCTTCTTTGACCCACCAATTTTTTTGGATTAAATTGTTTAGTTTCCAATTAGTTTTTAGTCTATCTTTCCATGGCCCTTTATTGCATATAATTTTTATTGCATCATGATCTGAGAATGATGCGCTTACTATTTCTGCCTTTCTGCACTGGATTGTGAGGTTTTTATGCCCTAGTACATGGTCTATTTTTGAGTATGTACCATGCACTGCTGAGAAGAAAGTAAATTCCTTTTTATCCCCATTCAGTTTTCTCCAGAGATCCATCATATCTAGTCTCTCTAAGATTCTATTCACCTCCTTAACTTCTTTCTTGTTTATTTTGAGGTTAGATTTATCGAGTTCAGAGAGGGGGAGATTAAGGTCCCCCACTAGTATAGTTTTGCTATCTATTTCTTCCTCTAATTCCTTTAACTTCTCCTCTAGGAATTTGGATGCTATACCACTTGGTGCATATATATTAAGTAGTGATATTGCTTCATTCTCAATGGTGCCTTTTAGTAGGATATAGTTTCCTTCCTTATCTCTTTTAATTAGATCTATTTTTGCTTTTGCTTTATCTGAGATAAGTATTGCTACCCCTGCTTTTTTTACTTTAGCTGAGGCATAATAAATTTTACTCCAACCTTTTACCTTTACCCTGTGGGTATCCCTTTGTTTCAAATGTGTTTCTTGAAGACAGCATATTGTAGGATTATGGTTTTTAATCCATTCTGCTATCCGCCTCTGTTTTATGGGAGAGTTCATCCCATTCACATTCACAGTAATGATGACTATCTGTCTCTTCCCTTCCATCCTATTCCCTCCCCTGTTTATGTTTTTGTTTCTTCCTTCTCCCTTCCCCTCCTTGAAGTTTTCCCTTTTGACCACCCCCTCCCTCAGTGTTCCCACCCAGTGACCCCCCTTCTTAACCTACCCTCTCCCCTTACTACTATTTCCCTCCCTTATAATCCCTCCCTTTAGTCTCCTCCTTTTCACCCCCCCTTACCCTCCCACTATCTATAGGACACAACAAATTTTTATACTTATCAGAGTAAATTACTCCCCGTTTGATTCCAAACCAATGAGAGTAAATTTCAAACAATGCTCCTCTCCCTCCCTCCAATTCCTCTATTTAATGAATTTATGTGTCTATTCACGTTAGATTCTTAAACTTCACTGATTAATTTGATCCTTCTTTGAACCAGAACCAGTGAGAATAGTGTTTAAATGATGTTCCTCTCCCTCTTACTTTCCCTTCTTCTAGAGTGTGTTTTGATGCCTCTTCAGATGGCATAGTTTACCTTTTCCTAGCTCATCCTTTCCTTTTTCCCATTACAGTACCATTGATCCCCTTAATAGTCTTTTTTTTTTTTAGACTCCATGTTAGTGCATTCATACCCACACCCTCTAAGTATAACCCTTTTGCAGGTCATGATAATCATAGAGATTTCAAATATTGACAGTTATCAGCTCCACATATAGGGATGTGAACATTTTGCTCTTGTTGCATCCCAAGTAATGAGCTTGTGTTTGTGGGTGTGGGTATGTGCACTTCTGCATGTGTGAGTCTATGTTACCCTTGTTTACCTTTTTATGTTCTTCTGGAGTCTTGTAATTGGAGATCAAATTTTCCATTGAGCTCTGGCTTTTTCATTAGGAAAGTCTGGAAGTCCCTTACTTCATTAAACGTCCATCTCCTTGCCTGAAAGATTATGCTCAGTTTTGCCGGGTAGTTAATCCTTGGTTGTAGTCCTAGCTCTCTTGCCCTACGAAATATCAAATTCCAGTCCCTCCGCTCTTTTAATGTAGAAGCTGCTAGGTCCTGTGTGATCCTAACTGTAGTTCCTCGATATTTGAATTGTTTCTTTTTGGCTGCTTGTATAATTTTTTCTTTAATCTTATAATTCTGGAATTTGGCTACTATATTTCTTGGAGTTTTCAGTTTGGGATCTCTTTCAGGAGGAGTCCGGTGAATTCTATCAATAGCTATTTTATCTTCTGATTCCAGGACCTCAGGACAGTTTTCTTTGACAATCTCTTGGAGGATGTTGTCTAGACTGCTTTTCTCATCATGGCTTTCTGGTAGACCAATAATTCTTAGGTTGTCTCTCCTGGATCTGTTCTCTAGGTCAGTTATTTTTCCAGTGAGATATTTTACATTTTCTTGCAATTTTTCGATCATCTTGTTTTTTTCGATTGACTCCTGCTGCATCATAGAGTTCTGAGTTTCAGTTTGGTTGTATCTAATTTTTAGTGAATTATGGTCTTCAATAAGTTTTTGAAGTTCCTTTTTTAGGGAGGTATTTTCTTTTTCCAAGTTGGTCATTGCCTCCCTGATTTGGTCTTTAAAATTTTTCTTAAGCTCCTCCAGGAATGCTATTTGGGCTTGAGACCAGATCATGTTTCCTTCTGTGGTCTCTGGTGTGGGCAGAGAGTCTATATTGTCCTGTGTGTTTTGTTGTTCTTGCCCTGCATAGTATGCTCGAATAGACTTTCTTGCCTTCCCCTTCTCCTTTTCAGCTTCCTTCCTTCCCATTGTGACTTCCTGTTTCTTAGTGTCTCAGGCTATGAGTTTGGGGCCTGATCCTTGACTTTGAATACCTCTGGGTGGCTAGTTTATGGCTAAGTCAGGGAAGTCAGTGAGGAATGTAGATGTGTAGGTGGGGTTGAGTCTGACCACTTCAGATTTCTGCCTCTATACCCCTGGGCTATAAGTAGTCTTTTGTTGGTGAGGTGAGGTGGGGCTAGTTGGGTCCCCTCCCTCTCTTCTCTTCAGATTCCTGGCTGTCTCAGTTACACCCTTTCTTGGAGATTCTCAAGCCTGAGGCTATTTCCATTAACTTGGGATTTCAGTCTGGGTGGGAGACTTATCTTTGGGTTTTCTGCTTCATGAAGGAGGGATGGGAGGATCTGAGCAGCTAGAATTTACTTTGCCATTCCAGCCCCTGTATCATACAGGCAGGCAGTTTCTAAATTTCCAGGCTGGGGGCTGAATGCAGCCTGAGAAGCCACTCTCTCCACTGGGGGCCCGATTCTCCTACCTGGCTCCAATGATCTGTTCCCTCTGCGAGATGACTGCGATTCCTCCTTGGTAAGTCTGCAGGCTGGGGATTTTTCTCTCTCTGGTGTAGTCTGCTTGCCTGCTCTTAGGTCTGAGCTGTGCAGACCCCACGCGCTCTGCGCTCGACCTGTGCGGGCACTCTGGGCAACCTCCTGTGCTGGATTCTGCCACACTCTGTCTTCCACTGGGCTTCGTCACTCCGGAATCTGCTCAGATTTACCCTTTTGGACTTAGTGACAGAGGAGCTCAGCGAGGTTACTGCTTCCTTTCCACCATCTTGGCTCCACCCCCCTAGTTTTATTTCATTTTTAAGATAATCATTCCATCATTTTCAAATCACAGTCCTGCCCTCTATCTATATATACTCCTTCTAACTGAACTAATGAAAATAAATCTTTTAAGAGATACCTGTATCAACTTCCCACATGAATGCAAACAATTTAACATTTTTAATTACCTTGTGATTTTTCTTTTCTGTTTATCTTTTTAATGTGTCTCTTGAGTCCTGTATTTGAAAGTCAAATGATCTAATCAGTTCTGATCTTTGCACTGGGAATGTTTGAAAGCCCTCTATTTCACTGAATAACATATTTTTCCTTGAAGAATTATGCTTAGTTTTACTGATAGGCTAAATGTTTCTTAGCTGCAATAGTAGCTCTTTTGCCCTTGGGAGTGTCCTGTTGCTAGCCCTCTAATCCTTTAATGTAGTAACTGTTAAATCTTGTGTTATCATGAGTGAGGCTCCAGAATTTTTTAATTATTATTATTTTTTTCTCTCTGGGTACTTGCAATATTTTGTCCTTGACCTTAGAACTCTGGTATTTGACTATAGTATTTCTGGCTGTTTTCATTTTGGATCTCTTTCAGGACATAATTGGTGGGTTCTTTCCACTTGGTTTTACTATGGTTTTAGAATATCAGGACAGTTTCCCTTAATGTTTCCTTGAAAGATGATGTTAAAGGTCCTGTTTAGGTCATGATTTTCAAGTAGTACAATAAATTTTAAATTTTCTCACCTTGATCTATTTTTAGGTTATTTTTTAATGAGATATTTCACATATTTTTTTCTTTTTTCATCAATTTGATCTGACTTTGTTGTTTTGTTTCTTGATGTTTCATAATGTCAGTAGCTTCCCGTTCCTAATTCTAACTTTTAAGGAACTGTTTTCTTCAGTTAGCTTTTTTTTTTACATTTTACCTTTGGCCAATTCTGCCTTTTATGCAGAGTTATTTTCTTTAGGGAATTTCTGTAGCTCTTTTTCAATTTAATTATTTCTGCTTTTTATGTGATTCTTCTCTTCAGCACATTTTTGCATCTCTTTTACCATTTTGCCTATTCTATCTTTAAGGTGTTATTTTCTTCAGTATATTTTTTGTCTTCTTTACCTAGTTTTTAAATCTTTTTTGATGATTTTCTTACATCACTCTCATTTCTTTTCCCAATTTTCCATCTGCCTCTCTTACTAGATTTTCAAAAATCCTTTTTGAGCTTTTCCCTGGCATGAAACCAATTCATCTTTGAGATTTTGAATGTAGGGGATTTGAATTGTTGAATTCTGAGTGTATATTTTGATTTTTCTTGTCACCTTATTGGTTTTCTATGATCAGTATCTTTTTCTTCTGGTTTATCAGTTTTCCATCCTATTTCTTGACTTTTAATTCTATGCTAAAGTGAAATTTTCCTTCTGGACAGGAAAGGCTATGGTTCAGGTATTTTGTGTGTGTAGCTGTTTTCAGATATAATTATGGGGACATATTTTTAATTTCTTCCAGGTCGTATGATCTGGGGCGTGGGTTGTTTACTACTCTCCTGGCCTGTGCTCTAGGCTGGGAGCAATCATAATCACTCTTTTCCACCCTCAAACATTGACCAGGATCCAAGCTCCTTGCAGCTATGAACTTTGGTGTGCTACTGACCATCCTTATTCTGGGACTGAGACTAAGGACTGCAACCAAGATCCAGGTATTGCCAGTACAACAGTGTCCTGACTCCAGTGACAATATAACCCTGTAACCTTCTTCTGATACATTATCTGATCCTCTTGCCATCTTTGCGTTGAGAGATCTAAAAACTGCCACTTAAGTCACTTATTCTGTCACGCTTAAGTCCTACTGCTGGTTTTTTGGAGCACAAATTGCTCTGGACTGCCTTCCACTCTCACCCCAGTTCAACCCTTTCCTGCTGGCTTCTTAGTCTTGGATTTGAAAATTGTTCCACCTTTTGTGGGGTGCTGCAGGGTACTGCTGCTCCATAATTTCTTTTGAGGTATTATTTGAAGTTTTTCAAAATTGTTAAAAGGGAGAGCTCAGGTGAGACCCTGTCTATTCTCCACTATCTTTACCCCATCCCACCTCCCAACTTAGTCTTAATAGACTATGGATTTGGTAATAATTTTTTTTTTCTCTAAAGACAGTGAGCTATCATATATTCATTATCTTTGTGAACTTACAGAATGTAAGTTGGTAAATTCTTATAAAGTTAATTTTAAATTATTAAATTTGAATTAAGTTATTAAATTGAATTAAATTTTATTAAATTCTAGTAAGTGCCTTTTTATCAGGTTGAATTTTAAGCTGTATTTGAGAAAGAAGAATATTAAGGAAAAAAAAACATTATACAAAATCTTTTATTTTTACTTTTTTTCTTAGAGGGCTTAGTAAAATTCTATATGGGTGAAATACCCAGTTCATTTGAGCATGGTAAGATAACCCATTTGATACCTTTGTACAGTAGTAAAGGATGAGGTTCTTCACACCATATCATTCTCCTAAAAAGAGAATGAGTAGCTAGATTAAATAATTCAAGAAAATCACAAGTAAATAGCTAGAAAATACTGGTGTGTGTGTGTGTGTGTGTGTGTGTGTGTGTGTGTGTGTGTGTGTGTGTGTGCTCATTCTGTAGTTCAGATCCTCATAGATCCCTGTTGTTTAAAGAATCCTTCAGCCTGTTGTTGGAAGAGGTTACACTAAAATACAGAGTCTAGAAAAGATAGAGGCAAAATTTATTTTAAGAACTTAAATTAAGTCTCAAGTGAACTTGCTAATTTACTGTTTTTCTTGTGGCTCTATTCATAATAATGTAAGAGCCATAAAACTTTGATCGAGATTTAACACATTAATAGAGGAGTAATATATAAGAATTTGTGTTAAAATCTATTAAGAACTGTTTTATAAAAGTTTTCAGAAGGAACATCTAAGAATTTTTACAAGTAAATTTACTACAAAGGAACCCACTTCAGAATTGTCCCCAAGGGAAGATGTTTCCAGAATCCAAGTAACTACAGAGGACATCTGAAATCTAAGATGAAATCTGCTGATTACATGGATACCAGGGGTGGGTCACTTTCAATCCATCACCCCTTGGTGGAGAGACATAACTTTTGACATTACTGGCTCGGAAGTTTTCCCCCCCCCCCATGGCAAGGCTGTCAGATACCTCCTGCCTTGGTGGACCTTGTTAGAAAATTTCCTTGATGGGGCGGCTAGGTGGCACAGTGAGTTGATCGCCGGCCCTGGAGTCAGAAGGACCTGAGCTCGGATCCGGCCTCAGACACTTAACACACACAAACAAAAACCTAGCTGTGTAACCTTGGGCAAAAAAAGAAAATTTCCTTGAAGATGTTGTCTGTCTTTTTTTTTTTTTTTCAGGAAATACTTGCTCTCCTTGTTTGCACTTTATTCTTTTTTTGGGGGGGTGTATGAAGGAAGAGCAAAATTAAGTGTTGTCTATTTGTCCCATACTGGGGCCTGTGTTACTGATGTTCCAGTAGTGCATCAAACTCCTCAATATCCCCCTTGTTTGGTGATGCACTAAAAAAGGGGACTGCTGAATTCAGACATCATAATGGATTACCTGACACTGATTCCACTGTTCCCATGATTGGGGCAAGTATAAACTGGTGTCCTTATGGCTTTACATAGATTCTTTTATTCTAACCAGGTATTACCCACACCCCAGCCTCTTGCAACCTTCTCTCTGTGGACTTATGGTTATTATGAAAAACAAATTATGTGACAGATTCCTAAGGTTGTCCTATTAACTTGTCCAAGAATGTTAAAATTGACTCACCATTATAAATACATTGGTTACCCTAAGTAATTATATGAGAGCTTGAAACCCTGTTATCGACATTCATAGCAACCTAGAAATGATATATAAATTTACAATATTCATATATTTATCTGATGAACTTTTATGTGGGAAGAATATTAGCCTAAGGAAAATTTCTATTTTGGGGACCATGCCCAAGATTGGACTAGAATTTGAGTGGGGTAGACAATAGTTTATCTATAAAAAATATGACACTTATATAGTAATGAAACCCAGGAACTAGAAGGCTACAGTAACAAAAACAACAGAACAGTTTTACAGGACATAAAGCAACTAGCAAGTTGTCGAAGTAAGTGGTCAAAACAGATTTATAAGTGAGTTATATAAAACGTTTAAAGAGAAAAAAATACCTTATTACATGATTTCCAGCTTTGGACAGAGAGAGAATACATGCAAAGTACAAACTTAGATACACATTTATGGGCATGACCAACATAGAAATTTATTTTATTTGACTATATTTGTTTTGAAGTGTCTTCTTTTTAAATAGGGGATGTAATGATAGAGAGAAAAGAAATGTTTATTAATAGAAAAAGGAGTACACAGTTAAACATAAAACACATGTTATAAAATTGTTTTTAACTATGGAATAAGTCACTTTTTCAAATTACTTTTTTTAGACAAATATGTTTACGATGCCTATGTCCGGGGTGGAAGTTATTGAAGGCTTAAAAGAGTACAATAGAACAACATCTCTATCAGATATGGTGGTAGAAATTGTTGGTGTTTTTTTTTTTAAACTATGTTCAATAGAATACACAAAACATAAGAAGAATGTTCATTATGACTAAATTTGAACAATGTAGGGTCACTATTTCTGTCAGAAGTGTTTCAATGCTTGTGTTTTTATATTATTAAAAAGGAGAGATAGTTGGTGGTGTAGATTAAAAAATATGATCTGAAAATCAGAAAACATAAATAAAATCTTAAATATTAAAATGCCTAAATGAATCTGTATTCTCATTGAATTGAGAATTCCTTCCAATGATGCTAAAAATACTCTATATTTGCCCATTCTCTGGGACTTTTATTAGTTCCCTCACATATGTTCACCACAGAAAATCAATATAATACCCTGAAGTTCTTCTTGAGATTAACATTGAGAAGTTAAGAACACACTGGTTATATACTTGTTTTCCCTCACTCTCCCTATCACATGAATAACACATCTTAATGACATTTTTACTCATCTTCTTCTTTGGTTTTATCATCTTCGTTATCATTCCTTACGTTACAGTCTGATTACATCCGCAATGTGACTTCCTTTTGCTCTATGTGCCATTCATTGTTAATTTTTCAAATTATTGTATTCTAGATCCTGTTGCTCTACAGAAACATCAGAAGAATGATGGCAAAATTTTGATAATAGGAAACTTGAAGTGATGAAAGGAATTTAGCAATTCTCTGAAGGAAATCCAGTGTCCTCTTATCCACCGTTCTAACTCCATATCCAAATTCAAAGACCTCTGAATACCAATCTCCTTTTTTTTGGCTGCTTTTTTGGACCAGAGAGGTCAGGCAATTGGGGTTAAGTGACTTGCCCAAGGTTACATGATTAGTATGTGTATCAAGTGTCTGATATCAGATATGAACTTAGGTCCTTCTGACTCAAGGTCCGGTGCTCTATTCACTGCACCATCTAGCTGCTCTTAATCTCCCTTTTTTATAGATATGGAACCAAGGTAACAAAAAAGTAAGTGCCTTGTCTGAAGTCACACAAATACTTCATGTCTGAAGTTCAAGCTCATGTGTTCCTGATTCCAAGTCCAGTATATTATTCAGTATACCACATTATCTCCTGAGAGACTTGATCTAAATGCTTTCAGTCAGGTATGTCACAAACTGACCAATAGACATTCTGCATTCTGCATGGTCAGGTTCAACCTTTTTGAATGATTATCAACCTCCTTCTGGAGGTTTTATAATGTTCAAACAAGTATAATTTTATCCACCAACAATATCATCTAGAAACCTTATCATCCACAATCCCTTTCTCAGTCTACCTGTGGTAAGTTTCTTATGTCACAGTGGAGAAAATGTTTTGACAACATACATTAACCTGTTTCATACCTTTTCTGATCTTTATAACCAGAGGGTTTTTAAATAAGGTTATTTCTCTTGTTTTGACTTTCCAAAAATCTTGAATAATTTTGCAGTCCAGATGGGAGACAACCCATTTAAAAATAACTTCCTAAAGAGACATTATATCCTACTAAATAATTTTCTTCATTTTCCATAGGTATTATAACATCTTATAAATGTTTTTTTCTTGGAATCTTGTGAAATAATAAATATGTTAAAATTATGAAAATAATTATAAAAATGAAAATTGTAAAAATTATCAAATTGTAAAAATTGTTAAAAAATGTGGCCACTTTGCTGAATATCACTTCTTCTCTAATTTCTTCACTGTGGATTGCTTTAGTAACTTTATTTTTTTTTTCCAATTTCCTTGATTTCATCCCTCTTTTAGATACCTTCCATAGTAATTGACCAATGTCTTCAAAATTGTGGTACTGAAAGTTGTGCAGATTCATTATCCCATTAATATCAGGCCTACTTTTAAATCAGTGTTGGGGGAGGCTCTTTTGAATTAATCTCCTTTGGGAAAAGCATTCCCTCATTTGCAGCTTTTACATTACCTGCTATTTGTCACTTATCCTTACCTGTTAAGCATTAAGTATCAGTACGCCTTAGTTCTCGCATACTGGCAATTGGGGTAATGATAAGATTTAAAGGCCCATCCCTTTTGGCTGACCTACATCTATGCAAATTATCTTTATCTTAAGAAAGTTATCAAAAAGACTGACTCAATCTTGAAACCCTTGCTGATTTCAGGTGATTAGGTCAGAATGTGTTCCTGCTTTGATATGTATTAAAAAAAGCAAACAAACAAAAAACCTTTTAATTCTCTTTTCCTGAGTTTGGCCTCCTTAAAGCCCAAAGAATATATATATATATATATATATATATATATATATATATATATAATTTTAGTAGTGTCTTTTCCCAATATTAAATTATATGTCTTTGATTTAATCAGACTGCCATTTTAAAGGCTTTCATTTTTCCCTATAAGCACACCAGGAACTTTGATACTTAGATCCAAAGTCTGGATAAGCTGTGTGTGATGTTAAAAACTGTTTGCAATAGTAATTTTTCAACTAATTTCGCCTTCAAATTTCTGTTCCATTTTTATCCACTTTAATTCTTTTAATTAATTAATTATTTATTTTTTAAGCAATTGGCGTTAAGTAACTTGCTCAAGCTTACGTGGCTAGTCAGTATTTATGTGTGGGTGCTCATTTTCTGAGGCCGGATTTGATCTCGGGTCATCCCAACTCCGAGGCCGGTGCTCTTACTCACTGCACCACCTAGCCGCCCCTTTAGGGCAATTGGGGTTGCCCAAGGTCACACGGCTAGGTTTTAGTTTGTGTGGGTTAAGTTTCTGAGGCCGGATCCGAACTCAGGTCCTTCTGACTCCAGGGCCAGCGCTCTACTCACTGCGCCACCTAGCCGCCCCTAATTTTAATTCTTAAATGTCAATACGATGACTTCATTTAGTTGAATATCTTTTCAAACTTACTTTAAACTTTTATCCAGCAATGATTCTCTCTACTTCATGAGGCAATACTATTCATTATCATTCTTATTTTATTCGTTTCTAAGATTTCTAAAAGAAAAAAAATATTCTAAAGCATTGTTGCCTTTGGCAATCATAACTCTATGTTTGCAAAAAATATCAAATATGTGTTTACTAAGTCACTTTCTGCTTAGTCTTTATCTCTTTTTGTATAGGTTTAGAATGGTTAAACTGTACAATTAGCATTGATATTATTTCTGATATTTATTTCCTGTTTTCATCACTTACTTAAATAATTTAGAATTGAGCTATTACAAGATTTTTTTACATCACTTTTAATTTATATTTTTTTATCTTTAAACTAATTCTAATTTTTGTTCTGACTAGTTAGAAAACAACAACAGCAACATGAAGAACAAAGCTTGACTATCTATAAATAGCTATTTCAAGGGTGACTACCATATGAATAACAAGTCAATCCCAATCTGAAATCATTTCATATTTTGGGAAATGCATCCAATGTTTGCCACTTATTTTCTCAAAGAAAGTGGTCATGATAAAAGGCAGAACTTTCTCATTTCTATTTTTGTTAGCCATACTTAGGTTTCCTCCAATGCTCATCTTTTTCTGCCTTTGAACTAAAATCACCACATACTTGAGTGTATACTGATTTATTTAATTTGGGAAGGGAGAAACATATTGATTTCTTTATGTAATTTGTTCTACAAAATCATTTTCAACAAGTGAATTTTGTGTATAAGCTGTAATTATTTTCATCATGATTTTTTAAAGCTACTTATAATTAAAGAAAAAGGTGATAAATATTCTGTGAAATAATTCTTCTTATTGCTTTTGGACATATAATTTGACAGGCCCAGCATCATCTTTCTTTGCCTCTCTAGGGAAAACTTGTGATGAATGTTCCCATTACTGTATCATTTTCTAGAATAATTTCTACTGAAAATGTCAAGATTTATATCATTTACCTCCCCATCCAATCTGCCTGCTTATTGCTCATTAGACTGAATCTACTATTAAGAGCTCCAACGTGGCCCAAATATTGTAGTTTTAGTTCCGCTGTCCTCTTTTCCATTTCTCTGTCATCATTATTTCAGAAATGAAAAGGGACCACATAACATCGTATGGCACTTTATTGTTATTAAAATGATTTTATTTTATTTTTAATATTCACTTTCATAAAATTTTGACTTTCAAATTATCTCCCCCTACCCGAGACAACATAAAATCTGATATAGATTCTACATACGTATTATATTAAACTAATTTTCACGTTAGTCATGTTTCAAAGTAGAATTGAACAAATAGGAGGAGCCATGAAAAAGAAGAAACAAAACAAAAATAAAGGGAATAATTGATATGCTTCCATCTTTATTGAGAATCCAAAGATCTTTATTTGGATATGGACAGTATTTTCTATCATAAGTCTTTTGTTGTTTGCTTAAGTTTTTGTATTGCTGAAACTGAGTTTATCAAATTTAATCATCATACATTGTGACTGTCACTGTATACAGTGTTCTGGTTCTGCTCATTTCACTCAGCATTGGTTCCTTTGAGTCTTTATAGGGTTTTCTGACTTCTCATCATTTCTCATATCACAAAAATATTCCATTACATTTTTATACTCAACTTGTTCAAATGTTTCACAATTGGGGGTCATCACCTCAATTTCAATTCTTGGCCAATCCCCCTCCCCCCAAAAACAAAAGTGCTATAAATATCTTTATACCTGTGAGTCCTTTCCCATTTTTATGATCTCTTTGGAATATAGAATTAGAAGTGGTATTGCTGGGTAAAATGGTATGCCCAGTATTATAGCCCTTTGGTCATAGTTCCAAATTGCTCTCTAGAATGGTTGGATAAGTTTGCAATTTCAACAACAATAAATAAGTATTTCAAATTTCCCACATTTTCTCCATTTTTTATCACTTTCCTCTTTTGTCATGGTAGTCAATCACACAGGTGTGTGGTGCCTCAGAATTGATTTTATTTGCATTTCTCTAATCAACAGTGATTTATCCCAGGACTATAAATACCTTTTATTTCTTCCACTTCAAACGGCCTGTTGATATTCTTCAACCATTTACCAATTGGCGGATGACTTGTATTATTATAAATTTGCTTTAGTTCTCTATATTAGAAATGAGGACTTTATCAGAGTCACTGGCTGTAAAAATTGTTCCCCAGCTTTCTCTCACCATTCTAATAATGGTGACTGTATAGCATTTTGTATAAGTCATGATTTACTTTAGCAAAAAAAAAGTGAATGAAGATTTTTGTTACATCATCAGCATAAAACACACTTTGATGCTTGTGCAGATTATTGGCATATAAACTTCTTAAATTTGCAGATTTTATTTAGAATTGGCTACATAAGAATGCATTAAAAAGCCCTTAGTAGCAATCATTATGCCATGTACTAGTAATATGAATACAAATCAAGGAGAACAGTACCTACTCTTCAGGCCTTGTATTATAATATGGTGAGACAACACAAAAAGGAAAACAAGAAAGTGGGAGGTGATTTGGGGGGACGTTGGGGAGTAAGGATGACGCAGTTACAGGTATTATGGTTTAGAAATGGCTGAAAAAATGTCTTGGAAACCTGGTTTGGTAATGGAACATTAAAACTCACCTATCAGAGATTAGATTTCCAGAGATAAGCAACTTGAAGAAACAAAGTCTATGTTTTTGGTGGTGAATGCATGTCATAAGTAGAAGATATGATAGACATGGTTAAGTTAAATGAGGGAGAAATTAACATAGTTTTCCCATTCTTTAATGTTTTCCTTTATTCCCATCAAATTTTCTTCACCATAATACGTGAGACATAACATCTACCATCATATAACAGAATGGATGATGAACTTGGAGTTATATGACCTTGGATTATATCACTTCTCAGACACTCACCATTTATTTCAACATGGATGAGTTACTTCAATCTCTCAGAACATGAGTCCTTAACTGAAAAATGTAATTCATAATAGTTCAAAAATTTGTTGTAAAGAAAGCTTTAACACCTGTAAATCACTATATGTATATGTATTATTATAGTTTATAATATCTGAATTTAACCATTAGAAAGCACTGGATTTAATAACGAATATATTTATTAAGGAAACAAAATTGAAGATAAAATATAGTAACATTGTCATGAATTTCTAAAATCTAATCCAGATATTAACACAGTCCTGAATAGAATACTTCTACCTATTTTTAGTTCCAATTATATGGAACTAAAAGCCCTTCAATGTAGTCCGGTGACTTCTTTCTACTCTGGTCTGAATCACTTTGCTATGCTTAGGTCCGGGTTAAAGGCCCTCATATAATTCATCTGATTCAATTGGATCTTTCTCCAGAGGAAAAAAAAAAGGAAAAAGAACATAAAAATGCAAAGGTGCCCATGGTATTTTTAAAAATAAACTCAGAGAAAATTTCAAACAATGTGAAAGGGAGCTCCAAACAACTTCTGGAGCCACAGCAACCACAGAATGGCACAGAGAAGCTAACCTCCTGCTGAGGACAGCCCAGCAGCCCTGCAGGGAGCGGCCAGCGCAGCGCTCTGATAGCAGGCAGCACAGCGCATTGGGAACCAACAGCGCAGGCCGAAGAGCCGAGCCAAGGTCCGAGGTTTTAGCCCCAGGGCAGCCGGGCCTTCAGCCGTCTGGTGGAACCCCAGAAAACCAGCAATTGTGGCGATTCCAGAATTATCAGCACAGATATGCCTAGGACAAAGTGGGAGGATAGTGCCCTATGGACTTTGGGACCAATATTTGGGGAACATGTCGGCTTCCTCCCCTGGGGGCAAAAAGCTGCTGAGGAAATGAGGCACAGAAGCCAGTTTGCAGCATCAGTGGCGGCTCTAGCTCCTGGTCTGCAAACTGTAGGGAAATCCAGCAATCAGTCTGGGGGTAAATCGCTCTTGCTTTAAACCGCCTGGATCTGGACTGTGGTCTGGAGAAGTTTGGGGTGCTTATCCAATTTGGCAGAGTGGGTGGAGGCTTTACAGAGGCCACCCATTGGCAGAAGTTGTGAAGACCCCACATTTGGGCGGAAACTCCCCTGTATGGTGACAGAGTCCTAGTGTGGCAACAAGCCCAAAAATCAAGTAATTAAGTGGCAACATGCCTAGGCAAATGAAACAAAATAAACAGAAAAGTTCAACATTGGACCCTATTTTAGGGGCAAAGAGGCTCAAAGCATGGAGGAGGACTGTGAGGTCAGAACTCCTGCACCAAAAGACCCAAAAGAAAATAAAAGCTGGCTACAGGCCATAGAGGACCTTAAGAAGCAGGTAAGAGGAGTGGGGAAAAATGGGGAAGAGAAATGAAAAAGATGCAAGAAAAGAATGAAATGACAGTCAACAGCCTGACTGAGGAAAATAACACCTTAAAAAATAGACTAACTCAAATGGCAAAAGAGGCTCAGAAAGGCAATGAGGAGAAGAATGCCTTAAAAAGTCAAATTTGCCAGATGGAAAAAGAATCTCAAAAGCTCACTGAGGAGATTCATTCCTTCACACTTTGACTGGAGCAAAAGGAAGCTAGTGACTTTATGAGAAATCAAGATACTATTAAACAGATCCAAACAAATGAAAGAATAGAAGGCAATGTCAAATATCTCATGGGAAAAACCACTGACCTGGAAAATAGGTCCAGGAGAGATAATTTAACAATTATTGGACTACCTGAAAGCCATGATCAAAGAAAGAACCTAGAAATCATCCTTAAAGAAATTCTCAAGGAAAATTGCCCTGATGTTTTAGACCCAGGGGGCAAAATAGTAGTTGAAAGAATCCACTGATCACCTCCTGAAAAAGATCCCCAAAAGAAAACTCCCAGGAATATTATAGCCAGGTTCCAGAATTCCCAGATCAAGGAGAAAATACTACAAGCAGCCAGGAAGAAACAATTTCAATATTGTGGAAACACAATCAGAATAGCACAGGACCTGGCAGCTTCTACTTTGAGGGATAGAAGGGCATGGAATATGATATTCCAGTGGGCAAAAGAGCTGGGAATGAACCCAAGGGTCACCTACCCAGCAAAACTGAGTATCTTGATTCAGGGGAAAATATGGTCATTCAGTGGAATAGAGGACTTTCAAGCATTCTTGATGAAAAAACCAGAGTTGAATAGAAAATTTGACATTCAGACACAAGAAGCAAGAGATGCTTGAGAAGGTAATCAAGGAAAAGAAATCAAAAGGAACTTATCAAAGTTGGACTATATACAGTCGTACATGGAAAAACAATAACTGTGTTTGATGGAACCTTTCTCATTATGGAAATAATTGAAGAAGGGTACACGGCATATGTTCACAGGTATACATGGAGAGAGGGCACAGGTTGAATTTGATGGCAATGGATGATTCTTTTTTTTGGAGGGCCATTGGGGTTGGGTGACTTGCCCAGGTTCACGAGGCTGGGTTTTTGTTTGTGTTTTGGGTGTCTGGGGCCGGATCCATGCTTGGGTCTGTCTGGCTCCAGGGCTGGTGCTCTGCTTGCTGCGCCACCTAGCCGCCCCAAGGAAGGGATGATTCTTAAGGGTTGAAGTCAAGAGGTGAGAGAGGAAAGTGGCAAGAGGAGATGGAGAGAGACAGGGTAGGGCAAACTATCTCATGTAGAAGAGGCAAGGGGAAGTAGTTGCAGGGGAGGGGAAGAACAGGAAGGCAAAAAGGCAAAAGCATATTCTCATTGAAGTTGGCTCAAGGAGAGAATCACATACATACTAAATGGAATATCTTACCCTCACTCTCCTGAGTAGGGGAAAGGGGGATGAGAGGGGGTATGATGGAGGGGAGGGCATTATGGCGAGAGGGGAGGTTAGAAGTACCCACTATCAAAGAGGTACAGGATCAAAGTAGGGAATGGACCAGGTGGGAGGTGAGACAGGTGGGAGGGAAATATAAGCAGTCTTTTACAATATATCTACTATGGTAATGTTTTGCATAGATATACATGTAGAACACATACTGAATTGCTTATCTTCTCAGAGGGAGTGGGTGACAAGGGAGGAAGGGAATGGATCTGAAAATCGAAGTTTTAAAATTAAATGTTTCATAAGATGTCCAGGCAGGGGGCTCAGAGATTCACCTTGCCCTAATGGCAAAGTCGAAGGGGGTATGGGAGAAGATATGGGCGAGAGCAGATTGGATGAGGGGATATCTAGTGGGACTGCTATTCTGGGGAGGTGAGTGGGGAAAAAATCGGGGAAAAAATGTAACTCTTAATCTGGTGGAAATGAATGATGTAAACCAGAAGTTAATTAAGCATTTGTTTAATTAAAACAAAAAAAGAAAATAAGCACAGGCTATTGTTGGGACCAAATCCAAAGTGTTTCAATTACAACAGAACTTGTCAGAACTTGTATTTGCTGTAATATCCTTTGAAAATCCAGGTTTGCCTATGCACAGTGAGGTATCCGAGTAGATTTTAATATAGTATCTCTAATCACCAATTTCAGGAGACACAGGTTTGTTTGTTTGTTTTAATTAAATGTTTGTAAATGAATGTTTTACTTTTATTTTAATATATAATAATTCAATAAAGAATACCAATATTGTCAAATTTAGTCCTGTTATTGTCTATCATAAAAAAAATTGCCATCCTGTTCATTTTTACTCCAATAATATGTTATACAATATTTTTCATAAGAATTTTCTTCCCTTTACTACATCCAAATACAGACTGGCTTGTCATTTTTTTAAAGCAGTGTTCAATTAATATGTGTGCATATGTATACATAAAATGTACCAGATGCTTATAAAAATATGAACTCAGAAGTTACTTTGTTTTACATTTTCCACTTTAAGAAGAAATATCCTTCTTCTCAAACTTCCAGCAACAAGCGAGGGGGATGGAAAGGAATAAGCATTTATATAATCTGTGTGTAGATATTGTACAAATATTGGCTCATTTAATCCACACAACAACCCTGTAAGGTAGGTGCTGTTATTATTCTCAATATACAGTTGATGAACAGAGGTTAAGTGATTTGCCCATGGGCACACAACTAGTGGGCAACTAGGTGGCACATTGGATAGAATTCTGGAACTCAAGTTAGAAAGAGTCATCTTCCTGAATTTAAATGTTTCCATAGACACTTATTAGCTGTGTCATCCTGGAAAAGTAACTTAACTCTGTTATACTCAGTTCCTCTTCTATAAAATGAGATTGAGAAAGAAAAGACCAGAAAAACTCCACAAAAATTCAGACATAACTGAAACAACTGAACAATAACAACTCAACTAGTGAAGTATCTGAGGTGGGACTTGAATTCAGAGCTTCTTGAATTCAGGCCCAGTGCCACCATACAATCTTAAAACAGCTAGCTGCCTCTGATAAAGTGACCCTCTCCCTTTCCCCAAAAATCAGGTAAACAGGTAAACTTAACAAAATTGGCTTCATTTAAAATTTTGCGGATTTTCTGTTCTTGTTTTGGGTATAAGCTTGAGGTAGGAAGCAAAGCTGGGAAGATAAGAAAATTCTTTCTTCTGAATCCATAAATTTAGAATATAGATTGTGTTCCAAAGTTAGTTGCCCCCTTCTTCCAATAAGTAATTTTACACTCCCTAGTCAGTATCTTTTGTTCCAACCTTTAAAAGAGCTTTCTCTGGGATAAATTTAAGGGGAATAAACAAGAAAGAGGAAAGAATGATATCCCCTGTCCAAAAACCCCTACCTTTTCCCAAAGAGAAAAATCATGCTCTCACTTTATTCTTTCCTCAAATAAAGGAAGGAACATACAATGTCTGGTTTAGATATACCTCTTGGCAAGTTTATTTTAAAAGTTAAAAATCACAGGAATCTCACGAGAGGGTATTAGAAAGATGGAAGAGTAGGTTAGAAAATTCTGAGGTCTTGAAAAGTTGCCCCTATGGAGGCAGAGCCGAGATGGAGTAGAAATAGGACTTCCATGTGACTCACATTTCCTTCTCCTCTGATTCATGTAAAAAACAAAACAAAAACAAACAAATGAACAAAAAAAAATCTCTAAACAAACTTTGGAACTACAGAACACAAAACATTACAGAGAGAAGCTAACCTCCTGCTTAACAGCCAGACAGGCTGGAACAAAGAGGCCAGCACAGCATTCTGGGAGCAGAGCCCAGCCCCATATGAGCAAGAGGTTTTAGACTAAAGGTGGCCACAAACATCTGGCTGAAGGGACTTAAAATCACCAGCCATGCAGTTTCCAGAATTATAAACACTTAGATATTAAAGAAAAAAATGAGAGGTCAGTGTACTGTGGACTTTGGGAACAGGGAGATCAGGAGTGCAGTCTGGCCTTTGTCCCTGGAAGAAGCTTCTGACTTGTGGCAGCAGTGTAGCCACCACATGGCTGCTTCAGAGCACCTGGCCTGAAAATTTTATGGGGACCAAGAGACCAGTCTGAGAGGTAATTGCTCTTGCTTTAACCTGCTTGGATCTGGATCACTGTCTATGGGGGAGGTCCTGGGGTTCATGAATAGTTTGCAAGAGCATGTGGAATCTTCAGATAGGGCATCCAACTAATAGCTCCAGCAGCTGAAGAAACCAAAGGGATTGGGACAAAGCTCCCTTCTCAGGTGGTAAAATTCTAATGTGGCAAAAAGCTCAAAAGTCAAGTAATTGAGGGGCAACAGGATAAAGCAAAGGAAGCAAAGAAAGTAATCTGACTTTACACTCCTATGTTGGGGACAAAAAGGATCAAAGCATGGAACAGGAAGAGGACAGTGAAGTCAGAACTCCTGCACCAAAAGCTTCCAAGAAAAATATGAGCTGGTTATAATTCATAAAAATATGGCAGGTTATAGGCCCTAGAGGAGCTTAAAAAGTATTTTGAAAAGAAAATAAGTGAAGTGGAGGAAAAATTGGGAAGAAAATGAGAATGATGGAAGGATATTATGAAATGAAAGTTAACAACATGACTGAAGAAAATAATACCTTAAAAATAGACTAACTCAAATGGCAAAAGAGGCTCAAAAAGCCAATGAGGAGAAGACTGCCTCAAAAAGACAAATTTGCCAGATGGGGGAAAAAAAAATCTCAAAAGCTCACGTAAGAGAATGATTTTTTAAAATTAGATTGGAGCCACTGGAAGCTAATGAATTTATAAGAAATCAATATGGAGGTGGAGCCAAGATGGCGGAGTAGAAACAGCATTTCCAATGTGCTCTGCCCCACACAAATTTCAAACTATATGAAAGGGGCTCCGAACAACTTCTGGAGCCACAGCACCCACAGAGAGGCACAGAGAAGCTAACCTCCTGCTGAGGACAGCCCAGCAGCCCCGCAGGGAGCAGCCAGCCCAGCGCTCTGAGAGCAGGCAGCACAGCACCCTGGAAATCAACAGCGCAGTGCTGAGAGCTGAACCCAGGTCTGCGGTTTTAGCCCCAGGACGGCCGGGCCTTCAGCCAGCTGCAGGAACCCCAGAACACCAGCAACTGTGTCGATTCCAGAATTATCAGCACAGATATGCCTAGTGAGAGGTTAGTGCCCTATGGACTTTGGGACCAGTATTTGGGGAACACGCGGCTTCCTCCCCTGGGGGCGAAAAGCTTCTGAAGAAGCAGCTGCACAGAAGCCATTTTGCAGCTTCACTAGTAACTCTAGCTCCTGGTCTGGGAACTGTAGGGAGATCCAGCAATCAGTCTGGGGGTTATCACTCTTGCTTTAAACTGCCTGGAACTGGATTGTGGTTTGGGGGGGAAGTTTGGGGTGGGTATCCAACTTGCCAGAGTGGGTGGAGGCTTTCCAGAGTCCACACAACTGGTGGAAGTTGTGAAGACCCCACATTTGGGTGGAAGCTCCCCTGTCTTGTCACAGAGTCCTACTGTGGCAACAAGCCCAAAAATCAAGTAATTAAGTGGCAACATGCCTAGGCAAATGAAACAAAATAGATAGAAAAGTTCAACATTGGACTCCTATTTTAGGGGCAAAGAGGCTCAAAGCATGGAGGAGGACTGTGAGGTCAGAACTCCTGCACCAAAGCCCCAAATGAAAATAAAAGCTGGCTACAGGCCATAGAGGACCTTAAGAAGCAGATAAGAGAAGTGGGGGAAAATATGGGAAGAGAAATGAGAAAGATGCAAGAAAAGTATGAAATGACAGTCAACAGCCTGACTGAGGAAAATAACACCTTAAAAAATAGACTAACTTAAATGGCAAAAGAGGCTCAGAAAAGCAATGAGGAGAAGAATGCCTTAAAAAGTCAAATTTGCCAGATGGAAAAAGAATCTCAAAAGCTCACTGAGGAGATTCATTCCTTCACACTTTGACTGGAGCAAATGGAAGCTAGTGACTTTATGAGAAATCAAGATACTATTAAACAGATCCAAACAAATGAAAGAATAGAAGGCAATGTGAAATATATCATGGGAAAAACCATTGACCTGGAAAATAGATCCAGGAGAGACAATTTAAAAATTATTGGACTACCTGAAAGCCATGATCAAAGAAAGAACCTAGAAATCACCCTTAAAGAAATTCTCAAGGAAAATTGCCCTGATGTTTTAGACCCAGAGGGCAAAATAGAGGTTGAAAGAATCCACCTATCACCTCCTGAAAAAGATCCCAAAAAGAAAACTCCCAGGAATATTATAGCCAGGCTCCAGAATCCCCAGATCAAGGAGAAAATACTACAAGCAGCCAGGAAGAAACAATTTCAATATTGTGGAAACACAATCAGAATAGCCAAGGACCTGGCAACTTCTACACTGAAGTATAGAAGAGCATGGAATATGATATTCCAGAGGGCAAAAGAGCTGGGATTGAAGCCAAGGGTCACCTACCCAGCAAAAATGAGCATCTTGTTTCAGGGGAAAATATGGTCATTCAGTGGAATAGAGGACTTTCAAGAATTCTTGAGGAAAAAACCAGAGTTGAATAGAAAATTTGACATTCAGATGCAAGAAGCAAGAGATGCTTGAGAAGATAATCAAGGAAAAGAAATCAAAAGGAACTTATCAAAGTTAGACTATTTACATTCCTACATGGAAAAACAATAACTGTGTTTGATGGAACCTTTCTCATTATGAAAATAATTGAAGAAGGGTACATGGCATATGTTCACAGGTATACATGGATAGAGGGCACAGGTTGAATTTGATGGGAAGGGATGATTCGTTTTTTTTTTTGAGGGCAGTTGGGGTTGGGTAACTTGTCTGGGATCACTCGGCTGGGTTTTTTTTTTGTGTGTTGGGTGTTTGGTGCCGGATCCATGCTTGGGCCCGTCTGGCTCCAGGGCCGGTGCTCTGCTTGCTGTGCCACCTAGCCGCCCCAAGGAAGGGATGATTCTTAAGGGGTGAAGTCAAGAGGTGAGAGAGGAAAGTGGCAAGAGGAGATGAAGAGTGACAGGGTAGGGTAAACAATCTCATGTAGAAGAGGCAAGGGGAAGTAGTTACAGGGGAGGAGAAGAACAGGAAGGCAAAAATGCAAAAGCATATTCTCATTGAAGTTGGCTCAAGGAGAGAATCACATACATACTAAATGGAATATCTTACCCTCACTCTCCTGAATAGGGGAGAGGGGGATGAGAGAGGGGATAATGGAGGGGAGAGCATTTTGTGGGGAGGGGAGGTCTGAAGTACCCACTATCAAAGAGGGACAGGATCAAAGTAGGGAATGGACCAGGTGGGAGGTGAGACAGGTGGGAGGGAAATATAAGCAGTCTTTTACAATATATCTGCTATGGTAATGTTTTGCATAGATATACATGCACAGCACATACTGAATTGCTTATCTTCTCAGAGGGAGTGGGTGACAAGGGAGGAAGTGAATGGATCTGAAAATCGAAGTTTTAAAATTAAATGTTTCATAAGATGTCAAAAAAAAATTGAGGAGGAGTTACCTGCCTTCCCTGTGAGCTGCATCTCTGCAAGAAATACAGGGATAAGTTTACTCAAAGTTGTTTTTAGCATCTGCCAATTTGTTTCCCAGTTTTCATTTGGCTGCATTTCAGGTAGCAAAGCAGGAGGCCCGGATTACTCCCCCCAAACTCAGCCCTGGGGAAACAAATTGTTACCTATCCCTTCAGTGAACTGTGCATGGAAATAATTCCTGCTTTGGATTTTCTTGGTAGAGTCATTCTATTCAGCATCCAAAGCCAAGTGTGAAACATGTCAATGCAGAGTCAAACTGCTGGTCTCACTGGAAAGGACTGATGATGATAATGATATTTTTGGGTGATTGAAGATTGGTGTTTCCAAAGCTCTGACAGTGCTATCTTTGAAATCAAGAAAACCTAGGTTCAAGGCTTACCTCTGATGTACACTGGCTGGGTCACCTTGGGCGACTCATTGGACCTCTCTGTGCCCTGGGCATCTCTGTATACTCTAAGTTCAAGAGGAGCCTCAGAACTACATTGATAGAGGGGTTTTCCAAACTGGGAGTTCCTTGTACTATTATAATAATAGCTAGCAATTCTATAACTCCTAAGGTTTACAAAGAATTGGGAAGGTGAAGCAAGATAATGTGCTTTTTAAAGTATTAATCTCTTAACAAACATCAGCCATTGCTGTTATTAATAATTATTATTATTATTTATTACTAATATGATTACTACATTAAAACCCTTCCTTCTGGAAAAAAAAGAAATGAATATACTACAAATCAGATCCAAATAAATGAAAAAATATGAGACAACTTAAAATATCTCATTGGAAAAATCACAGACCTGGAAAATACATCCAGGAGAGTTCATTTTAAAATTATTGGACTACCTGAAAGCCATGATCAAGAAAAGCACCTAGAAATTATCATTCAAGAAAATCTCAAGGAAAATTGCCCTGATGTTTTACAACCAGAGGGCAAAATAGAGGTTGAAATAATTCACTGATCACCTCTTGAAAAAGACCCCAAATGGAAAACTCCTAGGAAATTATAGCCATGTTCCAGAGTTCCCAGATCAAGGGGAAAATAATACAAGCAGTCAAGAAGAAACAATTTGAATATTGTGGTAACAAAAACCCTATAACACAGGAACTGGCAACTTCTATACTGTGGGATCAAAAGGCTTAGAATATGATATTCTGGACATCAAAGGATCTTGAATTAAAACCAAGAATCACCTACCCAGCAAAACTGGTTATCATGTTTCAGGGGAAAATATGGTCAATCAATGAAATAAAGGACTTTCAAACTTTCTTGATTAAAAAACCAGAGTTGAATTGAAAATTTGACATTCAGATACAAGAAGCAAAAGAAGCATGAGAAGGTAAACGGAAAAAAATCATAAAGAATTCATAAAAGCTGATCTATTTACATTCCAATATGGAAAAAATTGTAATAGTGTCTTATGAAACTTTATTTCTGTATAAAGATAGTTTAAAGGAATATAAATGTGTATGTGTGTATACTGTCCCGCAGGCCAAACAAACGCGGGTGGCCGAAGCTGGAAAGGGCCGGGGGAGCAAAGCTCGAGGAAGGTCACTAACTAAGAGACCTGGGAACAGGACCACCGAGAGGAAGGAGACAGAAGCATAGTTGGTGTTAAGCAGTCTCACTTTATTATCTTGGGGAAGGGATTATATAAGCAAGTTGCACTAAAGGCGGGGCTAACCGTTGAAACATTAGATACTTTCGACATCAGCATGATTACAACATTTCAAGGAAATGAAACTTAACAGAGAAATGAAACTTAAAGAAAAACGAAACTTAAAGAGGGGAATAGAGAGAGATAATAAGGGAAAGAGAATAGCAAAGAATGGCTCAGTCTCCTACATGTCCCCCTTTTTTATTTTTCAAGAGGGTGGTAGGCCTGTCTTAGGCTATGCAACCGGTCTCTGATCATGAGGGGCGGGCGTCGAGACAAACATGCCATCCGCCACTGTCTTAGGTCATCCAGGTCTTAAGTAAAGGGCCTAATTGGCCTTATTTACTAGTAGTGATTGGAGGTTGCCCGTCATTGTGAGCTGATGGTCTTACAGATGAGATCAAAAGGCGACCTCCAACCTCCTCATGCAGGGTTGCAATAATCCCGTCATTGGCACAATCCACAGCCTCTCTGCTGGGGGTCTAGCAAAGGAGACTTACAAGAATAAAGACAGAAAAATAACATCAATATTATAAGAAAAGCAAATCATTTAAGCTATACGAGGATGTGGGAAACAGGGGAGGGGTTGATGAGCCCTTCTGCAAAGGGAATAGAGCCTTTTCTTCCATCTCCGGTGCCATGGTTCCTTAAGAAGATCTTCGGTAAACTGCAACCGATCGACAGGGGATTCGGGGGCATCACGATCTTGTAACCTACTATAAAATATATGACTCTTCTGATTAATTGCTGTATCTACTTGAGATTTAACAAAGGTGGTCAATCTATTAAAAGCCCAGGGGCCAAAGGAAAGAAGCAGGAGAAAACCAAACAAGGGTCCTAAAAAGGGGATCAGGTAGGGAAGAATCGAAAAAGTACCACCTCTGCAATCACAGGGAGGTCCATAAAGGCTTTCATACAGGCTTTTTCCAGGGGGAGGTCCAAAACCAGCCTCAAGTCCAATGGTGAGGAATGACAAAATAAGCAAAATTGACAGCATCTTCTGTAAAAAGAAAAGAAAAACAAACATAGTCTCAGAGCAAACAGTGCTCTGGACTCAAGATTTAATACTATAATCTATCAATTTCAGCAACCGTTCGGGAAGCCATCTGGCATTTTGTGCTTTTAAATCATAAATACAGGCATGTCCTTTGCCCCAGATAAGAACAGGATCGGGGCCATGCCATTGATGTGTGAGGGGATCCTTCCATTTGACCTGAGCATAATCATGGGCTGAGGAAGGGTGCCAGAGGCGATCTGCTGCTGACTTACCATTCTTATCTAATGTTAAAAAATTCAATACAAATAAAGCATGATTCAAAAGGGTTCTATGATTATTGGCCCGTAAATACAATTTTTCTGATCCTGATTGTAATTTGGACAACATTCTCTTCAAGGTCTGATGGGCACGTTCAACAATCCCTTGCCCGTGAGGATTATATGGAATGCCAGTACTATGTTTAATATGTAAATGAGCACAAAACTGCTTAAAAGACAAACTGGTATAACCTGGTCCATTATCGGTTTTTAAAATTTTCGGCTTAGGGCCTATTGTCAAGGAGGCTATGATATGATTAATGACATGTTTAGTGGCCTCCCCTGTTTGTAATGTGGCGATAAGAAAGCCGCTGAAAGTATCAATGGACACATGTACATATTTTAATTTGCCCAAAGGTGTAAAATGTGTAACATCCATCTGCCATAGTTCCCCAGGAATCAAACCTCTGGGATTTACCCCAAGGTGTGGTTCAGGGAGATGAACAAGGCATCCAGGGCACTGCTTCACAATCTGTCTGGCCTGCTCTCTGGTAATCTTATAAAGTTGGGCCAGACTATGTGCATTAAGATGATGTAGCTCATGGGCTTTAATAGCAGCTTCAAGAGGGGTAAATTGAAGCATGATGGAGGGTAGGGTATATTTATGTTTAGTAGCTGCATCCACAATATTATTTCCTTCAGCTAATGGGCCAGGGAGGTCAGAATGTGCTCTTATATGGCAGATGAAAAAGGGGTGGCTTCTCCCTCGTATCAATCTTTGAATCTCAAGAAACATAGAAAATGCATTAGTTGAAGGTTTAATATATGGGACAGTCTCAAGTTCAGGAACCGAATGGGCTATATAGGCACTATCGGTATAAATATTCATTGAATCAGAAATATTTTTAAAAACCCAAAGTATGGCTGCAAGCTCTACCAATTGTGCAGATTTATAAGAGGTCTGAAAAGAGGTTATTACAGAATCTACAGATATAGCAGCAATACCTGAGGATGACCCGTCGGTAAAGACCAACCGGGCTTCTTGTACGGGTTTCTTTTTTGTAATTCTGGGAAAGGCCACTGGATTATCTTTAAAAAATTGAATTAATCTATCATTTGGATAATGATTATCTATAATTCCTTGAAAGGATATGGTGGAGACAGCCCAGGTATCATCTTTCTGTTGTAACCAGGATAATTGTGCGGAAGTATAAGGGCAAACAATATGATCGGGTTCCTTTCCAAACAACTTAATGGAAAATAATCTGCCTTCCTGAAGTAGAGTTGCAATCAGAAAGGGATAGGTGGACAAAACCTTAGCGGGTGTTGCGGGGCCATGGATCCAGTATAGGGGCAATTCTTGCCAAAGCAAACCCGTGGGAGAAAATGCTGTTGAAAAAATCAAAAACCAAAGCTTCTTTTGGGGATTATAATATCCTATTTTTTGAACAGAAATGGCATGATTTATTTTTTGTAATACTAATTCTCCTTCTTTTGACAAAACACGCGGTGAAGCCGGATTAGGATCTCCTCTGAGGATATCAAAGAGGGGCTTCAAATCGCCGGTGGTGATTTTTAAATAAGGTCTAAGCCAGTTAATATCCCCTAGGAGCTTCTGAAAATCATTAAGGGTCTGTAAATGACTTGTCCTAATTTGTGCCTTTTGGGTAATAATATGGGAAGAATGAAGCTCAAAACCAAGAAAAAAGAAAGGGGAAGTCAACTGAACTTTATCCGGGGAAACATGCAATCCTCTCTTTTGTAATGCAGAAACAAGGCATCTAGTCACTTGAAAAAGTTCCTGTTCAGAGGAGCCAGCAAGCAAAATATCATCCATATAATGAATGATATAGAGATGTGGATACTGCACACGAAAAGGATCAATGGTTTGGGCAACATATTTTTGACATAATGTGGGACTATTGGTCATTCCCTGAGGGAGGACCTTCCAATGGAAACGTGGGGAGGGACCCACACAATTGGTAACGGGAATGGAAAAGGCAAATCTCTTGGAATCCTCAGGATGAAGGGGAATTGAAAAAAAGCAATCTTTAAGATCAATTATTACTTTCTGAAAATCAGCAGGGATGGCAACAGGCGCCGGAAGGCCAGGTTGTAAAGACCCCATTGGAACTATTGTCCTATTGACTGCTCGGAGATCATGGAGTAATCTCCAAGCTCCAGACTTCTTTTTTATTACAAAAATGGGTGTGTTCCATGGTGAATTCGAGGGTTCTATATGGCCAGCAGCCAGCTGTTGTTGCACTAACATTATTGCAGCCTCTAATTTTTCTTTTGGAAGGGGCCACTGGTCGATCCAGACGGGTGTGTCAGTTTTCCAGAGAATCTTATCCGCCTGTAGGCTGGGAGGACCAGTGGCCCTCAGGAAAAATGTGTATGATTAGAATCTTGAAAGCCAAGGCCCGAACGACCGGGGTGTGGCTGAACGTGTAACGGCTGGGTAATTCCTTGCTTATTTTTTCCCAGTCCCTGACGAGGCAAAAAGCCCTGGCTTAACATTTGTTCTGTAACAACTGAGCTAGGACTACACATAATTATTCCCATCTGAGACAGAATGTCTCTTCCCCATAGATTGACAGGAAGATTCGGGACGACAAAAGGCCGAACAGTTCCTCTATTACCTTCCTGGTCTTCCCACTGTAAAAGTCGGGTAGACTGCATAGTGTTGGAGCTTTGCCCAATGCCTTGTAAGTGGGTTAAGGAAGGTTGCAGCGGCCAAGTAGATGGCCAATGGGCCTCCGAGATGACAGTGGAGTCTGCCCCAGGAAGTCACGGCGAGAAAGGTCTTCGTGTCATGAGGACAAGGCGTGTGTGCCTTTTAGAGTGCCACTATATGCATTCTGCTGTTGCTGTTCTTATGAAGCTGGTTGTTCCCAGCATTACCCAGGCTACGCGAAGTTCTACTGACCTACCTTCATCTCGTGATGTGTCATGTGCCCCCACATAAGTGGCGAGCCCGACCCAGCCAATAAGAAAGAAAAAACCGGGAGGTGGTGGACCAAAGATGCCAGTTGGAATAACCTGTGGGCCATCTTCTGGCCTCAGTACTGTATGGGTGGTGGCACACAAGTCCACTCCTGCACTGCCTGTGGTTGCCCTGGAGAGCTGACGATCGGGCCTGTCCCCGTGGCCGGCTGTGCCGGGCCTTGAGGGGTCCGGGGTGGACCCCGCCAGCCGTTTCCCGGCAATGGGGGAAGGGGCTTGCCCTCCAGATCATGGGTAGCTCTGCAAGTGTTTCCCCAGTGAAAGCCTTTTCTACAACGGGGACAAGGGGTGGCGGGTGTTGTGCGCTTCCGCGGTGCAGAGGGGTTATTTTGACCTATGGGACACTGTCTTGCAAAGTGGCCTTCGGTTCCACATTTAAAACAGGATCTAGGACTTGTGGCTGCAGCAGCCCCAATAGTCAAAAATGCTTCAGACATAGTTCTCACAGGATTTTGTAGGGCTAGCACAGCTTGGGACATCTTTTCGATTTTGGAGGCAGTAGGGTCTTGAACATCACGGCACAACTTTATCATTTCATTCAAAGTTTTATCCTGCCATTGTCCATTAAGCACATTTCTACATGGCCCATTGGCATTCTCAAAAGCCAACCTCTTAATAATCAGATCATCAGAAGCTTCATTGCCTAGGGTTCTTTCGGCCGTTTCTAATAAGCGGCTTACAAAATCGGAATATTCCTCATCTCTTTTTTGAGTAATTTTATTCAAGGGGGTAAAGGGAGAACCGGTCATAGGCAGAGCTCTCCAAGCACGATTGGCTGCCTGGTTAGTTTGTTCTAGCAGCCCTGTTGGTAACTTCCTTTGTTTCTTTTCAAGGGCATATTCTCCTCTCCCTGCCAACTTATCATAGGTCCAAGTTCTATTACTTTTAGATTTTAAATTTTTCTTTTCAATACTTTGACAATGATATTCGAATTCTGCTTTCCATGTTAAAAACTGGCCTCGAGTTAGTGTTGCCTGAGCTATCCTAACCCATTCTCCTGGTAATAGATAACCTCCTTGTCCAATCGCCTCGAGGGCGGATAGTGTAAAGGGTGCATTAGGACCGTATTTATTTACTGCTGCATGTAGGTCCTTAATGGCTTTAAATTTTGGGGCTTTATATCTAGGGGTGGTAACCATTTTTACATCATCTCCCGAGTCTGAATCTGGATCTTCATCATCACCCTCCTCATCCTGACTGCCTTCCTCGGGATTCTCATCCCCTTCATCATCATCACCTCGGGAAGCCTGTCGGTCCTCATCTAATTCTCCGAGGTCTTTGGGATTAGTTTTAGTATTACTTCGGAGAACGGGAAAAAGAAAAGCTTTGGATTTTTTCTTTAAACGGGGATGGGGGGCGTTAGGAGGAGAAGCAACGCCTAAGGAGCCATTCGGCATAAAAAAGGACTTTTGCAAGGACGCCTGAAGTGCAGAAAACTCCTGAACCATTTTATGATATTGAATCTGGATATTCAAAGTCTTTTTAAGCTCGGACATACGGTGGGTCAAATCCTTTTGAATGAGGGAAAGATCTATTAAGGGGGGTGATAAATAGGGAGGCGGCGGACAAGATTGTGACACGAAGGCTTTTTGCGGATCATATGTCGCGGCTTCTGCCTCCAAATCCGCAGCGTCCTCATCAGGGAGTAAATCATCCTCATTACGGGGACTGGTCTTTAAGGCCATTTTCGATTCAGTAGAAAAAATAGGGAAGGTGAGGGCTCCATCAGTGGAGTCGGGGAGTGGCGGATAAATGGGCCTCACAGGGGGCATTTCATCATTAGGGGCGGATGGTTTATCATTCTCCCTTTCTCGGGTGCCATTCGTGTGAAGGGAGGACGCAGATGCAGCATGTGAAAGTGGGGCAAGGCAAGTTTCCGCCTGAATAAGTAATTGGCGGGTCTCTTTGTCCCCAGAGGCATCATTTACAATTTCATTAATCAAGGTCCAAAGTGAAAAGGCATTGACGGGGACTGAATCAGGGCCATCCCGCTTTAGTTTTTCATTAATGTCTCTGCCTACTTTTTGCCATTTTCCAGAGTGAATCTCGGGACCATTAACAATGAACCAGGGACATACCTTGCCTATAAAAATAAAAAATTTCAAAAGATCCTTTTTCTTAACCCTAATTCCTCTCTCTCTAAGATGTTGCTTAAGATCTTTTACAAAAATGTGCTCTTTAGAGAGTTGTGATCCCATGATTTCGATAGGCGCGAACACTTACCTCAATGTGTCTTGTGGAGTCCGGACGAGTTGGGGCGTCTATCGGGCAGTTAACCAGCATTCGGGGGGCCCCACGTTGGGCGCCAATTGGCCTGTCCCGCAGGCCAAACAAACGCGGGTGGCCGAAGCTGGAAAGGGCCGGGGGAGCAAAGCTCGAGGAAGGTCACTAACTAAGAGACCTGGGAACAGGACCACCGAGAGGAAGGAGACAGAAGCATAGTTGGTGTTAAGCAGTCTCACTTTATTATCTTGGGGAAGGGCTTATATAAGCAAGTTGCACTAAAGGCGGGGCTAACCGTTGAAACATTAGATACTTTCAACATCAGCATGATTACAACATTTCAAGGAAATGAAACTTAACAGAGAAATGAAACTTAAAGAAAAACGAAACTTAAAGAGAAACGAAACTTAAAGAGGGGAATAGAGAGAGATAATAAGGGAAAGAGAATAGCAAAGAATGGCTCAGTCTCCTAACATACATATATGCATATATACATGCATATATTAATATACACATATACATATATATTCATATGCATATATGTATACATATATGCATATACATATTTATATGCATATATATTTCTAAATAAGAGGGTATGCGGGTGTAAGGATACACATGTGAGTGTGTCTATATATGTGTACAGGTATACATAGACAAAGGGCACAGGATCTATTCAATAGGAAGGTATGATACTTAAAAGGTTAAATGGAGAGGTAAGAGAGCAATATAATGACAAGAGATGGGGAGAGACATATTTGGGCAAATTATCTCATACAGAAGAGGCAAGGGAAAACTGTTACAATGGAGGGGAAGAACAGGATGGCAAAAGGTAATGGTTCTACCATACTCTCATTGAATTTGTCTTGGAAAGGGAATGACATACTTAATAAATAGTGTACCTTGCCTTACAAAAGAGTGGGGGGAAGGGGATGAGAAGGGGAGATGATGTAAGGGAGGGCACATTGGGAGGGGGCTTTGCTAGAAGCATGCACTTTTGAAAAGGGACAATGTCAATTTAGGCAACAATTGGGTTTGGGATAAGATGGGAAATATGGTCAGTAGTTCACAATATATCCACTATGAAAATGTTTTGCTTTGCTATACACATATAATCATATTCAATTTTTTTATGTTCCCAGTAAGGATGGGTGACAAAGGAGAAAGGGAAAGAATCTGGAATTCAAAATTTTAAAATTAAATATTTAAATCTATATCATGATTATTATGATTATTATAATGATTATTTTACATGCCACTGGGAAATAAGACATAGAGGCACTGGGGTATGGAGATCCATCTTGCCCTACCAGAAAGTCATAGGGTCTTTGGGGGAAGTTAGAGAAGAGAGCAGATTTGGGGAAGGCATATACAGTGGGATCTTTGTTTTGGTTTGGTGGGTAGGAGAAAGACAAGGAGAAAATTTGTAAATCAAAATCTTGTGGAAACGAATGATGTAAACTAATAATAAACATAAAATTTAATTTAAAAAAGGAAAATAAATAATTAAAGAAAAGTATCCTGAACCATTACAACAATGAATAAAAGAAGAAATAGAAATATCCCAGTGATCACGACTTAGAAGAGATCCTATGAGGAAAACTCACAGGAAAATGATAGTTGAATTACAAAACCCCAAGCTCAGGGGTAAAATATTAAAAGCATCAAAATTCAAACAATTTAAATATGATGGCATCACAATTAGAATCCCACAAGACCTAGCAGTAGAGACATTAAAGTACCAAAGGTCTTGGAACATAATCTATTGAAGAGGAAAACAACTGGAGTTCTGCCCCAAAATATCATGTCCTGCAAAGTCAAGTATTTTCCTGAATGAAACAAATGGACTTTTGATAAAAATTCTCAGACTTTGAAGACTTTGCTAAAAAATATCATGAACTTAATGGAAGTTTCAACATACAAGAACCCAGAGGAATATAATGTATATACCAAATACTGAATGTAAGGAATTCATAATGATGGGCTGTTTCTTTTTTTATATACATACAAGATAAATTTAATGTCTAAGATTCTTCTTAATAATTGGGTAGCTCATAAGAAAGATTTGGGAAAACCTGAGTAGGAAATTAATTTAAAAAGTAAAAAAAAGCAATTATTTTATACTAATGAGGTACAAGTGGTAGAATTGATAAGGAGGAATTAGATGTAGGAAGAGGGTTGGTAGTTCTGGTAATGTACTTTCACAGGTAATGTGTTTAAGATGGAAAATACAAATATTTTTTGATAAATATGAAAATCTCCTAAATTCAGAAGAAATGAAATGGTAGGTACATAGGGAAGGGGAGGAACACAAGGAAGGAATCTTTAGAGGGGAAAGTAGAACATCAGTGAAATATTCAAAGCACTCATGGTGGCTATGAATATGCTGGTATAGTTCTGAATTATAAAATGTAACAGACTCTCCACATGGAAGACAGAAACAAAACAGTTATTTAAACACCAGAAAGCTAAATCCATCATACAACCAAGAAAATGGTAGACATAATAAATTCAGCAACAACATCCCCAAGCTTGCCCTCCATCAGGTCTTCAAAACAAAACAGGCTCCCTTAAGCAAAATGCCACTCTCTCACTCACAGTAGCAATTCTTTTTTTTTTTTTTTTTTTTTGGAGAGGGATACCTTTTATTTGTTCAACAAAAATGGTAACATTGGAGTCTTTGAGCATGGGGTACCTCCTTTGCCCAGGGCTCTCCTCCTTTCACCCTCCTCAGGTCATGATCAAGCCCTAGGCCAAGGAGATGCAGTTGGCTCAGCCAGAGGTGCTGGGGAGGAAGGCAGCAGCTTAACAATAGTCCAAACAAAAGCAAGAGTTTCCAAATTGTCCAAAGCATTGCAGTCTGCGGCTCTATCCCACCCAGGAGGAATAGAGGAAGGGGGTTAAATAAAGGTTTTCTCATGGTACTTTTTACTGTGCCCTTCTGGCCATCAGCATTTCCTGAATGTTGTCCTCTGCATCCTTCACACTGCACTCGAGGTATGATTTTCTCTGTTCCAGTTCCTTAATTTTTTCTTCTGCTATCTTCTGTTTCTCTAACAGCTGGTTGTGAATTACTTCCTTGGATTGAAGAATAAACATTCTCCCTACACCTTCATACATGTGAGTCTCATCTACCAAAGTCATAATTTCTGTATCTGTAAGATGTGCGTGCTTTTTTGTTCTATTTAGCTGTTCGATCTGTATATCTGCAAGTTTCACCTTCTGCTGGGTATCAATAACTTTGGCTTGTAGTTCTGTGAAAGCCTTCTTCAACTCCAGGTCCACGGGGGCAGCCATCTTGGTCCGAACTCTGCGCCTGCGCACTCTCACAGTAGCAATTCTGCTTCCACTCTGAGCACTTCCAGATCTGCTTGTACTCTCCTCTGCTCATTCTTGTTCCTCCCTTTGTGTTCCAAGCTTTTAGCAAGCTTCTCCCCCTGAGGGCTCCATATGCTTATATTTGACATATTATGGGCAGGGAAGGTCTTCAATTCCCCTTCAACTTCAGGGAAAATCTTCAAATTCCCATTTCTATTACAGAGGGTGAAGGAATAGGTAAATGGTGGGGGGCTATAGAAGATTTATTGGAATTGCAATATAGGGGAGAGATCCTGGGAGGGGAGTAGGCAAGTAATAGGAGGGCATGGTAGTGGGTAAAAGTAAGGTAGAGGAAACAGGAGAGATAGGAAACAAGAGATATGTACAAACATAAAAACAAAGATCAGGAGTAGAATAAGTTTGGAAAAATATATATGTATACACACATCCATACATATACACAAGCAAACACACGTGTGTGTGTGTGTGTGTGTGTGTGTTTGTTATGGTAATGAAATTTATATTAAATTTTTTTATATTAAATTTAAATTTAAATTATATTAAATTTAAATTTAAATTTTTTTGTATTAAATTTAAATTGTATTGCAAAGCTAATAGGTACTTAGCATCTAGTTCAAATTAAGCCTCAATTAAAGAAAAAGGTGTGAACTCCTGTTGACACAACAGGAAGAAGCTGATGCCTAGGAGGCTGAAGAGGAAAGAACCAGGCTGATGAGATGTTGGGATTTGGGAAACCTAGGTGAAGTGATTTTGATTCTGGGAACCAGCTGGAACTTCTGTTGGGGAGCTACCAGCTTCTACTGGGAGCTGCCAAAAGACTCAGGAAGCATGACTGCGATACCGGTACTTTGCATGAACCTGTTTATGGCTTTGTTAAGCCTTGACTTCCTGGAAAAAGAGACTCTGAAATATTTAAGGTGGACTGGAGACTGAGAGCTTCACCTTGGAGTAAGAAGTATATGAAGAACTGGACAAAAACCTGGCAGCTGTATGCCTTTGAATCCAGGTGACAGTTTGGTGACTCCAGTTAGGAGCTGGCACCATTGAAGTTAATCCGGGGAATCTGAGAGACTACCCAGAGTTAAGCTGAAAGAAGACATTACTTGGATACTGCGTACTAACTGAGAAGAGTGTAATTTATTTGTGACTAAGGGCTGGATGGCTGGTATATTTTACACTACCCCTTAAATGACTTCTGATTAGTGGCTGATATTGTAACTTAATGTGCCCCCTGAGTGGTGAACTTTGACTACTGTATTTTGTGAGTGAAGCCTCATGAGAGATGATTGAATGATTGAGTTGATTGAATGATTGATTTAATAAGTGATTCATTGACTAAATTATTATACTTTGTTCAAAACTATGTGAACACTGTGTTGAAAATTATGTGGCCATTTTCTTTGATTAGTTGTTGTGAATGCTGTATTTTGATTATCTGTGATAAATTGTAACAGTGTGAATATTGTACCTTGATTTATTGTGAATGTTTTGCTCTGATTTGTTATTGAATAAATACTGTTCACTATACTATGTAATGAGGACCTTAAGAGCTGTTCGCAGTAGCATTCTTCCAGAAAGCTGATAATGCTTGGTTTTACTGTGTGTAACTATATAGAAGCATATCTAAAATTTCTTGTGCTGGTCTGGGGTTGTGAGGGAGAGGAAAAGAAGGACAAAATTAAAAACGCATAGCAGGAAAAAAATACAAAACCCACAAGGAAGCAAAGAAAAGACGAACAATGCTCAACACAAGTATCATATATCTTACAGGCTTTCTTGAAATGAAAATTTATTGTTCCATATTTTGAATCTTCTCTAAATGTTCTGCTTTGCATATGACATGTTTTTTTCTTCCTTATTTTGAATTTAAGTTTCAATATTTCAGTTTACTATATATTTTGTTTCTGTTCTCTATTCTGTACTCTGTATTTGTGTTCTGGATTTTGAGTCTAAAATAAAATTTTAAAAAGTTGAATGTATCATTTTGGTTTAGCTTCTAGCATAGAAAAAACTGGCATTTTAAAACAAGAGCTCAATCCTTGGTACTTTTTTTATATTTCTGCATAATAATATGTAATCAATGATCCTTCTGCACACTGTTTAATTACAAATAAGTCAACAAGGGGCAGAGTAAAGATGGTGTAAAACAGCATGTACATGCCTGGGATCTCCCAAATGTCTCCCAAATAACTTTAAATCACACCTTGAAATAGATTCTGATACAGCAGAACCCAGAAAAGAATGGAATAAAACAATTTCTAGCCATATATATATATATATATATATAAACTTATTTTTGTTGGCAAAGCATTTGAAATTAGGGAGATGGCTATCAATTGGGAAATGACTGAAAAAGTTGTATTGTATGATTTTATGATGAAATACTATTATACTTTAAGAAATTATAAGCATGATGTTTTCAGGAAAAAAAATAAAACAACCAATTAAAACAGGAAAGAATGCAAAGTTAAATAAACACAAATAAGTGAATGTTTTACACAGTAACATTACTATGTGAATGATAACTTGCAGTGAAGTTTCCCCATTCTTAACATACTCTATACATTTTTATTACTTCCTTATACCTTGTAACTAAGTGCAGTATTATTTCCCCATACATACATACATATATATGTATATATATATGTATGCATGTATGTATGTGTGTATATATGTATGTATATTTCAAGGTAATGTAAGAGCTATTGAGTATTAATACAATTGAATGGATTAACTATTGAGACCAAATTAGAGATGTGTTTAGTTAGGGGAAAGGAATGGTACTGTGAGAGGCAGCAAAGGGTTAAGTTTTTACAACACTGCAAGAATTGCTAAAACAAAACTACTGATAAAAATTACCAGACAGTAGCCTTGGGAAGATTTGAGGCAGTAGCCTTGGGAAGAAGTGGTGTTTCCAGTTCCCAGAGAACCCTTAGATAATATTACCAATGAAATAATGTGGAATAAAAGGAGTTGGCAGCAGTAGGTGGATTTGACCAATCAGAAAGCAGACAACAGCCTTGGGACACTCAGACACAGATGTGGAAACATCTAGGTTGGACTGAAAGGGGTTCAGTATTCTCGGGTTGTTACTCTGCTTGCATAGTGGAACTCATGTATTATGTATGTTATCTAACAAAATTAGAGCCTTATTAGTAATAATTAAGGTAATGAAAGGAGAGGGTTTGTCCCAAGTCTGCTTTACCTACCAATGGTAAGGTGGGACAGTGGAGAACGTGTGGAATTCCCATGTTAGGACTTTATAATCTTGGCTTTGCCGTCTGTAGTGCTCTCCTCCATTCTGACTTTCTTGTTGGATTTGGGGACTGTCACTTTTTTTTTTCAAATGCTTTATTAACTTCAGGTTTACATCATTCATTTCCTCAGATTTTAAGTTACAATTTTCCCCCATTTTTTCCCTTCCTCCCACCCCACTTCCACAGGGTATCCCAGCATCCTATTTGCTCTCTCCCATATCTTCTGCCATAACCTCTTCGACTTTTCAGGAGGAGAAGTTGAAACTCTGTGCCCCAATGCCTGTATATCTTATTTACCTATTATTTGTAAGATAGTATTAATAATAGTATATATATATATATATATATATATATATATGTATATATATATATATATATTATGTATATATTAAACATTTGATTTTAAAGTTTTGAATTCCAGATTCATTTCCTTCTTCCCTTGTCACCCATCCTTACTGGGAAGACAAGCGATTCAGTATATGTTGTACATATATAGCTATGCAAAATATTACCAAAGTGGATTTATTGTAAAAGACTGACTATATTCCCCCCTCTCCCATCCCACCTCCCACTTGGTCTATTCCCTACTTTAATGCTGTCCTTTTTCAAAAGTGGGTGCTTCCAACTTCCTTCCACCACTTCCCTCCCTCCCTCCTATCCTATTTACTATGTTTGTCATTCTCTCCCTGTTAATTTCACCTTTTAAGTACCATACCTTCCTATTAAATTCTACCTGTGCCCTCTATCTATGGATACTTGTTAACATTTATACACACATTCACATATGTGTTCATATGCCCATATGCCCTTCTTCAACTGTTTTCATACTGAGAAATGTTACATTAGTTACAGTTATATTTCCATGTAGGAATTTAAATAATTCAACTGTGATAAGTCCCTTATGATTTCTTTTCCCTGTTTAACTTCTCAAGCATCTCTGGTTCCTTATATCTGAATGTCAAATTTTCTATTCAACTCCGGTGTTTTTCATCAAGAATGCTTGAAAGTCCTCTATTCCACTGAATGGCCATATTTTCCCCTGAAACAGGATACTCAGTTTTGCTGGGTAAGTGATTCTTGGTTTTAATCCTAACTCCTTTGCCCTCAGGAACATCCTATTCCAATGCCATTGGTCCTTCAGTGTAGAAGCTGCCAGATCCTACACTATGCTGATTGAATTTCAACAGTATTCTGATTGTTTCTTCCTGGCTGCTTGTAATATTTTCTCCTTGATCTGGGGATTTGTAAACCTGGGCATAATATTCCTAAGAGTTTTTTTTGTTTGTTTTGTTTTGTTTTGTTTTGTTTTTTGGCGGGGGGATCTTTTCAGGAGGTGATCGGTGGATTCTTTAAACCTCTATTTCCCCCTCTGGTTCTAAAACATCAGTGCATTTTTCCTTGAGAATTTCTTGAAGGATGATTTCTAGGTTCTTTCTTTTATCATGGTTGTCCACAATATATTTTTTTAAATTATCTCTCCTGGATCTATTTTCCAGGTCAGTGGTTTTTCCCATGAGGTATTTCACATTGACTCCTATTTTTCATTTGTTTGGATATGCTTAACAGCATCTTGATTTCTCATAGAGTCACTAGCTTCCATTTGCTTTAGTCTAATTCTGAAGGAATGAATCTCCTCAGTGAGCTTTTAAAATTCTTTTTCTATCTGGTAAATTCGTCTTTTTAAGGCAATTTTCTCCTCATTGCCTTTTTGAGCCTCTTTTGCCATTTTAAGGTGTTATTTTTCTTAGGCTGTTGACTGTCTTTTCATACTTTTCTTGCATATTTCTCATTTCTCTTCCCAGTTTTTCCTCCACTTCTCTTATCTGCCTCTTAAGGTAATCTATGGCCTATAACCAGCTTGTATTTTCACTTGGGGCTTTTGGTGTAGGAATTCTGACCACCCATTCCTCTTTCTGTTCCATTATTTGATCTGCTTTGCCCCCAAAATAGGAGTCTAATATTGAATATTTCTATTTCTTTTTTTTTCCTTTGCCTAGGCATGTTTCCACTCAATACTTGAATTTTGGGCTTGTTGTCATAGTAGGATTCTACCAACAGACAGAGGAGCTTTTTTCTCAAAGACAGGGGTTTTCTCAGCTGCTGGAGGGATTATTTGGGTGCCCCCTCTGAAGTGTCCACACTCTATGGCATGCTGGTCACACACCCCAAGACCTTCATCCCAGACTGCAACTCATATCCAAGAAGGTTAAAGCAAGAGTGATTACCTTTCATAGTCATCGCCAGATCCCCCTACAGTCCACAGCCCAGGAGCTGAAGCTGCAACATGGCTGTGCTGCACAGCTACTCAGCAGCTTCTTGCCCCCAGGGAAAGAGGTGGAGGTGCTCTCCCCACTAGTCACAAAGTCCCTCAAATGGCGCTGACCTCTCCCTTTGTCCTGGGCATCTATGTGTTGATACTTCTGCAAATGCTATAGTTGCTGCTGTTGTGGAGTCCCTCCAGCAGTTTGCTGATCCAGTTGCCCATGGGCTAAAACCTTCAGCTCAGGTGTGATTGAGTTCCCAGAGTGCTTCACTTTCTGCTCTCTGCTGGGCTGTTGGCTGTCCTATGTGGGAGGTTAGCTTCTCTGTGTCATTTTGTGGGTTCTAGAGCTACAGAGATTTTTCAGAGTCCAATATATATATATATATGGAAGTGCTGTGGACTAGAGCCCTGTGGAAGTCATATTTCTATCCACCATCTTGACTCTGCCAACTTTGTGTACTCTCTTTCTTATGAAAGAAAGTAAAAAAGTTTTTGCTTCTACTTTGAAGAGTCTCTGAGTCATTTTGGATTAGTCGTCTTCTGACCCATACAATTATTATTTGATGATCATGTGAAAAATACTTTATTTTTAGCAAAACAATAATTCAAGACAATTCAAAAGGACTTAACATGAAAATTATCATCTATCTCCACTGAAACTACTGGCAGAATCTGAAGCATACATTTTTCGTTTTTACTTTCTAGATTTTTCTTGTTTTCATTTTGGTCTATATTTCTTTTCACATCATGACTTATATGGAAATATGTTTTCCGTCCCTTTATGTATATAATCTATATCTAAGTTATTGCCTTCTCAATGAGGGAGCAGGGAAGACAGGAAGGGATAGATTTTGGAATTTAATTTTTTTTAATGAATGGTAACAGTGTTTTTACATATCATTTGGGGAAATAAAATAATAAATTAAATAGGAAGGACATAAAGACTGAAAAATCAGCTTTCTAAAGAAAAAAAAAAGCTAGTAAATCATACATAGACCAACAACAGTAAAATCTATTAGATTTGTCTAATGAGCAAAATACATTCAAACGACTTAAATAACAAAATCAAATTTGGAGAACAGAAGTCTTTATATGTCTGTCTCAAAAACTAATGACATTTGTATGAGGAATCTCGTGAATGACCAAATTACCAAATTTCAATGCGATTAACATTGTTCCTCTGTCTACATCAAATTGAAGGATTTCATATTCAATTTTTATAAAATCTGCATCTCTCTCCCTCAGAGTCTAGCATAGTTCTTTGCACACAATGGGAAAGTTAAAGGCTTCAGGGCATAGAGCATTGCACTAGCATTAGAAAGACCTTATTTCAAATTTCACCTCAGATACTTATTAGCTACTTAAAGCTGGAGAAGTCACTTAACCTCTATTTGCCTCAGTTTCCTCACTGTAAAAGAGGGCTAATTATAGTAATTACCTTACAAGACTGTTGTTATGGTTAAATGAGAATAATTGTAAAGCACTTAGCAGAACGACTTGAACATAAATGTTTTCTGTTCTAATATTTTTTTTTTTTGCTGAAGACAATTTTCTTCATAGATTATTATATTTTGGGGGCTTACTGAATATTCTAAAAGACTAAAAAGTTATTCAAAACCCTATTATTATTAATTTGTCCACGTATTCTAGTATGCATAAATCTGTAATTAATTTCAATAGACATTTGTTGAGCACTGCCTATGTGCAGAGCACTGAGTTAAATGCTGAACGTTGAATAAAATGAAATAAAAAAAAAGATAGCATAACCCCTCCAATCAAGTAGCTCAACATATGACAGGAGTAATATGATTTGTATATAAATAAGGATATTCAAAGAAAAAAACTGTAAACATATATACACGCATTCACATATGGATTCATATGTCCATATACCATTCTTCAATTATTTTCATACCAAGAAAGGTTTCATCAGATGCAGTTATTGTATTTCCATTGTTTTTCCTTTTGATTTCATTTCCCTGATTCCTTCTCAATCATCTCTTGATTCTTGTGTCTGAATGCCAAATTTTCTATTCAAATATGTTTTTTTTCCTCAAGAATGCTTGAAAGTCCTCTATTCCACTGAATGACCATATTTTCACCTGAAACAAGACACTTAGTTTTGCTGGGTAGGTGACCCTTGGGTTCATTCCCAGTTCTTTTGCACTCTGGAATATCATATTCCATGCCCTTCGATCCCTCAGTGAAGAAGCTGCCACGTCCAGGGCTATTCTGATTGTGTTTCCACAATACTGGCATTGATCATTCCTGGCTGCTTGTAGTATTTTCTCCTTGATTTGGGAATTCTGCAACATGGCTATAATATTCCTGGGAGTTTTCTTTTTGGGATCCCTTTCAGGAGGTGTTTGGTGGATTCTTTCAACATCTATTTCTGCCTGTGGGTTTAAAATATCAGGGCAATTTTCCTTGAGAATTTCTTGAAGAATGATTTATAGATTCTTTCTTTGATCATGACTTTCAGGTGGTCCAATGATTTTTTAAATTAATTTATTAGTTTAGTTTCAATTAACAAGATTCAATTCCATAGTTCCTTGATTTTCAAATTTCCTTTACTTCCCTCCCCCCTCCCCACACGACAGCATATAGTTCAGTATAGGATCTGCAAATGCGGTCCAATGATTTTTTTAAACAAATTCTTTATTAACTTCTGTTTTACATCATTCATTTCTGGCAGATTTTGAGTTACAATCATTCCGCCCCCCGTCATTCCCCTACACAACCCCCCAGAATAGCAGTCCCATAAGATATGTCTTCCTCCAATCTGCTCTCTCCCATACCTTCTCCCATACCCCCTTCGACTTTTCCATTAGAGGAAGGTGAATCTTTGAGTCCCAATGCCTGCACATCTTATTCCCCAATTATAAGCAAAAGAGTATTAATAATAGTATTTATATATATTTGAAAGATTTAATGTTAAGACCTCGAATTTCAGATCCATTTCCTTCCTCCCTTGTCACCCATTCCCTCTTGGGAGATAAGTAATTCAGTATATGTTGTACATGTCTAGCTATGCAAAACATTATCATAGTAGAAATATTGAACAAGGCTGCTTATACTTCCCTCCCACCCATCCCACCCCTCACCTGGTCCATTCCCTACATGATCCTGTCCCTCTTCTATAATGGGTACCTCCACCCTCCCCTCCCCCAAGGATTCGCTCCCTTCCATCATCCCTCTTCTCATCCTCCTTCCCCCTATTCTGCTGAAGGTTGAGATATCCCATTTAATATGTATGTCATTCTCTCCCTGAACCAAATTCAGTGAGAATGTGGTTTTGCCTTTTTTTGCCTTCTATTCTCCTCTTTCCTTGCAACCACTTCCCCTTGCTTCTTCTACATGAGATAGTTTACCCTACCCTGTCTCTCCCCATCTCCTCTTGCCACTTTCCTCTCTCACCTCATAATTTCATCCCTTGAGTATTCTCCCTTCCCAACAAATTCAACCTATGCCCTCTATCCATATATAACTGTAACCATATACACCAACATTCACATATGTATTCATATGACAACACACCCTTCTTCCATTATTTTCATAGTGAGAAAGATATCATCAGTCACAGTTATGCTTTTCCACATAGGAATGTAAATAGTTCAACTTTGATAAGTTCCTTTTGATTTCTTTTCCCTGATTACCTTCTCAGGCATCTCTTCCTTCTTGTGTCTGGATATCAAATTTTCTATTCAATTCTATTTTTTCCCTCAAGAATGCTTGAAAGTCCTCTATTCCACTGAATGACCATATTTTCCCCTGAAACAAAATACTCAGTTTTACTGGGTAGGTGACCCTTGGATTCATTCCCAGCTCTTTTGCCCTCTGGAATATCATATTCCATGCCCTACAATCCCTCAGGGTAGAAACTGCCAGGTCCTGTGCTTTTCTGATTGTGTTTCCACAATATTGAAATAGTTTCTTCCTGGCTGTTTGTAGTATTTTCTCCTTGATCTGGGGATTCTGGAACCTGGCTATAATATTCCTGGGAGTTTTCTTCTTAGGATCTTTTTCAGGAGATGATCAGTGGATTCTTCCCACCTCTATATTCCCCTCTGGATCTAACACATTGGGGCAATTTTCCTTGAGAATTTCTTGAAGTGTGATTTCTAGGTTCTTTCTTTGATCATGGCTTTTGGGTAGTCCAATAACTTTTAAATTGTCTCTACTGGATCTATTTTCCAGGTCAGTGGTTTTTCCCATGAGATATTTCACTTTGCCTTCTAATCTTCCATTTGTTTGGATCTGCTTAACAGCATCGTGATTTCTCATAAAGTTATTAGCTTCCATTTGCTCCAGTCTAACTCTGAAGGAATGAATCTTGTCTGTGAACTTTTGAGATTCTTTTTCCATCTGGCAAATTCGACTTTTTAAGGCATTCTTCTCCTCATTGCCCTTTTGGGCCTCCTTTGCCATTTGAGTCAGTCTATTTTTTAAGGTGTTGTTTTCCTCAGTCAGGCTGTTGACCCTCATTTCATACTTTGCCTGCATCCTTCTCATTTCTCATTCCAATTTTTCCTCCCCTTCTCTTGTTTTATTTTTAAAGACCTTCTTAAGGTCCTCTATGGCCTGCAACCCACTCATGTTTTCCCCTGGGGCTTTTGGAGCAGGACTTCTGAACTCACAGTCCTTTTCCCGCTCTATGCCCCCAAAACAGGAGTCTAGGGTTGCATTTTTCTGTTTCCTTTGCCTTGGCATGTTGCCACTTAATTACTTGACTTTTGGGCTTATTGCCACACTATGGCTTTAAGGCCAGATAGAGGAATTTAAGTCCCCAACGTGTGGGGGGTAACTTCCCTTTCTGGCAAGCTGTAAACCCACCCACAACCTCCACCCTAGATCACAATCCAGATACAGGGAGGTTAAAGCAAGAGTGATTACCCCCCAAAACTAATTGCTGGATCACCCTACAGTTCGCAGGCCAGGAGCTGGAGCTGCCTCTGAAAACTACAAAATGGCATGTCTCCTCAGTTGCTTCTAACCCCCAGGGGAGAGAGCAGATGCATTTCCCAAATACTGGTCACAAAATTCATAGTTCACTAACCTCTTACTTTGTCCTAGGCATGTCTATGTTGATCATTCTGGAGTCGCCACAGCTGCTGGTGTTCTGGGATTCTCTCCACCCAGCTGCTTGCCCTGTCGCCCTTGGGCAAAAACCTTGGCTCACGGGGACTTGGGCTCTGCTCAGCTCGGCTCCCCGTGCTCTGCAGGCTGACGGCTCCCAGACCACTGTGCTGGTCCTTCCTACAGAGCTGCTGGGCTGTCCTTAGCGGGAGGTTAGCTTCTCTGTGTCGTTCTGTGGGTTCTGGTGTTCCAGAAGTTGTTCAGAGACTCCTTTTACATAGTTTGGGGGGAATTTGGGGGCAGAGTGGCTTGGATGAGCTGTTTCTACTCCGCCATCTTGGCTTTGCCGGTCCAATGATTTTTATATTATTTCTCCTAGATATTTTCTCTTGTTCAATGGTTTTTCCCATGAGATATTTCACATTGCCTTCTATTATTTCATTTGTTTGGCTCTGCTTAACAGCATCTTGATTTCTCATAAAGTCACTAGCCTCAATTTGCTCCAGTTTAATTCTGAAGGAATGATTCTCCTCAGTGAGATTTTGAGATTCTTTTTACATCTTGCAATTGTGGCTTTTTAAGGCATTCTTCTTCTCCTCATTGCCTTTCTGAGCTTTTTTTTTTTTTTGCCATTTGGGTTAGTCTATTTTTTTTTTAAAGCAATTGGGGTTAAGTAACTTGCTCAAGGTTACACGGCTAGTCATTATTTATGCATGGGTGCTCATTTTCTGAGGCCGGATCTGATCTCGGGTCATCCCAACTCCTAGGCTGTCGCTCTTACTCACTGCGATACCTAGCTGCCCCTTTAGGGCAATTGGGGTTAAGTAACTTGCCCAAGGTTACACGGCTAGGTTTTTGTTTGTGTAGATTAAGTGTCTGAGGCTGGCTCCGAACTCAGGTCCTTCTGACTCCAGGGCCGGCACTATTTACTGCGCTACCTAGCCGCCCCGGGTTAGTCTATTTTTAAGGTGTTATTTTCCTCAGTCAGGCTGTTGCCTGTCTTTTCATACTTTTGTTGCATCTTTCTCATTTGTCTTCCCAGTTTTTCCTCCTTTTATCTGCCTCTTAAGGTCCTCTATGGCCTGTAGCCAGCTTGAATTTTCATTTGGGGCTTTTGGTGCCAGAGTTCTGACCTCACAGTCCTCCTCATGTGCCGTGCTTTGATACTCTTTGCCCCCAAAATGAAGTTGCATTTTTCTGTTTATTTTGTTTCCTTTTCCTAGGCATATTGCCACTTAATTACTTGATTTTGGGGCTTGTTGCCACAGTAGGACTCTGCCACCAGACAGGAGAGCTTATGTCCGGAACATTGGGGTCTTCACAACTTCCTGATGTTGGGTGGCCTCTGTAAAGCCTCCACCCACTCTGGCAAATTGGAAACCCACCCCAGACTTCCCCCCCAAAAGCACAATCCAGATCCAAGCAGGTTAAAGCAAGAGCCATTAAGCCTCAGACTGATTGCTGGATCTCTCTACAGTTCTCACACCAGAAGCTGGAGCTGCCACTGACACTGCAAAATGGCCTCTGTGCCATGTTTCCTCAGCTTCTTTTCACCCCCATGGGAGAAAGCCAACGATGTCCTCAAATTCTGGTCCCAAAGTCCATAGGGCACTATTCTCTCACTTTGTCCTAGGCATATCTGTGCTGATAATTCTCAAATCACCACTGCTGCTTGTGTTCTGGGGTCCCTCCAGTTGGCTGCTGGCCCGACCACACTGGGGTTAAACTTAGGCTCATGTGGGCCTGGGCTTGGCTCCCAGAGCGACATGCCATCAGTTCCTAGCACACTGTGCTCCCCGCTCTCAGAGCACCAAGCTGGCCACTCCCTGCAGGGCTGCTGGGCAGTCCTCAGCAGCAGGTTAGCTTCTCTGTGTCCCTCTGTGGGTGCTGGGGCTCCAGAAGTTGTTCAGATTCCCCTTTGACATTGTTTGGAAGTGGTGTGGGATAGAGGACCTTGGAAGTGCTGTTTCTACTCTGCCATCTTGGCTCCTCCCCCGGAAGTTTATCAAGCTTTTCAATTTAATGTAATCAAAATTATACATTTTGCATTTTATAATGCTCTCTAATTCTTGCTTGGTCCTAAAGTCTTTCCCTCTCCACAAATCTAACAGGTAAACTATTCCTTGCTTTCTCACATTGATTGCAGTTTCATCCTTTATATCTAGATCTTGCACCCGTTTAGACGAGATTTTGGTGTATGGTGTTAGATAATTGTCTATGCCCAGTTTCTGCCATACTGTATTCCAATTTCCCCAGCAGTTTTAGTCAAATAGTTCATTCTTATTCAAAAATTGGGGTCTTTGGTTCTATCAAACAATATATTACCGTACTCATTAATTGCTGGTCCTTTTGCATTCAGTCTATTCCATTTATACACTACTCTACTCCTCAGACAGTACCAAGCAGTTTTGATAACTGCTGCTCTACAATACAGACTAAAATCTGGTATAGATTGTCCAGCTTCCCTAGCATTTCTTTTCATTAATTTTCATTAATTCCCTTGATATTCTAGACTGTTTCTTCTTCCAAATAAATTTTGTTACTCTTTTGTATCCCTCTACAAAATAGTATTTTTTTTTCTTTTTTGCAAATTGATTGGTATGGTACTAAATATATAATTTAGTTTGGATAAAATTGTCATTTTTATTATAATAGCTCAACCCAGGCACAAGCAACTGACATTTTTCCAATTAGTTACATTTGACTTTATTCATATGAAAATTGTTTTGTAGTTGGGATCATATATGGGTTTCTTTGTTTTTTTTTTTGACAAAAAGTATTTTTATTTGACATCTGAATAAGTGTTGACTCCTCAGGACACGGCCTTTGGCATCTTTTCCAACTTATTCATCAGCTTGTTGCACTGTGCCTTTCTCAGAAACATAGATACCATCCAAAAATTTTCTGATATCCTTGTTTTTGACGGTGGTGGCCTGTTGGATCAGGGCAGCTGAGTTAGAAACAAGTTCAATATCATTTCCTTCAAGAATTAACTCATCTTTTTGGGCTTGAGAAACAGCACAAGCAACACCTGGTCTCATGCGCACTCTTCGGATATATTTTTCACCCAAGAAATTTCTGATTTCAACAAGTGAGCCATTCTCTTGAATAACAACATTTATGGGGAAGTGAGCATACACAGACCTCATCTTGTAACGAAAACCCAGGGTAACACCTTTGATCATGTTTTGTACATGGCTACAGATTGTGCGCACAGTTGCAAGTTCTTTTCGATTTCCCCACCACTTGTCTACCCGAAGCCTTTTTTTCTTCTTTCCAAGGAGACTGAGCTCAACATTGATATGATTGAAATCCCTACGGAGGATTCCTCTGGGCCCTTTCACAATAACTGTCCGACCCTTAAGAGAGATGTCAACATTTTCTGGGATGTCAACGGTCTGGTTGCTTAGAATGGTCTTCATTCTGGTAGTGAATGGGCCAAAGAAAGAACGTCTTCCGTCATCACGTTTTTGTCTGTTTTTTTTTTTTTTAAGGAAAAAACTTCTTTTATATATTTTATTTTTTTTTATTTTTTTTAAACAAATACGTTATTAACTTCTGTTTTACATCATTCATTTCCGCCAGATTTTGAGTTACAATCATTTTCCCCCCATTATTCCCCTACCCAACCTCCCAGAATAGCAGTCCCACAAGATATCGCTTCCTCCAATCTGCTCTCTCCCATACCTTCTCCCATACCCCCATCGACTTTTCCATTAGAGGAAGATGAACCTTTGTGTCCCAATGCCTGCACATCTTATCTCCCAATTAGAGGCAAAAGAGTATTAATAATAGTATTTATATAAATATATATATATATATTTGAAACATTTGATGTTACGACTTCGAATTTCAGATCCATTCTCTTCCTCCCTTGTCACTCATTCCTTCTTGGGATATAAGTAATTCAGTATATGTTGTACATGTCTAGCTATGCAAAACATTATCATGGTAGATATATTGTAAGAGGCTGCTTATAATTCCCTCCCACTCATCCCACCCCCCACCTGGTCCATTCCCTACATGATCCTGTCCCTCTTCTATAGTGGGTACTTCCAACCTCCCCTCACCCCAAGAATGCCCTCCCATCCATCATCCCTCCTCTCATCCCCCTTCCCCCTATCCTGCTGCAGGTTGAGATATCCCATTTAGTATGCATGTCATTTACTCCCTGAACGAAATTCAATGTGAATGTGGTTTTGCCTTTCTGGCCTTCCTTATTCTCCCCCTCCTTTGCACCCACTTCCCCTACATGAGACACTTTACCCTACCATGTCTCTCCCCATCTCCTCTTGCCACTTTCCTCTCTCACCTCATAATTTCATCCCTTGAGTACTCTCCCTTCCCAACAAATTCAACCTATGCCCTCTATCCATATATAACTGTAACCATATACACACACATTCATATATGTATTCATATGACCACACCCCCTTCTTCCATTATTTTCATAGTGAGAAAGATATCATCAGTCACAGATATTGCTTTTCCATATAGGAACGACACAGAGAAGCTAACCTCCCGCTGAGGACAGCCCAGCAGCCCTGCAGGAAGGACCAGCGTAGTGGTCTGGGAGCCGGCAGCGTGCAGAGCACAGAGGGCAGAGCGCAGGAGCCGAGCCGAGCCGAGCCTAGGTCCACGTGAGCCGAAGTTTTATCCCCAGGGCGGCAGGGCCAGCAGCCAGCTGGAGGAACCCCAGAACACCAGGAGCTGTGGAGACTCCAGAATTATCAACATAGACTTGCCCAGGACAAAGTAAGAGGTTAGTGTCCTATGGAATTTGGGACCTGTATTTGGGGAATGCATCAGCTCCCTCCCCTGGGGGCTAGAAGCCGCTGAGGAGACACGCCATTTTGTAGTTTTCATAGGCATTTCCAGCTCGCAGCCTACAAATTGTGGGGAGATCCAGCGATCAGTCTTGGGGGGTAATCTCTCTTGCTTTAACCTCCCTGTATCTGGAATGTGATCTAGGGTGGAAATTATGGGTGGGTTTGCAGCTTGCCAGAAACATAAGTTGCCCCCCACACGTTCGGGACGAAAATTCCTCTATCTGGCCTTAAAGCCATAGTGTGGCAACAAGCCCAAAAGCCAAGCAATTAAGTGGCAACATGCCAAGGCAAAGGAAAGAGAAAAATGCAACCCTGGACTCCTATTTTAGGGGCATAGAGCGGGAAAAGGACTGTGAGGTCAGAAGTCCTGCTCCAAAAGCCCCAGGGGAAAACATGAGTGGGTTGCAGGCCATAGAGGACCTTAAGAAGGACTTTAAAAATCAAATAAGAGAAGTGGAGGAAAAATTAGAAAGAGAAATGAGAAGGATGCAGGAAAAGTATGAAATGAGGGTCAACAGCCTGACTGAGGAAAACAACACCTTAAAAAATAGACTAGCTCAAATGGCAAAGGAGGCCCAAAAGGGCAATGAGGAGAAGAATGCCTTAAAAAGTCGAATTTGCCAGATGGAAAAAGAATCTCAAAAGTTCACTGAGGAGATTCATTCCTTCAGAGTTAGACTGGAGCAAATGGAAGCTAGTGACTTTATGAGAAATCAAGATGCTGTTAAGCAGATCCAAACAAACGAAAGATTAGACGGCAATGTGAAATATCTCACGGGAAAAACCACTGACCTGGAGAATAGATCCAGGAGAGACAATTTTAAAATTATTAGACTACCTGAAAGCCATTATCAAGGAAAGAACCTAGAAGTCACCCTTCAAGAAATTCTCAAGGAAAACTGCCCTGATGTTTTAGATCCAGAGGGCAAAATAGATGTTGAAAGAATCCACCAATCACCTCCTGAAAAAGATCCCAAAAAGAAAACTCCCAGAAATATTATAGCCAGGTTCCAGAATCCCCAGATCAAGGAGAAAATACTACAAGCGGCCAAGAAGAAACAATTTCAATATTGTGGAAACACAATCAGAATAGCCCAGGACCTGGCAGCTTCTACACTGAGGGATCGAAGGGCATGGAATATGATATTCCAGAGGGCAAAAGAGCTGGGAATGATCCCAAGAGTCACCTACCCAGGAAAACTGAGTATTTTGTTTCATGGGAAAATATGGTCATTCAGTGGAATAGAGGACTTTCAATCATTCTTGAGGAAAAAAACAGAGTTGAATAGAAAATTTGACATCCAGACACAAGAAGTAAGAGATGTCTGAGAAGGTAATCAGGGAAAAGAAATCAAAAGGAATTTATCAAAGTTGAACTATTTACATTCCTATGGGTTTGTTTTGACAGGCGGATTTTCAAGTATTTTATAATATCTTCAGTGACTTTAAATGGGATTTCTCTTTCTATCTCTTCCTGTTGAATTTTATTAGAGATATATAAGAATGCTGGGGATTTATGTTGGTTTATTTTATATCCTTCAACTTTGCCAAATTTATTTATCGTCTCAAGTAGTTTTGTACTTGATTCTCTAGGATTCTCAAAGTATATCATCATATCATCTGCAAAGAGTCATATCTTGGTCTCTTCTTTGCCTAATTTGATTCCTTTGATTTCTTTTTCTTCTCTAATTATTACTGCTAATGATTCTAGTACAAGATTGAATAAGAGGGGACATAGTGGACACCCTTGTTTCACTGCTGATCTTATTGGAAATGCTTCTAGTTAAACCCCATTTCATATAATACTTTCTGATGGTTTTAAAGAGATATTATCTATTATTTTAAGGAAGCCTCCATTTATTCCTATATTTTCTTGTGTTTTTAATAGCAAGGGATGCTGTACTTTTTCAAAAGCCTTTTCTGTATCTATTGAGATAATTATGTGTTTTCTACTACTTTTATTGTTGATATGATCGATTATACTGATTGTTTTCCTAATATTAAACCATCCTTGCATTCATGGAATAAATCCTACCTGATCAAATTTGTTTATTCTTGTGATAAGTTGTTGTAGTCTTTTGGTTAATATTTTATTTAAATTTTTGGCATCTAGATGCATGACAGAAATTGGATTTTAATTTTCTTTCTCTGTTTTATCTCTTCCTGACTTAGGAATCAGTACCATATTTCTGTCATAAAAATAATTTGGTAGGACTCCTTCCTCCTCCTTCACTAATTTTCCCAAATAGTTTGTAGGGTATTGGAATCAATTGTCCTTTAAATGTTTGATAGAATTCACTAGTAAATCCAAATGGACCTAGGGATTTTTTCCTAGGGAGTTTTTTTGATGGCTTATTTGATTTCTTTTTCTGAGATAGGGTTATTTATGTAATTTACTTCCTCTTCAGGTAATCTGGGCAACCTATAATTTTGTAAATATTCATCCATTTCACTAAGATTCTCATATTTATGTGCATATAGTTGGGGAAAAATGATTCCTAATTATTGTTTTGATTTCCTCATCTTTGGAGGTAGATTCATGCTTTTCATTTTTGATACTCATAATTTAGTTTCCTTCTTTTCTTATCACATTGACTAAGGGTCTGTCAATTTCATTGTTTTTTCATAAAATGAGCTCTTAGTTTCATTCATTAATTCAATAGTTTTCTTAATTTTAATTTTATTAATCTCTACTTTGGTTTTCTATATTTCTAATTTAGTACTAAATTGGGGGTTTTCAATTTGTTCTTTTTCTAGCTTTTACAATTGCATGTCCAGTTCATTGACCTCCTTTTTCTCTAATTTATTCATGTATGCACTCAGCAATATAAAACTTCCCCTAAGAACTGCCTTCTTGCATCCCACAAATTTTGGTATGTTGTCTCATTATTATCATTCTCTTGAATGAAATTCCTGTTTGTTTCTATAATTTGTTGTTTGACCCATTCATTCTTTAGGATTAAATAGAGTTTAATTTCCAATTACTTTTTAGTCTATCTTTCCATGGCCCTTTAGTGCATATAATTTTTTTTCATAATGATTTGATATTAATGCATTTAATATTTCTGCCTTTCTGAACTGAATTGTAAGGTTTTTATGCCCTAGTACATGTTCTGTTTTTGAGTAAGTACCTTGTACTGCTGAGAAGAAAGTGCATTCCTTTTTATCCACAATCATTTTTCTCCAGAGATCTATCATATCTACTCTCTTTAAAATTCTATTTGCCTCTTTAATTTCTATATTGTTTATTTTGAGGTTAGATTTATCAAGTTCAGAAAGGGGGAGATTAAGGTACCCCACTAGTATAGTTTTGCTATCTATTTCTTCCTCTAATTCCTTTTACGTCTCCTCTAGGAATTTGGATGCTATACCACTTGGTGCATATATGTTAAGTAATGATATTGCTTCATTTTCAATGGTGCATTTTAGCATGATGTAGTTTCCTTCCTTAACTCTTTTAATTAGAACTATTTTTGCTTTTGCTTTATCTGAGATAAGGATTGCCACCCCTGTTTTTTTTTGTTACTTTACCTGAGGCACAATAAATTCTACTCCAGGCTTTTACTTTTACCCTGTGGTTATCTCTTAGTTTCAAATGTGTTTCTTGTAGACAGCCTACTGTAGGATTATGGTTTTTAATCCATTCTGCTATCTGCCTCTATTTTATGGAAGAGTACATCCTATTCACATTCACAGTAATAATGACTATCACTTGCCCTCGATCCTATTCCCTCCCCTGCTTATGATTTTGTTTCTTCCTTCTCTTTTCCCCTCTTTGAAGTTTTCCCTATTGACCACATCATCCCTCGTTACTCCCATCCAGTGACCCCCCTCTTCTTAACCTCGCCCCCACCCCTTACTACTATCCTTCCTACTATTTCCCTCTCCTCTAATCCCCTCCTTTAGCCTCCTCCCTTTTATCACCCCCTTACCCTCCTACTGGTATAGGACATAATAAGTTTTTATACTTATAAGAGTAAGTTACTCCACGTTTCACACCAAACCAACAAGAGTAAATTTCAAACACTGCTCATCTCCCTCCCTGCTTTTCCTTTATTTAATGAATTTATGTGTCTGTTCACATAAGAATCTTAAACTTTACTGATTGAGTTGATCCCTCTTTGAATCAGAATCAGTGATAATAGTGTTTGAATGTTGTTCCCCTTGCTCTTTCTTTCGCCTTCACTATACAGTGTTTTTATGCCCCTTCCAATGGCATATTTTACTTTTTTCCTATCTCACCCTTTCCTTTTATCCCATTACAGTCTCTTTGATCCCCTTAATAAGTCTTTTTTTTAAATCTTCAGGTTAGTTCTTTCATACCCACACCCTCTATCTATGTATAACCCTTTTGAAGGTCATGAAAATCATAAAAATCTCAATATTGACAGTTGCCAGCTGCTCATATGGGATGTGAATATTTTGTTCTTATTGCATAGCAAGTTATTTGCATGTGTGCATGAGTGTGTGTACATATATGTATGTATGTGTCTGTGTTTTCCTTATTTACCTTTTTATGTCTTTCTTGAGTCTTGTAATTGGAGATCAAATTTTCCATTGAGCTCTGGGCTTTTCATCATGAAATTCTGAAAGTCCCTTATTTCATTAAATGACCATCTCCTTGCCTGAAAGATTATGCTCAATTTTGCAGGGTAATTAATCCTTGTTTGTAGTTCTAGCTGTCTTGCTCTACGAAATATCAAATTCCAATCCCTCTTATCTTTTAATGTAGAAGCTGCTAGGTCCTGAGTGATCCTAACTGGAGTTTTGGAATATTTGAATTATTTCTTTTTGGCTGCTTGCAGAATTTTACCCTTAATAATGTAATTCTAGAATTTGTCTACTATATTTCTTGGAGTTTCCAGTTTGGGATCTCTTTCAAGAGGAGTCTGGTGAATAATTTCGATAACTAATTTTTCTTCTGATTCCTGGACTTCAGGACAATTTTCTTTTACAATCTCTTGGAGGATGTTGTCTAGGCTGCTTTTTTCATCATGGCTTTCTGGTAGACCAATAATTCTTAGATTTTTCTCTCCCGGATCTGTTCTCTAGGCCAGTTGTTTTTCCAGTGAGTTATTTTACATTTTCTTCCAATTTTTCAATCATCTTGTTTTGTTTTATTGACTCTTGTTGCATCATAGAGGTCTGAGTTTCCATTTGATTGATTCTAATTTTTAGAGAATTATAGTCTTCTGTTAGTTTTTGAAGGTCTTTTTTTAGGGAGGTGTTTTCTCCAATAACTTCACTAATTTTACTTTTTAAATATTTGTATTCTTCACTGAGACTTTTTACCATGTTGGTTACTGCCTCCCCGGTTTGGTCTTTAAGATATTTCTTAAGCTCCTCCAAGAATGCTATTTGGGCTTGAGACCAGTTTATATTTCCTTCTGTGGTCTCAGGTGTGGGTAAAGATTCCAAATTGTCCTATGTATTTGGTTGTTCTTGATCTACATAGTAAGCTCAGAGAGATTTTCTTGCCTTCATCTTCCCCTTCTCCACTTCCTTCCTTCCCATTGTGATTTCCTGTTTTTTTTTTCCCCTCAGGCTGTGAGCTCAGGGCCTGGTCATTGACTTTGAATGCTGTAGCCTCTGGGTGTCTACTTTGTGACTTAGGCTGGAATCTCAAAGTTGTATGTAGGTGTGCAGAGTGTATTCTGTGGTTAGGGGAGGTTTGAACACTTCAGATTTCTACCTCTATACTCCTGGACTATAGCTCAGGCATGGTTTTTGCTGGTCAGGTGCGGTGAGGCTCATTGGGACCCCTCCCTCTCTTCTCTTCAGACTCCTGGCTGTCTCAGTTTCAAGCCTTCTTCAAGACTCTCAAGCCTGAGGCTATTTCCATTAATTTGGGATTTAAATCTGGATGGGAGGCTTATCTTTGGGTTTTCTACTTCATGAAGGAGGGATGGGGGAATCGGAGCAACTATAATTTTCTTTGCCATTCTATTCCCTGCATTATACAGGCAGAAAATTTCTAAACTTCCAGACTGGGGGCTGATAGCTGCAAGAGAAGCTACTATCTTACCTGGGGGCTCAAACACTCTCCTAACTGGCCCCAAAGATCCATCCTATTCCCTACTGAGATTATGACAAGATGACTTTGATTCATCCTTGGTAAGGCTTCTTCTCTCTCTGGTGTAGTCTGCTCCTAAGTTGGAGCTGTGCAGACCCCACATGCTCTGCTCTTGCCCTATCTGGATGCACTGGGCACTTTCCTTGCCTGAATTCTGCCATGCTCTGTCTCCAAGTGGATTTTGTCACTCCAGAATCAGTTCAAATTCACTTTTTAATGTTTAGTGACAGGATTCAAGAAGAAGCTTAGAGACATTACTATGCCATCTTGGCTCCACCCCCCACAGCATGACTTTCAATTGCAAAATCTATCAACTATCCAGATAGAGGATAAAATTGAAGCATTTATTTAGACACCAGAAAACTGAATCCCCAAACAGTAAGCTGATTCCATCATAGTACTACAGATATTCAGAAGCCATAATAATGCTGAGAGTCACAGAGTCCTTCAGCATTCCCATAAACCAATATAAGGTCAATATTTATTCACAAACTATCTCCTTGCCTGACTAATCTGTTTGCATTAGCGAAAATAATAGACAATATGCTATGTACACTATGTGGCCTATTGGAGATAGACCTTGATACTAATTTAGAGACTATATGAGGAAGTCAAAGGAAGAGGTAATGAAAACTGTTATCATGGTTGGAGATACTGGTACTTAGCATAACATTCCATTAGCAGTTCCTCACAGAAATATCATAGTGAAGACAACTCCTTCTACTTATAAGAACCTAATTCTGCCTCTACAAATTGGAGAAATAGAGCATCCCTTTTCAGAGGTGCTGGATAAAATTTCAGTTAACTGACATGGGGAATGGTAAAAGTTAAATTTCATAGAGAAAGAAATGTAAATAGCCAGTATTTTCAAAGTCAAAATAGATTGACAAGAAAATAATTGTTTACTGCTATATTGAAAACAGGGGTAGGTCCTGGAAGAATATATTCCATTAACTAATCATATAACTATATACAACTAATCAAGTATATAAACATTACTGAGAAAAGGGGATTAATATTTGACAGAATAGGGAGGTATGAACTGCCCCTACGGATCTTCCTAAATCCTTCCATTTAAGTTCATCACGAATTTAGGGAGAATAGGAAATCCGACAAGTCCCAGCTTAGATTAAAGAAATACACAGACAGTATTACAGGCACCCATATCAATTTGATGATATACTGGAAAAATGGATCAACCACTGTAACTGGGACATTAATAGATACTGGGGTGGAGGCCTCCCTTATATAAGGGAGCCCTAATAAATTAAAACATAGAACTCCTATTACTGTCACAGTACTGGGCAGGACTGAAATATCAGTCAGACAAATCAAATTGATTAAGAAAATTGGACAATTAACTAAGAAAGATAAACCGTGGTAATTGTACCGGTATTTCATCTGAATATATCATTGGATTAGAAATATTGAGATGTATAACTCTAAATTTACCTGAGGGGAGATACCAATTTGCAATAAGGAAGATAGGAATTAATATAGTTTTAGTAGGAAAAAATAAAAATGGACTCTATTACTTTACTTAAAACTTCTGAAGTATTTACTTTAAAGCAATATTGTGTGCCATATAGGCAAACTGAAATTTCCAGTACTATAAAGGGTAATCTCAGCAGGAGTATTTTGTTTGTTGCTGTTCCAGATACCATTACGTTAATAGAACAGATCCAGAAATATGTTGAGACTTGGTATGCAATTATTGATTTTAGTCTATTTTTTTTTACTATCTAAATATATTATAAACAGTGGGACCTGTTTGCTTTCACTTGGAAGGTCAGATAATATACTTTTACCACTTACCACAAGCATATCTGCATAGACCCTATATTTGTCATAGGATTATGACTGAACATTTGGATCAGTTAGAACTACCTGTTATAATTGTACAATTGTACAACTTGCCAACAATATAGATGGTATACAGGAAAAGATGCAAAAGAAGTGGAGAAGAGTTTAACACTTTTAATTGAGCTCATGAAAACAAAGGGTAGGAAATTAACATGTAAATATTTAAGAGTCAGCTCAAAATGTAAAATTTGGGGATATTCAATGGAATAAGGGTTGCAAGAGACTCTCCCAAATTAACATTTTCCTATCCCTACCAATAAAAAAGGAGGCCCAAAAGTTTAAAGAATTATTTGGATATTGGAAGCACCATATTCTACCTCTGGGACAGATTTTAAGATCTTTATATAAAATTATTAGAAAGAAATATGAATTGGATTGTTGTGGTGAGCAGAGTAAAACTTTTGAATAAGGCAAGGCTGCTATACAATTGACCTTAGATTTATGCCATATACAAATAGCCCCGTGGAATTAAATGTGACTGTACAGGATGAATATGCAAATTGGAGTTTGTGGCAAAAACAAGAAAACCATAATGTACCCTTAGGACTTTTTTTCTAGGAAATTGCCTTCGTCTGGATTTTGATATACCACTTTTTCAAAGCAGTTGGCAGCTGCATATTGCACCTTAGTAGAGATTGAAAAATTGATTCTGGGACATTAAGTGATGTTAAGACCTGGAAATCCACTTATGACCTGGGTAATGAGTACTCCAGTGTCTCAGAGAATTGGACATACCCAAGAGGCTGTAAGCCCTAGGGTTAGTTGGTTTGAGAAGCTGCCTTGGCCTCAACCCCTGAAACATTTACCCCAGGATAGGGAGGGCAGTTGTGCTTTTGAGCCCAGGGAACCTTCGATAACTAGGAATGCCAGACACAGTTGTGCTTCAAAGAGTGACCAGGGTGGGTGTCAATGGGGGCAAGAAGGAACTAGCACACACTATGTAATTGTAGAAGCAGTGGGCCAAAAAGCCTCTTGCTGTGGGCACTTACAGGAGGTTGGAGGTTTGGCTCGGGTTCAGCCTAGAAGGGAGACCTGAAGGTCTTGGGCATGAGGTATCATTTCTCATGCACCAGGGTGAGAGGTGATTACAAAAATCAAGCTATTACCATGAGAAAATTCCGAGGCAAAGAAGAAGGAATTCAGGCATAGAAACTATTATAGGAATAGAAATCACCATGGTTCATCTTGAGAGGAGGACATTGAAATAAAGTAACCCCAAAAGAGAAATATCAAATTCATAGAAGATCTTTTAAAAATATTTTTAAAATCAAATGATATAGGCGGAGGAAAAACTAAGAAATAAGCAAATAAACAAACAAATAATTAAGAATAATCCAAGAAAAAAAAACACGAAAGGTATGAAAGGGAAGTCATCCAATTATAAAGGAGATCCAGTAACTTAAGGAAGAAAATAAAACCTTCCCATAAAATTAGAATTGGGTAAATTGAATCCATCAAAATTATAAGAAATCAAGAAATAATTAAAGAAAATATGAATAATGAAAAAAAAAACTAGAAGAAAAAGTGAAACATCCTATAAGATAAAACACCAGTTTTGGAGACTAGATCAAGAAGAAAACATATCAAATAATTGGAATAACTGAATATTACAACCAAAGAAAGAATCTCTGCAACAGGGCAAGAAATAATTCCTGAAACATTAGAACAAGGGAGGAAAATAGAAATAGAAAAACTTCAGTGACTACATTTTTAAAAGATTCTATGAGGAAAACACACAGGTATATCCTGAAACCCCCAGGTCAAGGATAAAGTATTAAAAGCATCAAAATTAAGATAATTTAAATATGATAGTGTCACAATTAAAATTACACAAGACCTGGAGCAGAGACATTAAAGGTCTTGGAAGACAGCATTTCAAAGGGGAAAAGAATTGGGGCTCCACCTGAAAATGTTATACCCTGTAAAATTAAGTATCAAACTGAATGGGAAAATGGACATTTGATAAACTCTAACACTTTCAAGACTTTGTTAAAGAAATCCTGAATTTGCAAGATGGAGGAGTAGAAACAGTGCATCCAAGCCACTCTTCCCCCAGATCACCTCCAAACTATGTAAAAGGGGACTCTGAACAACTTCTGGATCCCCAGCACCCACAGAACAACACAGAGAAGCGAACCTCCCGCTGAGGAGAGTCCAGCAGCCCTGCAGGAAGGACCAGCACAGTGGTCTGGGAGCTGGCAGCACAGCACATAGAGCACAGAGAGCCAAGCACAGCCAAGCACCTGAGTCGAGGTTTTAGCCCCAGGGCAGCAGGGCCAGCAGCAGGCTGGAGGGACCCCAGAATACCAGCAGCTGTGGCAACTCCAGAATTATCAACATAGACATGCCTAGGACAAAGTGAGAGGTTAGTGCCCTATGGACTTTGGGACCAGTATTTGGGGATCGTGTCGTCTTCCTGCCCTGGGGGCTAGAAGCTGCTGAGGAGACAAGCCATTTTGCAGTTTTCAGAGGCAGCTCCAGCTCCTGGCCTTCGAACTGTAGGGAGATCCAGTGAACAGTCTTGGGGGTTAATCACTCTTGCATTAACATCCCTGGATCTGGATTGTGATCTGGGGTGGAGATCGTGGGTGGGTTTCCAGCTTGCCAGAAACGGAAGTTGCCCCTCCACACACACGTTTGGGGCGAAAGTTCATGTCTGGCACCAGGCCATACAGTGGCAGAAAGCCCAAAAGTCAAGTAATTAAGTAGCAACATGTCAAGGCAAAGGAAAAAAATTAAACAAAAAAATGCAACCTTAGACTCCTACTTTGGGAGCAAAAACGATCGAAGCATAGAGAGAGAGGAGGACTGTGAGGCCAGAAGTCCTGCTCCAAAAGCCCCAGGGGAAAACATGAGCGGGTTGCAGGCCATAGAGGACCTTAAGAAGGACTTTAAAAATAAAATAAGAGAAGTGGAGGAAAAATTGGAAAGAGAAATGAGAAGGATCAAGGAAAAGTATGAAATGAGGCTCAACAGCCTGATTGAGGTAAACAGCACCTTAAAAAATAGACTAACTCAAATGGCAAATGAGGCCTAAAAGGCAATGAGGAGAAGAATGCCTTAAAAAGTCGAATTGGCCAGATGCACAAAAGAATCTCAAAAGTTCACTGACAAGATTCATTCCTTCAGAGTTAGACTGGAGCAAATGTAAGCTAATGACTTTATGAGAAATCAAGATACTGTTAAGCAGATCCAAACAAATGAAAGATTAGAAGGCAATGTGAAATATCTCATGGGAAAAACCACTGACCTGGAAAATAGATCCAGGAGAGACAATTTAAAAATTATCGGACTACCCAAAAGCCATGAGCAAAGAAAGAACCTAGAAATCACCCTTCACGAAATTCTCAGGGAAAATTGCCCTGATGTTTTATATACAGAGGGCAAAATAGAGGTTGAAAGAATCCACAGATCACCTCCTAAAAAAGATCCCAAAAAGAAAACTCCCAGGAATATTATAGCCAGGTTCCAGAATTCCCAGATCAAGGAGAAAATACTACAAGCAGCCAGGAAGAAATAATTTCAATATTGTGGAAACACAATCAGAATAACCCAGGACCTGGCAGCTTCTACACTGAGGGATCTAAGGGCAAGGAATATGATATTCCAGAGGGCAAAAGAGCTGGGACCCAAGGGTTATCTACCCAGCAAAACTGTATATTGTTTTAGGGGAAATTATGGTAGTTCAGTGGAATAGAGAGAGGACTTTCAAGCATTCTTGAGGAAAAAAAAAAACAAAGTTGAATAGAAAATTTGACATCCAGATGCAAGAAGCAAGAGATGCCTGAGAAGGTAATCAGGGAAAAAGAAATCAAAAGGAACTTATCAAAGTTGAACTGTTTACATTCCTACATGGAAAAACAATAACTGTGACTGATGAAATCTTTCTCAGTATGAAAATAATGGAAGAAGGGTGAATTGTCATATGAATACATATGTGAATGTGTGTATATATGTTTACATTTATACATGGATAGAGGGCACAGGTTGAATTTTTTGGGAAGTGATGATACGTAAGGAGTGAAATTATGAGGTGAGAGAGGAAAGTCGCATGAGGAGATGGGGAGAGACAGGGTTGGGTAAACTATCTCATGTAGAAGAAGCAAGGGGAAGTGGTTGTAAGCTGGGGAGAATAGGAAGGCAAAAAGTCAAAACCACACTTTCATTGAATTTGGTTCAGGGAGACAATGACATACATACTAAATGGGAAATCTCAACCTGCAGCAGAATAGGGGGGAGGGGGATGAGAGGAAGGATGATGGATGGGAGGGCATCCTTGGGGGGAAGGGAGGTTGGAAGTACCCACTATAGAAGCGGGACAGGATCAAGTAGGGAATGGACCAGGTGGGGGGTGTGATGAGTGGGAGGGAAGTATAAGCTCCTTTGTACAATATATCTACTATAGTAATGTTTAGCACAGCTAGACATGTACAACATATACTGAATTACTTATCTTCCCAGAGGGAATGGGTGACAGGAGAGTAAGGAAATGGATCTGAAATTCGTGGTTTTAAGACTAAATGCTTCAAATATATATAAATGCTATTATTAATCCTCTTTTGCTTTTAATTGGGAGATAAGATGTGCAGGCTTTGGGCCACAAAGATTCACATTCCTCTAATGGTAAAGTCGAAAGTGGTATGGGAGATGGTATGGGAGAGAGCAGATTGGAGGAAGCAATATCTTGTGGGACTGCTATTAAGGGAGGGTGGGTAGGGGAAAAACAGGGGGGGAAAAATTGTAACTCACAATCTGGAGGAAATGAATGATGTAAAACTGAAGTTAATAAAGCATTTGTTTAATAGAAAAAAAATGAAAAATAAATGTTAAAACCTAAAAAAAAAATCCTGAATTAATAGAAGTTTCAACACATAAGGACCAAGAGGAATATAAGCACATACCAAAGAAAAATAAGGGTTTCATGAGCACAGACTATTTACTTTTTGTATATGTAAAATATATGTCTAAGGTTATTATTTATATTTGGCTAGCTCATAAGAAAGATTTGGGTAGACATGAACATGATATTAATTTTAAAATAAAACCATTTAGGAATAGATACAAAAAGGAATTATTTTATACAAGTGAGGTGCGAGAGGAAGAGTTGATACAGAGGATTTAGACAGGAAAAGAGGACTAATAGTTTTGGTAACCTATTTCCATTGGGAATGGGTTCAAGAGAGAACATTACAGATATATTTAGAAGAATATAAAAATCCTTTCAATTTTGAAGAAACAAAATGTTAGAGTCATAAGGAGGAGAGAGGCAACAAGGGAGGAATCTTTAGAAGGGAGACTGAGGGAATAGTTAAAAGGGGATTTTAGAATCATATTTTGATTTTAAGAAATGAGAGGAGAGGGTAGGATTCCTTGCAAGGATGCCGACACATAATAGGAGGGCAAGCTAATGGGTAAAGGGAGTAGAATATGTTTGGGAAAGTATATGTCTATATATGTATGCATATGCATATATATATATATATATATATATATATATATATATATATATATATATATATATAGCTGTAGAGAAACATATTTAAATTTTATTTTATACTTCTGGGAGAGTGAGGAGAGAGAAAAGAACAAAGCAAAAAAGTGCACAACAGAGAACAAAGGAAATAACTTAAGGATTCGAAGATTGTGAATCCTCAATGCAACATATAGTATTTATCATACAGAGTTTCTTGAAATGAAAATTTATCGTATTTTGAATTCTCTCAAGTTCTGCTATGGAAGACATTTTTTTTTCTTTACAACTTTGTTTGTAAATTCAAATATTTAAGTTTCTAATATCTGTTTCTTTTCTCTATTCTGTATTTGTATTCTGGTATTTGAGTGTAATAGAAAGTTGTTGTTGTTGTTCTTGTTGTTGTTGTTGTTGTTGTTGTTGTTGTTGTTTTAAAGAACCCCTGAGTTAGAGGGTAAATTTCAAAATATAGTCTTAATGGCTGCCCAGAGTTTCATCTGGTCAAGTCACACAACACTTCTTAAAGTGAGCCCCAAAGCAACGTTTCACATCAGGGATTATATAGCCTTCTCCTGGGTCAGAGAATGTAACTACCCTCTTGACCCATTGCCCAATCACACAACATCAAGATGTGGGCATTCCTGAAAACCAAGACTCCAGCCACAGTCTCCTTGTTACCAAATTCAGCCTATTAGATAGCACATCGTATTTTCAAATCAAGGAAGGTTCTCAGAGTCTCATAAGCCTATCAAAGGGCCTAGGGGCAGGGAAGATCTTTAAATTTGCATTTCCTTTACAAATGCATACTTATGACAGAGCATGTTTCATTCTGCACAACTATCTCTCCTGCAAGAGATTAAGGATACTTAATCATCAGTTTTCTGGAGCTATATTATTCATTGCCCTGATCAAAGATCTTAAGTCTTTTAAGGTGGTTTGCATAAAAAAATTGTAATATTTACATGAATTGTTCTCTTGACTCTTTGACTTTCACTCTCCATTACCTCATAGGAGATTTCTATGACTCAATTTCATTTTTTCCCATGTCATCATAACCTTCCATTACATTCATGCAATGTAATTTATTCTTCTATTTTCCAATTAATGCATAGTTATTTTTTGTCTATTCTTTTTTTTTTCTTTTTTGCTTTTTGGAGGGCAATTGGGGTTAAGTAACTTGCCCAAGGTCACAAGGCTAGGTTTTTTTTTTTTTATTTTTTTGTGCTTTAAGTGCCTGAGGTCGTACCCGAACTCAGGTCCTTCTGACTCCAGGGCCGACTACCCACTCACTGGGCCATCTAGCCACCTCTGTCAATTATTTTGCTATAACAAAATAGCACTGTTATAAATATGCTAAAATTAGAAGTCCTTTCTCTTAGCTTTAGAAAAGTGTGGTATAAATAGCTTCTATATAACACTCTGTCAAAGGGATTGCAAAGGTTTTTTTGACTTTTGATTGTAGTTCCAAATGACATTGCAGAATGTTTGGATCAGCTCCATCACCTTTTCCTCCCCAATGCCTAGCACATTAACTTAGGAAGAATAAGTATTTAATAAATACTGCTCTGGGGGGAGAGCCAAGATGACGGAGTGAAAGCAGGGTTTTGCCTGATCTCTACCCAAGCCCACTTCCAATATCTTTAAAAACAGACTGAACAAATTCTAGAAGAGCAGAACCCACAAAGAGACTTAGGGAAGCAGATTTCCAGGCCAAGACAACATGGGAAGTATCAGAAAGAGAGAGCAGGGCAGTTTAGCACAGGTAGTACAAATGCAGATCTGGCTGAAGCAAAGTTGAGGCATACCTCAGAGGACTGAATTACTGCTAACAGTGACACTTTCCAGACTTCTCAGTCTACAGATTCCAGTGACAACTTGGATGTCAGGAGGACGGGTTTGTCAGAACTGAATAAGAGAGAACTACATTCCAGTGCAGTACATGCCAATACAGCCCCACGCCCCAGAAAACCATGAACAGGTGTTGGACATGACTGAATGTTCAGCATTAGAGGCAAAAGCTGCTCCTGCAACTATAAGACCATAGATGAAATTCGTGAAAGTCACCTATTTCATAGGCACCTTAGTGGGACAATAAATAGAGCACTGGCCCTAGAATCAAGATAACCTGGGTTCAAATTCAGCCTCAGACACTTGATTAGCTGTGTGATCTTGGGAAAGTCAGTTAACACCAATTGGCTTGCCTTCCCCCTCCAAAAAATCCCCTATTTCAACTTCCTGGAGTCAAGATCGCAGAGTAATCAGAAAGTGGCTGTCACCCTCCCTTATTAACCTTGAAAAAAACAGAAAATATTGCCTGAGAAAAACTTTTAAAATAGTAGAGTCAGAAAAAAGATGAGGAGGAGTAATCTTTTAGCTCCAGGGGCAAGGTAGATTAAGAGAAAGGTCCCTCTTACTGTGATTGTCCAGGGACACTACAGGAAAAGAGGTGTCCCAGAAAGCCAGTGTCAAGCCCCACCTCAGCAAACCAGTGGGAGATCCTGAGCCCTGGGGCAGTGGAGAAAGCAAGCACCAATACCAGGCACACACAAACCACCATTACCATACCTATTTCAATGCCAGGTAAGCCATGATCTTCTAGCTAATAGCATCTGAGGCCACAGCACACAAAACCAGTAGCCATGCCCCTAGCCCCTAGCATAAGAAGCAACTGATGTGTTTACAATTACTGAGAGTTGACTTCACTTGTTTGAAAAGTGTTTTGTAACTGTGTTCATGTAGTTCCTGGGTTTGTATTGATAGGTATACTCCCAAATATTTTATTTTGTCTACAGTAACTTCATTTTGTTATTATTTTTAATCAAATACCTTATTAACTTCTAGTTTACATCATTCATTTATGCAGGATTTTGAGTTACAAATTTTCTACCAATTTTCCCCTACCCACCACCCCAAAATAGCAATCCCAGTGTATATCCCCTCCTTCAATCTGCATTATCCCATATCTTCTCCCATAACACCTCCGAATGGTGGAGTCTTTCAACCTCTATGTTCCCCTCTGGTTCTAAACTACCAGGGCAATTTTCCTTGAGAATTTCTAGGAAGATATTTTTTTGATCTTGGCTTTCAGGTAGTCCAATATTTTTAAATTATCTTGCCTGCATCTATTTTCCAGGTCAGTGGTTTTCCCAATGAGATATTTCACAGTGACTCCTATTCTTCATAGGTTTGGACCTGTTTAATATTATCTTTATTTCTCATAAATTCAATAGCTTTCATTTGCTCCAATCTAATTCTAAAGGAATGATTCTTTTCAGTGAACTTTTGAGATTCTTTTTCCATCTGGCAAATTTGACTTTTTGAGGCATCCTTCTCTTCATTGCATTTTTGAGACTCTTTTGACATTTGAATTATTCTATTTTTCAAAGTGTTATTTTTGTGGAGGTGCCATGTACCACTGAGAAAAAGACATTTTTTTCTTTATATATGCAATCAGTTTTGTCTAGAGGTCTAGCATATCTGACTTTAAAAAAATGTCTATTCATGTCCTTAACTTCTTTCTTGTTTATTTTGTAGCTAGATTTATCTAGTTTTGATAGGAGGGAGGTTGAGGTCCTCAACTACCAAAATTTTGCTGTTTATTTCGTCTTGTATTTCCTCCTGTATTTATTTTTATGAATTTAGATGATATAACACTTGGTATGTATGTATGTGTATATATATATATATATATATATGTATATATATATATATATATATATATATATATATATATATATATAATGTTTACTAATGATATTACTTCTTCTTCTGTAGGGCATTTAACAGGATATAATTTCCTTCATTTTCTCTTTCATTGAGATCTATTTTTGCTTTTGCTTTCTCTGAGATCATGAGTGCAACCACAGTTTTGTTTATTTCAGTTGAAGCATAATATATTCTATTCTACACTTTTACCTTTGCGTGTATCCTTTCTATTTCAAATGAGTTTCTTGTAAATAACATTCTATAGGATTATAGTTTTTAATCCATTCTGCTATCAGCTTCCATTTTATGGGAAATTTCATCCCATTCACATTCATCCTTATGATTACTATCTCTGTCGTTGTCTACATGATTTTCCCCATAGCCACCTGTTATGCTTAGGTTTCTCTTTTTTTCCATTTCTCTCCTCACTGGAGTTTTGCTTTTGACCATTACCATTGTCTCCCTCAATATACCCTCCCTTCTATCAGTCCCTACTTTTACTTTCCCCATTGACCTCTAATTGTCTATAGGGAAAACAAGATTTTTATGGCCAACTAAATGTGCTATTCCCTGCTAGGTGCAAATAAATTGAGAGTAAAATTCAAACAATACTCATCTTCCTCCCCTTCCCTCTACTGTAATATGCATTTGTGCCTCTTAATGTGACATAATTTAGTTTTCTACCTCCTTCTTTCCCCTTTTCCCGTTACAATCCATTTCCACTACTTAATTAGGTTTATATCATCACATCAAAATCAACTTAAATCGATCCCCTCTGTCTATATATTTTCCTTATAGATGTAGTAAGAAAGACACAGTTCTCATGGCTTATAAGTATCAACTTCCCATGGTGAGTGAGAGTGGGAGGATGGAGATGGGGAGATGGAGTGTGAGAGTGAAAGGGAGAGCTGTGTTAACGAAATGACTGGGTCATTATTTAGGCATCACAGACACCTCAAACGTATCGTTTTTCCTGTATTCATGAAGAGGACCATGACATCAGGGAGATGGTGGCATGACTTGCAGTCAATTGATTTGTGTGAGGGAGGGCTGCACAAGGTTATCAGCCTCACTTTTTCCCCAGAGCCATCTGGGTCCTGTGGCCAGGATAAACCATTATCATTTACATACTTATTGTTATGCCAGATGATCCACTAGAATATGTGCATGGTCATGGATGATTTTTTACTTCTCTTTGTAACCTCAGCTCTTGGCAGATTTGTTGGAGCATAATTATTTGAGTAACTTCTTAGTAAATGGTGTTTACCTCTCAAAACAGTGGAGAAATCTTTATGCTTCAAATAACTCTGGCATGTCTGGCATACTATATATTTATGAAAATTTTCTAAACATAAAATTCTAAGAGTTTTGCCTCAATTAATAAGTGGTAAAAGGACGTAAAAAACAATTTTTTAAAAAAGGATTTCAAAACATCAACAATTAAGTGAAATTTAGATTGGATACTTAGTTTGAATTGTTATTTTCATGTGAATTAGTACAAATATTCTGGAATATGATTTGGAATTATGATGAAAAAATTTTCTTCTGCCAGCGAGATAGAGATGCACACACACACACACACACACACACACAAGATGTACACACACACACACACACATACAAGATGTACACACACAAACACACAGAAGTGTTTTTGTTATGAACTGTCGACTGTAAATGAGTAAGTTGCCTATTAACTGAGAGATGCCTGGATATGCTGTATCATATGAATATAGTGAAAAAAGTGTTATGCTATAAGAAATAAGAAATATGAAGATTCAAAGAAAGATGGGAAGAATGACATGATGTCATACAGAATGAAGTAAACAGAACCGGGAAAATAGCCTACAGAATGAGCAGAATAATATCAAAGGAAACAAGACCGAAAGGCAACTGAGATCTCATTAATTAATGCTAATTATCTGACCTCAAGGAAAAATAGTGAAATATATTTCCATTCTCTTAATCAAGACATAGCATAATATAAGTGTAGAATATTTTCTTCACTATAAGAAAAGGTCCTAGTGTTGGTTATTTTTGTGCAGTCTTTTTTCTTTGCTGAAAGGGAGGTTTATATGAATGCATCCAGATGGAGGGGGAGGAGAACGTTGAAATTCAGTAAGGGATTGTAACATTATAATTAAGAGACATGAGTATTTCCTTTTAAAATCAAACAAGGCAGATTGAATCGAAAGGGATTTATGACAAGAAATGGACTTTGCCTCTAGATATTACTATCTATATCTATAGATATATCTAGATAAATAGATACAGACATAAATGTGTGTGTTTTATGTATATGTGTTGTATTTTATGTACATGTATATGCATATTATGCTATATACACATATAAGTGTGCATATACAGATACCTAAGAATATATACATTATATGTATATAGGTGTATACATATATATGTATATATGTGTGTCATGTGTGTATATTCTATGTATATGTGTTTACATATATTATGTTAATACCCGCACATATAAACACGGATACACACAGACACACACACACAAACACACATATAAATATAGATAGATAGATAAATATATATATATATACACATTTTACTGGGAAGCTAAGAAACCATAATCAGTCTTCCACCTTTTTCACTGACTCACAGTTACTCATCCAGAGTTGTAATTTAGTTTTTGAATTGAAGTCTCAGACTTTGGGACTCCTCTTGAAGACAGAGCAGCCTGTAGGTAAAAGTGACTTTATACATCTGTATGTCCAAATGAATAACATCCAAGAGTTTTATGTTCACTGTTTTGTAGAAGTGCAACAGCAGAAATCTGGTCTCACATTATACTTCTAGAAGTTTCCATCACTGGACATGTTTTCTGGGATGGAGAAATGTGTCTGAAATTATTTTCTCATTGAATTTTTTTTCTAAATGTGATTATGCTCTGTCATACTGAGGTGAAAATATGTTTTTAAAAAGAAAACAATTTAAAGAACATGATAATTGAGTTAATCAATCTATTGAAAAATATGTGGGGGGGGGTGAAGCCAAGATGGCAGCAAGGAAGCAGTAACTTATCTAAGCACCTCCATGAATCCCGTTACTAAACATTAAAAAGTGAATCTGAATGGATTCTGGAATGACAGAATACACTGGGAGATTTCGAATGTGGGGTCTGTACAGCTCAGTCTTGAGAGCAGAGAGGCAGACTACAATAGAGAGAGAAGGAGGCCCAGTCAGCCAGGGATGAATCGCAGCAGTCTGAACAGCATCTCACCAGGGGACAGGAGGAATCATTGGAGCCAGGTAAGAGAGGGCTCAGGGCCCCAGCAGAGGAAGCAGCTTTTGCTGGAGCTATCAGCCCTCAGCCTGGAAATTTAGAAATTGCCTGACTCTTTTGGCAGAACAAAAAAGTAAACTCTGGCTGCTCCAAACCCTCTTTCATGAAGTAGAAAACCCAAAGATAGTGGAAATAGCCTCCAGCTTGAGAGTCATTGAGAAGGGGTGTAACTGAGGCAGCAAGGAGTCTGAAGAGAAGAGGGGGAGGGGTCCCAACAAGGACCATCTCACCTGACCAGAAAAAGCCTGCTGAGTTGTAGGTCAGGGGTATACAGGCAGAAATCTGAAGTGGCCAACCCCCTCCCCCTTTCCCCACAGATTACTCTGTGCACATCAGCATACCTTCACTGAGACTCCTGTCTTAACCTCAAATTAGACACACGGAGGCTACAGCATTCAAAAGCAATGACCAGGCCCTTAGCTCACAGCCTGAGAAATTAGGAAATAGGAAATTATAGTGGGAAAAAGGAAGCTGAGAAGGAGAAGGGGAAGGGAAGAAAATAGATCTGAGCTTATTATGTAGGTCACGAATAACCAAATACAGAGGACAACTTGCACTCTTTATTCACACCTGAGACGACAGAAGGAAATATAAACTGGTCTCAAGCTGAAATAGCATTCTTGGAGGACCTTAAGAAAGATTTTAAACACCAAATTAGGGAAAGGGAAAAATGTTTCACTGAAAAAACAAATCCTTAAAAATAAAAATAATGAAGTAATTGGAGAAAATACCTCCCTAAAAAAGGACCTTCAAAAACTAATGGAAGACCATAATTTGCTAAAAATTAGAATTAGTCAAGTTGAAACTCAGAACTCTATGATGCACCAAGAGTCAGTCAAACAAAATGGGCCCAGGTTGAATTTAATAGGAAGGTATGATACTTAAAATGTGAGGTTAAGAGGTGAGAGAGCAATGTAGTGAGGGGTAATGGGGAGAGAAAATGGGGTGAACTATCTTGTGTAGAGGAGGCAGGGGAAGGTGGTTACAGGGGAGGGGAGGAACAGGAAGGAAAAAAGGCAAAACCTTATTTTCATTGAATTTGGACCAGGGAGAGAATGACATGCATACTAAATAGGGTAACCCACCCTACAGGAACATGGTGGGGGAGGGGGATGGGGAAAGGTGTTGGAGGGGAGGGAAGCCTGGGGGGTGGGGAAATTGGAAGCACCCACTTTTGTAAAGGGACAGGATCAAGGTGGGGAGTGGACCATGTGGAAGCTGGGATGGGAGGGAGGGAAATATAGTCAATCTTTTACAATATATCTACTATAGTAATGTTTTGCATAGCTACACATGTAGAGCATATACTGAGTCACTTATCTTTGTTTTAAAATAATTATATATATATATATATATATATATATATATATATATACACTATGATTAATAATATTTTGCATAAGATTGGGAGATAAGATGTGCAGGCACTGGGCCTCGGAGATTCACCACACCATACCGGAAAACTCGAAGGAGGTATGGGAGAAGAGATGGGAGAGAGAAGATTGGATGAGGGTATATCCTGTATGACTGTGATTCTGGTGTGGTGGATAGGGGAAAATTGGGGGAAAATTGTAAATCAACATCTGGCAGAAATGGAAGATGTAAACCGGAAGTTAATAAGGCATTTGGAAAGAAAAAAAAAGAAAAGAAAAAAGAGAAATTGGAAAAAAAAAGTGTAAAAATATTTAACTGGAAAAACAACTGACTTGGAGAATAGATCCAGGAGAGAGAACTTAAGAATTATTGGTCTACCAAAAAGCCATGATGAAAAAAGCAGCCTGGAGCAGATGGAGCCAAGATGGCAGAAAGTAAGCACTACCTTCTCTAAGCTCCTCTGTGAGTCCCATCACTAAACCTTAAAAAGTGAATCTGAATGGATTTCTGTAGTGACAAAATCCACTTGAAGTCAGAGCATGGCAGAATTCAGCCCAGGAAAGTGTCCAGTGCGTCCAGATAGGGTAAGACCAGAGAAAGTGGGGTCTGCACAGCTCAGAATTAAGAGCAGACAAGCACACTACACCAGAGAGAGAAGAAGCACCAGCCTGCAGTTTAACCAAGGACAAATCACAGTCATCTTGCCATAATCTCAGGAGGGAATAGAATGGATCTTTGGAGCCAGGTAGGAGAGTCGGGCCCACAGATGAGACAGCAGCTTCTCCTGCAGCTATAGGCTGCCAGCCTGGAAGTTTAGAAATTGCCTGCTTGTATAATACAGGGGCTAGAATCTCAAAGTAAATTATAGTTGCTCCGATTCCTCCCATCACTCCTTCATGAAGTAGATAACCCAAAGATAAGTCTGCCACCCAGATTGAAATCCCAAATTAATGGAAATAGCCTCAGGCTTGAGAGTCTTGAAGAACGGGTATAACTGAGACATCCAGGAGTCTGAAGAAAAGAGAGGAAGAGGTCCCAATGAGCACCACCTCACCTGATCAGCAAAATCATGCCTGAGATAAAGCCCAGGAGTATAGAGGCAGAAATCTGAAGTGGCCAAACCAACCCTCTGCCAAAGACTACACTGTGCACTTCAACATACTTCTCTGAGATTGCTGCCTTAGCCACAAACTAGACACCCAGAGGCTACAGCATTCAAAGTCAAAGACCAGGCCCTTAGCTCAAAGAAATCACACTGGGAAAGAAGGAAGATGAGAAGGAGAAGGGGAAGGCAAGAAAATCGATCTGAGCTTACTATGTAGGTCAAGAACAACCAAATACACAGGGCAATTTGGACTCTTTACCCACACCTGAGACCACAGAAGGATATACGAACTGGTCTCAAGCCCAAATAGCATTCTTGGAGGAGCTTAAGAAATATTTTAAAGACCAAATCAGGGAGGCAGTGACCAACTAGGAAAAAAGTCTCAGTGAAAAAAACAAATCCTTAAAAAGTAAAATTAGTGAAGTTATAGGAGAAAATACCTCCCTAAAAAGGACCTTCAAAAACTAACTGACGACTATAATTCACCAAAAATTAGAATCAATCAAATTGAAACTCAGAACTCTATGATGCACCAAGTGTCAATCAAACAAAACAGGTTAATGGAAAAATAGGAAGAAAATATAAATATCTCAGTGGTAAAACAACTGACCTAGAGAACAGATCCAGAGAGATAATTAAGAATTATTGGTCTACCAAAAGCCATGATGAAAAAAGAAGCCAACACAACATCCTCTAGGATATCGTCAAAGAAAACTCTCCTGAGATCCTGGAATCAGAAGATAAAATACTTATAGAAAGAATTCACCAGACTTCTCCTGAAAGAGATCCCAAATTGACAACTCCAAGAAATATAGTAGCCAAATTCCAGAATTACAACGTGAGGGAGAAAATACTGCAAGCAGCCAAAAAGAAACAATTCAAATATTGTGGAACTACAATTAGGATCATAGAGGACCTAGAAGCTTCTATATTAAAAGAGCAGAGGGACAGGAATTTGATATTTGGTAGGTAAGGAAAGAGAACTAGGACTACAACCAAGGATTAACTACCCTGCAAAATTGAGCATAATCTTTCAGGCAAGGACATGGTCATTTATAGAAATAAGGGACTTCCAGACTTTCCTGATGAAAATGCCAGAGCTCAATGGAAAATGTGATCTCCAATTACAAGACTCAAAAAAGACATAAGAAGGTAAACAAGGAAAACACAGACTTACACATACATACATCCACACATCCACACTCATAGACACATGCTCATTACTTGGGATGCAACAAGATCAAAATGTTCACATCCCTATATGAGGTGCTGATAACTGTCAATATTGAAATTTTTATGAATATCATGACCTTCCAAAGGGTTATACTTAGATAGAGGGTGTCGGTATAAACCTGTAGACTTAAAAAAAAAAAAAAACTCTTAAGGGGATCAAAGGGACTGTAATGGGATAAAAGGAAAGGATAAGATAGGAAAAGGTAAAATATGGAATTCGAAGAGGCATTAAAACAGAGTATAGTGTAGAGGAAGGAAAGAGGGAGAGTAACATCATTTAAATACTATTCTCACTGGTTTTGGTTCAAAGAGGGATCGATTTATTCAGTGAAATTTAAGATTCTAATGTGAATAGACACATAAATTCATTAAATAGAGGAAAAGGTGGGAGGGAGAGGAGCATTGTTTGAAATTTACTCTCATTGGTTTGGTGTCAAACAGGGAGTAAGTTACTCTCTTAGGTATAAAAAAAAATATTGTATCCTATAGGTAGTGGGAGGGGAGTGGGGAGGGGTTAAAAAGGAGGAGACTAAAGCGGGGGGAATAGAGGGTAGGGAAATAGTAGTAAAGGGAGAGGGTAGGTTAAGAAGGGGGATCACTGGATGGGAACACTGAAGGAGGGGGTGGTCAAAAGGGAAAACTTCAAGGAGGGGAAGGGAGAAGGAAGAAACAAAAACATAAACAGGGGAGGGAATAGGATGGAGGGGAAGAGACAGATAGTCATCATTACTGTGAATGTGAATTGGATGAACTCTCCCACAAAACAGAAGCAGATAGCAAAATGGATTAAAAATAATAATCCTACAATATGTCGTCTACAAAAAACACATTTGAAACAAAGGGATAACCACAGGGCAAAAAATGTTGGAGTAGAAATTACTATGCCTCAAGTAAAGTAAAAAAAAAAGCAGCGATAGCAATCCTTATCTCGGATGAAGCAAAAGCAAAAATAGATATAATTAAAAGGAAAAGGAAGGAAACTATATCCTGCTAAAAGGCACTATCGAGAATGAAGCAATATCTTTACTTAATACATATGCACCAAGTGCTATAGCATCCAAATTCCTAGACAAGAAGTTAAGGGAATTAGAGGAAGAAACAGATAGCAAAACTATACTCGTGGGGCACCTTAATCTAGCCCTTTCTGAACATGATAAATCTAATGTCAAAATGAAGAAGGAAAAAAAGTTAAGGTGAATAGAATTTTAGAAAGACTAGATATGATAAATCTCTGGAGAAAAATGAATGGGGATAAAACGGAATTTGCTTTCATTTCATCAGTGCATGTGACATACTCAAAAATAGACCATGTACTAGAGCACAAAAACCTCACAATTCAGTGTAGAAAGGCAGAAATATTAAATGCATCATTATCAGATCACGAAGCAATAAAAATTAGATGCAGTAAAGGGCCACAGAAAGATAGACTAAAAACTAATTGGAACTTAAATAATTGAATCCTAAAGAATGAATGGGTCAAACAAGAAATTATAGAAACAATCAATTATTTCATTCAAGAGAATTATAATAATGAGATAACATACCAAAATTTCTGGGATGCATTAAAGGCAGTTCTTAGGGGAAAATTTGATATCCCTGAGTGCATTCTTGAATAAAGCAGAAAGAAGGGAAGTCAATGAATTGGACATGCAATTGAAAAAGCTAGAAGAACAAATTGAAATTCCCCAAGTTAGTACTAAATTAGACATAATGAAAACTAAAGGAGAGATTAATAAAGTTGAAATTAAGGAAACTATTGAATTAATGAATGAAACTAAGAGCTGGTTTTATTTTTAAAAAAAGCAATACAATTGATAGACACTTAGTCAATATAATAAAAACGAAGGAAGAAAAACAATTATGAGTATCAAAAATGAAAAGGGTGAATCTACCTTCAATGAAGAGTAAATCAAAAAAAAAAAAATTAGGAATTATTTTTCCCAATTATATGCACAAAAAGAAAGAAGAAAACCAAATTATGAGTATCAAAAATAAAAAAGGGGAATCTACCTCTAATGAAGAGGAAATCAAAAAATAATGAGGAATTATTTTTTTCGCAATTGTATGCATATAAATATGACAATCTTAGTGAAATGGATGAATATTTACAAAATTACAAGTTGCACAGATTAAGTGAAGAGTAAGTGAATTACCTAAAAAAACCCATCTCAGAAAAAGCAATCAAACAAGCCATCAATGAACTCCCTAGGAAAAAAATCTCCAGGGCCATCTGGTTTACTATTGAATTCTATCAAACATTTAAAGACCAATTGATTCCAATACTCCACAAACTATTTGGGAAAATTAGTGAAGGAGTCCTACCAAATTCTTTCTATTACACAAATATGGTACTGATTCCTAAATCAGGAAGATATAAAACAGAGAAAGAATACTGTAGACTAATTTCCCTTATGAATTTAGATGCAAAAAATGTAAATAAAATAATAGCCAAAAGACTCAAACGACGTATCACAAAAGTAATACTCTTTGATCAGGTAGGATTTATTCCAGGAAAGCAAGGATTGTTTAATATTAGGACAACAGTCAGTATAATTGGTCATATCAATAAAAAAAAAAACTAGCAGAATCCACATGATTATTTCAATAGATGCACAAAGGGCTTTTGACAAAGTACAACATCCATTCCTATTAAAAACACTAGCAAGTATAGGAATAATTGGAGCCTTACTCAGAATAGTTGAGAGCATCTATTTAAAACTATCAGCAAGTATTATATGAAATGCACATAAACTAAAAGCATTACCAATAATATTAGGAGTGAAACAAGGGTGTCCACTATCATCCCTCTTATTCAATCAGGTACTAGAAATGTTAGCAGTAGCAATTAGAGAAGAAAAAGTAATCAAAGGAATCAAATTAGGCAAAGAAGACACCAAGCTATCACACTTTGCAGATGATATGATCATATACTTAGAGAATCCTAGAGAATTAATTAAAAAACGACTTGAGACAATAAATAAATTTGGCAACGTTGCAGGACATGAAATTAACCCGCATAAATTCCTGGCATTCCTGTATATCCCTATTGAAATTCAACAGCAAGAGATAGAAAGACAAATCCCATTTAAAGTCACTGTAGACATTATAAAATATTTGCAATCTAACTGCCAAAACAAACCCAAGACCTATATCATCACAATTACAAAACACTTCTCACACAAATAAAATCACATCTAACTAATTGGAAAAAAAATCAATTGCTCCTGGTTGGGCCGACCTAATATAATAAAAATGACAATTTTACCCAAACTAAATTATATATTTAGTGCCATAGCAATCAATTTACCAAAAAACTACTTTTTCGAGTAAGACAAAATAGTAACAAAATTGATTTGGAAGAACAAATGGTCTAGAATATCAAGGGAATTAATGAAAATAAATGCTAGGGAAGGTGGACTAGCTATGTTAGATTTTAATCTATATTATACAGCAGCAGTAATCAAAACTGCTTGGTACTGGCAGAGGAGTAGACTAGCGGATCAATGGAATAGATTGGGCGAAGGAGACCCAGCAGTTATGTCTCTGATGAAGGAGTAATTTATAAAATATATAGAGAACCTATGTCTCTGATAAAGGACTCATTTCTAAAATATACAGAGAATTGAGTCAAATCTATCAGAATACAAGTCATTCCCCAATTGATAAATGGTCAAAGGATATGAACAGGCAGTTTTTTTTAGTAAGAAATTAATGATATACATATATATAAGCATATGAAGAAAAGATCTAAATCACTATTGATTAGGGAAATGCAAATCAAAACAACTCTGAGATACCACATCTCTCCAGTCAGATTTGCTAAGATGTCAAAACAGGAAAATTACAAATGCTGGAGAGGATGTGGTCAAATTGGAACACCAATGCATTGCTGGTGGAGTTATGAACTTATCCAACCATTCTGGAGAGCCATATGAAATTATGCCCAAAGGGCTATAAATAATTTAATACCCTTTGACCCAACAATACTGCTTCTGTGGTTATATCCCAAAGAGATAATAGAAGTGGGAGGAAGACCCATATGTACAAAAATATTTATAGCAGCTCTTTTTGTGGTTTCAAAGAATTGGAAATTAAGGGGGTGCCCATCAATTGGGGAAGGGCTAAGAAAGTTGTGGTATATGCATGTCATGGAATAATATTGTAATATAAGAAATGAGGAGCAGATGGACTTCATATTTACCTGGAGAGGCTTATACAAACTGATGCTGAGTGAGAATTGTAGAACCGGGAGAAATTTGTATAATGTAATCCCAGACACAACCTATGTGTGATGACCAACTATTACAGACTGGACTATTCTCAGCAATGCAGTGATATAAGTCAGTCCCAAGTGTCTCATGATGGAGAGAGATGCCTACATCCAGATAAAGAACTAGAAAGAATTGAGTTTGAATCCTGATTGAAGCAAAATACTTGATCTTTTTCTTTTTATTGTTTGGTTTTATTCCTCTTTACCATTTTTCATTCTATCTAGTACAATCCTCCTTTGTAACCTGAATAATGTCTAATGTGAAAGTTTTTGTTAATCCAATGCTGGGTTATATGCTTTCCTAAGGGGTGGTGGTAGGGAAGGTAAATATGAAACTTAAATAACTATGGAATTGAATGTTGTAAAGTAAAAATAAACAAAAATTGATTTAAAAATAAATAATAAATAAATAAATCAAAACATGGAAACACAAAAGTAATACAGCTTTATCCTCAAGGAAATTATATCTTACTAGTGGTAAAAAGATATATTTGCAGATAAATATTTGAAATGTTGATATAAGAACACATAGATAGATGGGAGGCACAGACGTAATAATTTTACAATTGTCATAATCAGCAAAGGCTTCTTGAAGTAGGTAATCCTTATTTTGAGCCTCGATATCATTTAGTATTTCTCAGCATCATCTTTAAATGCACCTTGCCCTTATTTCACTTACAAAGTGTTAATCATGGACGGAACTAGAGGATGCTTAGCTACAATTTATTCCAAATATTTCATTTACACTTGAGTAAAACTCAAAAAAATGTTTGCTTCAGCTTACTTTATTATTCAGATCTATTGATATCTTTCAATAATAATCAGTTACTATTATCTAATATATGTGTAATGCTACGCTAGCACTATTGATACACATTTTAAAAAATTAAACAGTGCCTTCATTTAAGTGGCTTGTGTTGGATCAGGGGGAAAATTAAAAAAAAAATAATGGTAAAGATTATATATATATGTGTGTGTGTGTGTGTGTGTGTGTGTGTGTATATATATATATATGTATGTATAATTAAATACATATATATATGTATGTATAATTAAATACACAGTAATGGGGGGGTGAAGAGAAAGCATGTATAAGCTCTCCCCCAAACCTCACCAAATAATGTTAACAATGACTCTGAACAAATTCTAGAGCTGAAGAACCCACAAAAACGTTTTAGTGAAGCAAATATTCAGCCAAAGACAACTTGAAATTTCTGTTGCACCAGAGAGTAGTACAGTTCAGTGCTGGCCACACCAGCACAGACATGAACCCAGCAAACCCAGAGAAAGCATCATGGCAATTAAATAGTGGCAACAATAAGAGTTTCTAGATCTCTTACCCCACAGACATCAAGGCACTTAGAAAGTCAACAGAAAGGATCTGTTATACTTGGATGAGTTTAAAGATCAACCCAACATAGGCCATGGCAAGACAATGCTGGCCACAGCAAACCAGGAGCATATTTTGAGAATGATTTAATCAGTAGTGGCAGTAGTTGCTTCCAAAGCTCTCAGTCTGCAGACAGTAATGGGGTTGAACAATTTGTCAGAAGGATATTACAAGGGTCATTTTGCTAGCATTGGGTCAGGACTATGTTGCTTTGCATATATTAGGATCTGGGTCATATACCTGGGTGGCAGTCCCAGGGCAAGGAGGAGCACTAATGCAGTAGAACTTGTGACAGAAGTAAAGCTGGAACCCTTCTCATAGTTCCAAGACAGAAAACAATTCTTGTGACCACTCAGAGCCCAGAGTATAGGCGGGGAGAGGAGTAAACACCTCTACCACAATCATATAATCCTGGAAGAACTGAAAATGTACAGGCCCCTAGAAGTGTCTCTGAAAATATTTGCAAAAATCCCCCTGAAATTTGGGAGAATGAACCCTCCATCCTCGAAGCAGAGCTGTACTTGAACAAAATGTTAAAAATGAAGGAATATGATGGGAAATTGAGCAAACAATGGGGAAAAAAGAAACACATATCTTACTATTGAGAAAGCACGGTGGGGATCAAGAGGAACCTGAAGTAAGAAATGATATTTAGGGTCTCCCCTTCAAAGGACACTAGATATACTAATATGTGAAGGTTTAAATGGAATGCATTCTATGGGTAGGGGAAGGTTTAAGGGGGGGAGAGAGTTTAACACAAAGTTGTAGAAGAAATGTTTTCTGAGGAAAAGCAAGAAGGCTAATTTGGCTGTACCATGGAATGAATGCAGGGAAATAGTGTGTAAAAGGCCTGGAAACGTATGTCAAATGCAGATTGTGAAAGTTTTTAGATGTATTAGAGGCAAGAAAAGAAATAGAATTTCTTGAGGAGTTAGGAATATATCTTTTTTAGCTCTATACCAGACTGAATTACTAAGGGAAATACTTTAGGCAAGGGGATCAGTTAGAAGAATGTGGAGATAATCTGAATGAGAAGTATTACATAATAAGGATGTGAACTACCTAGACTAGACAAAATATTAATAGTTACTGTATTTGGAGGGTAACAGAGAGTGAATAAATCCACTATGACTCCAAATGAGGGTGTGGCAACTAGAAGGACAGAAAAGAGTGCCTTTATTAGAAATTAGAAAAAGACATATGTTTGGAATAAATAAAAATAAATTTTATTTGGTCACATTATGCTTGAAAGACCTACAGGACATTGGACAAAGTAAGAGCACTCCTTACTTCCCCTGAATCAGTGGCAGCAGTGGGGATTTCCAGACCTCTCAGTACACAGACACTAAAAGACATCTTTGAAGCAGAGCAGGTAAGGTTTGCTTTACCTGGTTGAGAGTGAAGAAGAGTCCAGAACAGGATGTGTGAGCACTTCCCCAGAAACAGTGAACCAAGAGCATACGTTGCAAACCTTTGAATCAGCAGAAGCCAACAGCTGCTTCTGAAGGTCTCAGTCCAAACACAGTAAGGGAACAAACAACTAGTCAGATGGAGATTGCAGATTACTTTGCTAGCACTGAGGAAAGACTTTGTTGTTTTCCCCATATTAGGATATGGATGGGAGTCCTGGGTGGCAGTCCCAATCAGAGGAAAAGAGCAAGCCCACCACCGGTTGTGCCTCTAGAGGAGCAGGTACATCCTCAATGTTTCAAGGCAGAAAACAGTACTCACAGATCAGAACACAGGCCAAAAGAACAGCAAACATCTATCCTTAGATTATACCATATTAGAAGGTCGCTAGAGGAAACTCTGAAAGTAGCTGCACAAAACCTTTGAAGTTTAGGACAGTTTGTGCTCCACCCTGGAAGCAGAGCCTTACTTTAACAAATAGTTAGAAGTTAAGTAATAGGCAGGGACAATGAACATAGAACAAAAAAATAAATCCTGACCATAGAAAGTTACAATGATAACAAGGAAGATCAAAACACACACCCAGAAGAATATTGCAAAATCAAAACTCCTCCATGAAAGTCTCCAAGAAAAAATAGGAATTGGTCTCAGTACACTGAATAGCTCAAAAAGGACTTTGAAAATCAAGTAAGAGTGGAAGTAGAAAAATTTGGTAGATAAATGGGAATGATGAAAGAAAGTCATAAAAAATACAAGTCAACAACTTGGTATAGGACACACACACACATACATACATACACGCACACACACACAAACACTAGTGAAGAAAATAGCGTCTTCAAAAAAAGAAAACAAGGTCAAATGGCAAAAGAGGTAAAAAAAAAAAGCAATGAGAAGAAGAATATCTTAAATAGTAGAATATGCCAAATGGAAAAGGTGATCCAAAAGCTCACTGGAAGAAAATAGTTCCTCAGAAATTAGAATGGAACAAACAGAAACTAATGATTTAATGTGAAATCAAGAAACAATAAAAACAAAACTAAAAGAACGAAAAGAAAATCGAAGACAATATGAAATATCTAATTAGAAAAACAACTGACCTGAAAAAGAATATAAGGAGAGAGACTTTAAGAATTATTGGACTACATTACAGTCATGAACCCTCTTCACCCTCCCCCCCAAAAAAAATAACCTAGACATAATTTTTCAAGCAATTCTAAAGGAAACTCTTTGGTGTTCAACAACCAGAAGATAAAATATAAATTGAAATAATCATTGCTGAAAGAGATTGCAAAATGAAAACTGCCAGGAATAGCATTGCCAAATTCTCGAGCTCCCATGTCAAAGAGAAAATATTGCAGGGAGCTAAAAAGGAACAATTCTAATGCTCTAGAGCAGCAGTCTGGATAACAAAATATTTATTAGCTCCCATATTAAATGATCAGAGGACCTGTGATATGATAGTATGTAGGGTAATGTGGCTAAGATTACAAATAAAATCATGTACCCACAAAAATTAGTATGATCCTTCAGGGGAAAAAGGAACATTCAATTAAAGTTAGTTTTTTCAAGAATTCATGATATAAATATATATTTTGATATATTCTTGATTTATATATATATATGTGTGTGTGTGTGTGTGTGTGTGTGTGTGTGAGTGTTCTTGATAAAATTATTCTTGATATAAGAGACCAGAGCTGAATAGAAAATTTGACTTTTAAAGACAAGACTAAAGAGGAGCATAAAATGGTAAACAGAAAAGCTAATTCATAATTGACTTATTAAAGTAAAACTGCTTACATTTCTACATGGGAAGATGATATTTGTAACTCATAAAAACTTGTTCTTTATTAAGGCAGTTGGAAGGAGTATATATCTGTAACTGGATCATTTAGTAAATCATCAATTCAATTTAAAAGTACAGAGGTCAAACTATTCCACCTCTTGGTAGTTCATTCATTTAGTCAATCACAAAGTCTTTTCTCTACTCAATTGGAGAATTATTTCCAATCATAAACAAAGTACATTTACTTTTTAAGTCACAGAGGTCAAAACTTTTCCACCACAGGGTCACAATTAAATTATAATATTGTCAGTCAGTACCAAGCACCCTCTCATGGGCCAGTGGAAAGCACAAAGGCAATCTACCCATCAAACACAGAAAATTTACAATATCATCTCAACATTCAGTATTCAAGGAGATGTCTTTTCTTCATCTTGACTGAGGCAAGTTCTCAGCAGTATATGTTCCTGGGATAACAAGGCTTAACAGAGATATAATAATATTCATATACACTGCCAGGATCCTTATCAATTCACTTTCTGCTTGTGAAATCAACCTAGACCCATGAACAAGGTCTGAGGCCTCCACTGACAAATGAATCTGACAAAGTAACATCAAAACAGACTGAGAAAGTACTGGCACTACAATTATGCCTCCTCGGTTCTTTGCAGCTCCATTGGTCTTCAAAATCCCTGGGCAGCTCTGGCAGGCAGTTTTCTCTGTCAGCAACTCTGGCTCGAGGCAGTTCTCTCCTCTCTCTCTCTCTCTCTCTCTCTCTCTCTCTCTCTCTCTCTCTCTCTCTCTCTCTCTCTCTCTCCTCTCCCACAAAGCTGTTCCCAGAAGTTTTTTCTGGACTCTCTTCAGATTGGGCCTCTCCTATACAAGGCACCTGATCCTCCCTGTTCAGCTCCCTCTCATCACATCAACAAGTCCATTCCCATTGTAAGTACTGAAATTCCATTACCATTACAGATGGCAAAGAATTATAAAAAATAATAAAATTAACTGGAGTGCAATGAATGGACTGGGAGAAACAGAAATGCAGAGGTGGAATGGGGTAAATTATATCACCTAAATAGGTAAGAAAAAGTTTTACAGTGAAGGAAAATAGTGGAGAAGTGATTTGGGGCGAGTGAATCTTACTGTCATCAAAACAGTCTCAAAAATGATTAACAAACACAGCCAATTGGGTATAGAGATCTATCTTGCTCTAGAGGAAAGTAGGAGAATAAGTGATAAGAGAAGGGTGAAGGGGTGATAAAAGGGAGGGCAGATTGTGGGAAGAAATAGTTAGAATACAAACTGTTTTAAGTAGTGACATGTGTAAGGAGAAAGTATATAGAATAAATGGTGGGGGGAATAAGATGGAGTGGCATAAAGTTTTCAGTAGTAGCTGTAATTTTTTTTTAAACTGAAGTAGGTTGCTCTGATAAAGACCTCATTTCTCAAAAAAAAAAATAGAGAAATTAGTCATTTATAAAATGAGTCATTTCCCATTTGTTAAATCATCAAAACATATGAACAGCTTTCAGATGAAATAACCAAAGCTATCAATAAGCCATATTTTAAAAAATGCTGGGGTGGGGGGAGGGGCAGAGTAAAGATGGAGGAGAAGAAACAGGACTTCTGCAGAGCTCTGGTTGACACCTTCCCCAATTCATGTAAAAGGGGACTCTGAACAAACTTTGGAGATACAAAACTCAAAAAATGACACAGAGAGGCAAATTTCCTGCTGAGGAGAGCCTGGCAGACCAGCAGAAAGTGGCCAGTGCAGCACTCTGGGAGCTCAGCCCAGGCCTGAGTAAGCTGGAGGATTTAGCCCCAGGGTGGGAATGACAAATTACCAGCTGTAGGGACTCCACAACACCAGCAGCTGTAGCGGTTTCCAGAATATTCAACACATAGATATAAAGGACAAATTGACAGGTCAGTGCAGTATGGAATTTGGGACCCAGTAGTTGGGAGTTCCTTAGCTTTTGCCCCTGGGGCAAGAAGCATCTAAGACACTGCAACCACACATAGCTGCTTTAGCTCCTGGCCTTCAGAGTATAGGGGGACCAAGCAAACAGTAGGAGGGGTAATAACTCTTGCTTTAACCTTCTTGGATCTGGATGTTGGTCTAGGGTGGAGGTCCTGGGTTATGTGACAAGCTTGCAAGAGCATGTGGAGGCTTCAGAGAGAGCACCCAACTAATAACACCAGCACCTGAGAATACCCGTGTTTGGGATGGAAGCTCCCCTGTCTGGGGGCTGAGTCCTACTGTGGCAAAAGGCCCAGGGGTCAAATGACTGAATGGTGACATGACCAGGAAAAGCATGGAAAGCAAACAGAAGAATACAATATTAAACAACTATTTTGGGGACAAAAAGGATCAAACATGGAACAGGAGAAAGTAAGTGAAGTCGGAACTTCTACACCAAAAGCTTGTTAATAGCCATCAAGGACCTTAAGAAGAAGATAAGAGAAGTGGAGGAAAAATTAGGAAGAGAAATGAGAATCATGCAAGAAAACTTAGGAAATGGGAGTCAACAGACTGACTGAGGAAAAAAAAAAACAGGTTAAAAAGAGACTAACTCGGGCGGAGTCAAGATGGCAGAGTAGAAACAGCATGTCCAAGGAACTCTCCCCCCAGATCACCACAAAACTATTTAGAAGGGGACTCTGAACAACTTCTGGAGCCCCAGCACCCACAGAACGACACAGAGAAGCTAACCTCCCACTGAGGACAGACCAGCAGCCCTGCAGGAAGGACCAGGGTAGTGCTCTGGGAGCCTGCAGCGCAGTGTGCATTGCGAGGGGAGCTGAGCACAGGTCTGCTTGAGCTGCGGTTTTAGTCCCAGGCCGGCAGGGCCAGCAGCCGGCTGGAGGGAACCCAGAACACCAGCAGCAGTGGAGATTCCAGAATTATCAACATAGACATGCCTAGGACAAAGTGAGAGGTTAGTGCCCTATAGACTTTGTGACCAGTACTTGGGGAACACATCGACTTACTCCCAAGGGAGCTAGAAGCCGCTGAGGAGACATGCCATTTTATAGTTTTCAGTGGCAGCTCCAGCTCCTGGCCTGTGAACTGTAGGGAGATCCAGCGATCAGTCTTGGGGGGCAAATGCTCTTGCTTTAACCTCCCTGCATCTGGATTGTGATCTGGGGGGGGGAAGTCGTGTGATGGATATTCAGCTTGCCAGAAATGGAAGTTGTCCCCCAACACGTTCGGGATGGAAGCTCCCCTGTCTGGTGGCAGAGTCACACAGTGGAAACAAGCCAAAAAGTCAAGTAATTAAGTGGCAACACGGCAAGGCAAAGGAAAAAGATTAAACAGAAAAATGAAACAGTAGACTCCTATTTGGGGGGCAAAGAGGATCAAAGCATTGAACAAGGGGAGGACTATGAGGTCAAAAATCCTGCTCCAAAAACCCCAAAGGAAAATATGAGTGGGTTACAGGTTAGAGGACCTTAAAAGGACTTTAAAAATCAAATAAGAGAAGTGGAGGAAAAATTGGGAAGAAAAATGAGAAGGATGCAGGAAAAGCATGAAATGAGGGTCAACAGCCTGACTGAGGAAAACAACACCTTAAAAAATAGACTAACTCAGAGGGCAAAGGAGGCCCAAAAGGGCAATGAGGAGAAGAATGCCTTAAAAAGTAGAATTTGCCAGATGGAGGGAAAGATACAGATAGAAATCATAACTGTGAATGTAAATGGGATGAACTTGAACATAAAATTGAGGCAAGTAGCAGAATGGATAAAAAACAACAACCCTACAATATGCTGCCTATAAGAAACACATTTGAAACAAGGGGTCATATACAGGATAAAGACCAAAAGCTGAAATAGAATAGAGTTCTTCAATTAAAGTAAAAAAAAACAGGGATAGCAATCCTCTTCTCAGACAAAGCAAAAGCAAATGTAGATCTAATTAAAAGAGGTAAGGAAGGAAACAAATCCTGCTTAAAGGCAACATTGAAGATGGAGCCATATCAATACTTAACATATATGCACCAAGTGGTATAGCATCCAAATTACTAGTAAGAACTTAAGGGAATTAGAGGAAGAAATGTGTAGCAAAACAATACTAACGGGGTTCCTCAATCTCACCCTCTCTGACCCTGATAAACCTAACCTCAAAATAAACAAGAAAAACGTTAAGGAGGCAAATAGAATTTTAGAGAGGCTAGATATGATAAATCTCTGGGAAAAATGAATGGGAATAAAAAAGAATAGACCTTCTTGTCAGTGATAAATGGCAGATACACAAAAATCCACCATGTACTAGAGCATAAAAACATGACATTCAGTGCAGAATGGCAGAAATATTAAATGGATCCTTCTCAGATGTTGATTAAATAAAAATCATATGCAGTAAAGGGCCATGGAATGATACACTAAACTAATTGGAAATTAAACAATCTAATCTTAAAGAATGAGTAGGTAAAACAAGAAATTATACAAACAATCATTTACTTCATTCAAGGGAATGACAATAATGAGACAATAAGCCAAAACTTGTGGGATGCAGGAAAGGCAATTAGTAGGGGTAATTTTATATCCCTTAATGCATGCATGAATAAAACAGACAAATTTAGGTCCGTATAGTGGGCATGCAATTGAAAAGGCTAGAAAAAAGAAAAAAATAATAATATCCCCAATTAAATACTAAAGAAGAAATAATGAAAATGAAAGGATAGATTAATAAAATTGAAATTAAGAATACTATTAAATAAATAAATAAAACTAACACCTGGTTCTATTAAAAAAAAAAACTATAAAATTAGCAAACCTATAGACAATATGAAAAAAAGAAAGACAACCAAATTCTGAATATCAAAAATAAAAGAGGTGAATCTACCTCAAAATAAAAGGATAATTAAAAATTAATTTGCCCAGTTATATGAATATAAATTGGACAATCTTATTGAAAAAGGTGAACATTTAAAAATATTTTAGTTGCCCAGATTAACTGAAGAAAAAGAAACTACTCAATAAACCCATCTCAGAAAAAGAAATCAAACAAGCCTTCAATGAACTCCTGATGAAAAAATCTCCAGTGCTATTTACTAGCTAATTCTATCAAACACTTAAAGAAAGTTGATTCCAATAAGTCTAAAAACTATTTGGGTGAATTGGTGAAGAAGGAGTCCTACAAAATTCATGACACAAAAATGGTATGGATTATTAAATCAGGAAGAGACAAAACAGAGAAAGAAAATTATTGACAAATTTCCCTCATGAATATAGATATAAACATTTTAAATAAAATATTATCAAAAACACAACAGCAACTGATCAAAAAATAATGCTCTTTGATCAGGTAGTATTTATTCAAGGAATGCAAAGATGGTTCAATATTAAGAAAACCATCAGTAGAATTGATCATATGAACAATAAAACTAAAAACAAAAAACAAACAAACAACACATGATTATCTCAATATATGCAGCAAAGGCATTTGAAAATTACAATATCCATTTCTATTAAAAAACATGAAGAAGTATACAAATAAATGGAGTCTTCATTAAAATAATAAGTAGCATCTATTTAAAACCATCAGCAAGTATTATATGTAATGGGAATAAGCTAGAAGCATTTCTAATAAAATTGGGGTGAAACAAGGCTGTTCACTCTCACCTCTTTTGTTCAATTTGTCACTACAAATGTTAGCAGAAACAATTAGAGAAGAAAAACAAAATGAAAAAATCAAATTAAGAAGAGACTAAGCTATCACTCTTCACAGATCATATGATGATGTACTTAGAGAATCCTAGAAAATCAAGTAAACAACTACTTGAGACAATAAATATATTTGGCAAAGTTGCAGGATATAAAATAAACCCTAATAAATCCTCAGCATTCCTATATATTTCTAATAAAATCCAGCAACCAGCAGCACAAAGAAAAATCCCATTTGAAGTTACTGGAGACTTTATAAAAATTTTGGGAATATCCCTGCCCAAAGAAATCCAGAACTATATGAACACAACTACGAAAAACTTTTTACACAAATAAAGTCAGATTTAAAATAATTGGAAAAATCATCAATTGCCCATGAGTGGCTTCAGCTAATATAATAAAAATGACAATTTTAGCTAAATTAAATTACATATTTAGTTCCACACAAATCAAACTGGCAAAAAGTTACATCGTAAGTATACAAAAATAGTAACAAATTGCATTTGGAAGAAGAAAAGCTACAAAATGTTAAGTCAGTTAATGAAAAGGTATGCTAGGGAAGATGGCCTAGCCATACCAAATTTTTATGTCAATTATAGAGAAACAGTGAAGAAAACTACTTGGTACTTGCTGAGGAATATAGTAGTGGATCTATTGAATAGATTGTGTATATGATACTCAGCAGTCAATGACTATAGTAATATCCTGTTTGATAAATTCAAAGACCCCAGTTTTTTGAATAACAACACACTATTTGGTGTAAAAAAAAAATCTGCTGGGAAAACTGGAATAAATTCTGACAGAAATTGGGCATAGACCAATATCTAACAATGTATACCAAAATCAAGTCTAAATGGGTACACAATCTAGTTATAAATTCTGATACTCTAAGCATTCTGGAAAAACAAGGAATAGTTTACCTGTCAGATTTATGGAGAAGGGAAGACTTGATGACCAAACAATTGTTAGAAAGCATTATAAAATGCAAAATGGATAATTTTGATTACATTAAATTGAAAAGTTTCTATACAAACAAAGCCAATATAATCAAGATTAAGAGGGAAGTGGGAAGCTGGGAAAGGTTTTTACAGCCAGTGTCTCTGATAAAGGCCTTATTTCTAAAATATACAAAAAATTTATTCAAAGCTATAAGAATGAAAGACATTCCCCATTGATAAATGGTCAAAGGATATGAAAAGGAAGTTTTAAGAGGAAGAAATTAACGATATATAAGCATATGAAGAAACCCTCTAAATCACTATCCATTAAAGAAATGCATATCAAAACAACTCTGAGGTACCACATCTGCTCAGTCATATTGGCTAAGATGATAAAACAGGATAATGACAAATGCTGGAGAGGATATCGAAAAAATTGGAACAGGGATGCATTGCCGGTGGTGTTGTGAACTGATTCGTCCATTCTGGAGAGCAATCTGCTACTACGCCCAATAGACTATAACTAATCGCATACCGTTTGACCCAGCAATACTACTTCTAGTATTGTATCTCAAAGTGATCATAAATGTGAGAAAAGTAACAGTATGTACAAAAATATTTATTGCAGCTCTTTTTGTGTTAGCAAAGAATTGAAAATTGAGGGGATGCCCATCATTTGGGGTATGGGTAAACAAGTTGTGGTATATGAATGTATTGGAATATTTGTTGTGCTATAAGAAATAAGGAGCAGATGTAGCTCATATTTACCTGGATAGGCTTAAACAAACTGATGTAGAGTGAGAAAAGCAGAACTAGAAGAAATTTGTAGACAACTATAGACACAGCATATGTGCGATGACCAACTTTGATAAACTGGACTCTTTTCAGGAATTCAACTTTATAAGAAAACTCCAAAAGACTCATGATGGAAAGACATGTCTATATTCAAAAAAAGAACTAGAAAGAACGGAATTTGATTGCAGATTGAAGCAAACTACCTACTCCCTTTCTTTTTCTTGTTTGATTTTGTTTTCTCTTTCGCATTGCTCTTCCATTAGTTACAATCAGGTTGTTAAGATGACTTAATAACCTGACCAACGTCTAATGTGAAAGCATTCGCAAATCTTATACTTTATTTTATGACACCTTTGGGAGGGCTAGAGATATGGGAAAAATGTTGAAAATCAAGGGACTGTGAAACTGAATATTGTAAACTAAAATTAATAAGCAAATTAATAAAGAATTTTACCAATAAAAAAAGAAAAATAGACTAACCCAATTGGCAAAGGAGGACCAAAAACTCAGTAAAGATATGAATACCTGAAAAAGCAGAACTGGTCATGCGGAAAAGGAGGTTTTAAGGATTATGGGATTTAAAGATCTTCCAAGCACCTTGAATTTGCTGACTTAGCAGGGAGGGCTGGGGCAAGAGGAAGCAAAAGACAAACTAGAGTGCTTGACGGGCCGGAAGCATGGTGGCAGCAACAGCAACAGCAGTGGCAGTAGTAGAAGTGTGAACTCCTGTTTTTTAGCCAGCCAAAATTCCTGCTAAACGCTACTTCTGAGGACTGCCAGGGAAAATACCTGCGTGGGGCTAGCGCTGCTGGGACCATGCTTCCTGGACACTGAGCAGTTGCTATGAGTGGTTAGAGGAGGATCTTTGCCTGAGGTAGCCTTTTCTGATTTGATTGCTTGAGAATGTGGGTTCTTACTACATTAACTATGTGTGCCCACTTCATAACTACTGTTATGGCTTTGACTTTCTGATTTGGGGAATCAGTTTTCTGGTATTTGAATAAATGTTCTAACTTTATTCCTCATGTAGAGAGCCTGGCATATTTTGTGATCAATAACCAAATCAGCATATTTATAGTTACTGTAGGCATTGTGAATATTGCACTGTTTATGCATTTACAATGAGCGTGGGACCATAAAATATAAGGCATCCATTTGGAAGCAGGGGGCATAAGAAGGAGAAATGACTATCCCAGGATGGAAGGATTTGCCTTATTCCTCTCTAGCTAGATAATGGACCAAAAGCATAAGGCCCTTTGAAAACTGGGAACCAAGGCTCTATGACAGAGAACTCAGAGATTTGGAAAGAGGTTTGCAAGGATTACCCATAGATCCAGGCAAGGGACTGTCAGGAGTGTGCCGGAGAGGCTGTGTCCTGATAAAAAGTTATCCCCTTTTGTGTAAAAGTAGAGATTAGCTGCTGGAGGAAAAAGGTCAGATGGCTAGGGATTCAGCTGGTTTACCTGAGGATTGTTCTTTGCCATAGCATTCAGAAGAGCAAACTGGAGGGACTCAGGTCATCCCAGAACAACCTACTGTTCATGTAGCTAAAAGGAAGCAAAAAAAAAAAAAAAAACTAGCAGAAGGAATGTGCATGCAGCTTGTGTACAGACTTGGCAGAGTTGCCCCAAGAGCTGGCAGGAGAACGTGTTTGAGGAGAATGGAACAAGTTTAGATGAGGAGTCTTCTGATGTAGAAGTTCTCCACATATGAAGAGAAGACAGGAGAACCACCAGAGCCAAACAGAGTCCAGTGAGATAATTCAGGATTGCACTCAATAGGATATTACTGATGTATTGATTAGATTCACCCAAAAAATGGGAGAGTCTTTAGGTCCCAGAGGATTAACACTGGACATTGTGCATTGCTTTAAATTCATAAATATCAGTTAGAATCCTTTTGTACACCAAGCTTTTAGGGTTCACCTTATGTTAGGAGGTCTGAACAGAACTAATCTGTTAGATTTAGCTACAGAGGGATGCAGAAAGCAATATCCTACTGACTCTATGTGGCCTGGTATAGACAGACCCTGGTACTCAAGTAGAGATTGTATGAGAAAACTAAAGGAGGAGGTAATGAAAACTGTTATCATGGTTGGAGATAGAAATGCATATCATGATACCCCAGGTTCCTGGAATAAATTCTACCCAAAAAAGTGTATGATTCTGTTGATAAATTGTTGTAGTTTTGTTGCTAATATTGTATTTCGTTTCTAAGGGGCAGAACCAAGATGGCAGAGTAGAAACAGCACTTCCAAGGTGCTCTGCCCCACACCACTTCCAAACAAAGGGGTATCTGAACAACTACTGGAGCCCCAGAACACACAGAACGACAAAGAAAAGCTAAACTCCTGCTAAGGACAGCCCAGCAGCCCTGCATGGAACGGCCAGCACTCCGAGAGCAGGTAGCATAGCCTGCTGGGAAGCAATAGCACAGTGCTCTGGGAGCTGAGCCCATGCCCCAGTGAGGGGTTTTAGCTCCAGGGCAGCCAGGCCTTTAGTCGTCTGGAGGGACCCCAGAACACCAGCAGCTGTGGTGATTCCAGAATTATCAGCACAGATAAGCCTAGTAGAAAGTAAGAGGTTAGTGCCCCATGGACTTTGGGACCAGTATTTGGGGAAGGCGTTGGCTTCTTCCCCCAGGGGGCGAAAAGCTACTGAGGAAACTCGGCACAGAAGCCATTTTGCAGCATCACTGGCGGCTCTAGCTCCTGGTCTGAGAACTGTAGAGAGATCCAGCAATCAGTCTGGGGGTTAATCGCTCTTGCTTTCAACTGCCTAGATCTGGATTGTGGTCTGGGGGGAGGTTTGGGGTGTGTATCCAATTTGCCAGAGTGGGTGGAGGCTTTATAAAGGCCACCTTAACCTCCGGGAGTTGTGAAGACCCCACGTTTGGGACAGAAGCTCTCCTGTCTGGTGGCAGAGTCCTACCCTTGCAAGCCCAAAAATCAAGTAATTAAGTGGCAATATGTCTAGGCAAACGAAACAAAATAAACAGAAAAATACAACTTTCGACTCCTATTTCGGGGGCAAAGAGCATCAAAGCATGGAACAGGAGGAAGACTGTGAGGTCAGAAGTCCTGCACCAAAAGACCCAAATGAAAATACAAGCTGGCTACAGGCCATAGAGGACCTTAAGAAGCAGATAAGAGAAGTGGAGGAACAACTGGGAAGAGAAATGATAAACATACAACAAAAGTATGAAACGACAGGCAACAGCCTGACCAAGGAATATAAACCTTAAAAAATAGACTAACTCAAATGTCAAAAGAGGTTCAGAAAGGCAATGAGGAGAAGAATACCTTAAAAAGTAGAATTTGCCAGATGGAAAAAGAATCTCAAAAGCTCACTGAGGACATTCATTCCTTCAGAGTTAGAATGGAGCAAATGGAAGCTAGTGAATTTATGAGAAATCTAGATGCTGTTAAACAGATCCAAATAAATGAAAGAATAGAAGGCAATGTGATATATCTCATGGGATAAATCACTGACCTGGAAAATAGATCCAAGAGAGATAATGTAAAAATTATTTGACTACCTGAAAGTCATTATCAAAGAAAGAACCTAGAAATCATCCTTCAATAAATTCTCAAGGAAAATTGCCCTGATGTTTTAGACCCAGAGGGGGAAATAGAAGTCGAAAGAATCCACCAATTGCCTTCTGAAAAGGATCCCCAAAAGAAAACTCCCAGGAATATAGTGAGCTCCCAGAACTCCCAGATCAAGGAGAAAATACTACAAGCAGTCAGGAAGAAACAATTTCAATATTGTGGAAACACAATCAGAATAGCACAGGACCTGGCAGCTTCTACACTGAGGTATCAAAGGGCATGGAATATGATATTCCAGAGGGGAAAATAGCTGGGATTGAAGGCAAGGGTCACTTACCCAGCAAAACTGAGTATCTTGTTTCAAGGGAAAATATGGTCATTCAGTGGAATAGAGGACTTTCAAACATTCTTGAGGAAAAAGCCACAGTTGAATAGAAAATTTGACATTCAAACACAAGAAGCAAGAGATACTTGAGAAGGAATCCAGTAAAGTCTTATTAAAGAAAACTTATCATGTGGAAGCATAATACTACAAGTGCCCAGAAGAATACCTCCAATTTGGGACTTTATGAGAAATTACACAGAAAATCCTGAGTCAAAGACCATGACTAACAAAGGTTTTGGGAAAAAATAAACTCATTCATATGTATCAAAAATATTTTATTTAATTTTTTGATCTATATTCATGAGGGAAAACAGGCCTATATTTTTTCTTTGTTTTATCTTCTCCTGAAGCCACTTTCCTGGGCTGGAATCTGTCACACTCTATCTCCCAGTGGATTTCTACACTCCCAAATCAATTCAGATTCTCTTTTTAAAGTTTAGCGATGGGATTCACCGAGGAGCATAAAAAAGTTACTGCTTCCATTCTCCCATCTTAGATCCTCCCCCCTCATTTTGGTATCTTACCCTTAAGGATAGTAGGGGGTAAAGAGGAGTAGAGGAAGGATGAAGGAAAGGAGGGCAGATTGTGGCAAGAGAAGACAGAAGAACACAGTTTTGAAAAGGGACAAGGTAAAGATAGAAAATAGAATTGAGGGGGGTGGGATAGGATGCAGAGAAATATAGTCTTTCACAATATATCTACTCTGATAACCTTTCGAGGAACTACATATGTAAAACCTATATTGAATTGTTTATCTTCCCAGTGAGGGAGGGTGAGCTGTTATGCAGGGAAAGAATCTGGGAGTTTTAAAAGCAAATGTTAAAAAAACACATGGCCCTTTTATCCAAGGGAGACAGACATGTATGTAGTCCTTCTAAGTTATCTAGGGCAGGGCAATTGGTTCACTCCATCTTTTTGCACATTCTGTTGCTGCAGAATTCATTTAGAGACTTTATTTAGTATTGTTTCCAAGAAAACTGGAGAGAGCTCTTGCAACTTCCTGGCTTCTCTCTGCTATTTTGGTTCTGCCTTACCTGCTTATTTTCTAATATATGGAGATTTTACATGTGCATTTCTGAAGACTTTCATCATTGAGAATCACAGAATAGCATCTAATGAGACTTTGAACTGTTCTTTAACATCTTAGATGGAAAATTTAGTTAAAAAGTAATGCAATGGGTGGTAGGAGGTATCATGAAAGTTAGGGAAAATTATCTCACATAATCACAGTGCACAAGTAGACAGCTATACAAACAAGGAGAAAAGAACACAAGGGCAACCATTGACAATTGAGTTTCATTTTCATGTGAACTAGTAAAGGAAAAGAATGATACACACACACACACACACACACACACACACACACACACACACACACACAAAGATGGAAACCGAAATAGGTTTCACTTAAAGTAAAATTGATTGGATAGGAGAGAAGGAAAATAGAAAGAAGGTAAATTAATTTGTTTATGGATTAGTTCAAAGGAAATCCATCTGATAATTGGGAGATTTATAAAATAACAAAAATATTATAAAGACAACAACTTAGAAACACATGAAAATTCTGCATAATGGTCACCCAAAGTATTAGTGATGATGGATGCTATCCTCTTTCTGATAGAAGGTGTAAGACTCAGAGGGAATGAGACTTTCGTTGGGGAGACATGAGCAATGCAGACATTTGCTTTATTTACTCTTTGGCTATACATGTTTTTAATAGAATTTTTGTTTTTCTTTCTTTCTCTATTGTGGGGGACTGGAGGAGGAATTTAATTTAAAAATTAAAAAAAAACATACAGATACAAGGACAAAATTCTTATGTATGGATATTAAATCAAATACCAAAAATCTAAGTTCTTCAGTCTATTTTACTATGATTCAACTCCACCTCAGTTACATATAGGTAATGACACCTTTGATCTTATCATCACACATAAGTCCTCCACCTTCATGACTAAGAACTCTGAAATTCAGTTATCTGAAAAATCGACTTTCACTTTACAGTTGCACATGTCTTAATCCAAAAACATTTTTTACACTAAGCAGACTCTGCCAATTCTTCGGCCCTTCAGTTCTGTCCAAGACAAAAACATGTGTTTCCCTCTTCAATTTTAATCACTTAGTAGTTCAAATGTATGGCATCCATTATTCTCAAAACCCTTGCTTCCTCTTTTTATTTCCATTAAATCCAAATTGAAACCCTAGCTTCTTCCAATAATCAGTCTTCTTTGCTCCCTCTTTTGAGGTGTTGAACGGAAAAGGAGAAAACACAAAATTGTGTTTATTGAGTGGGTAAGTGCCACAATGGATTGAGTGCTGGACCTGGAGTCAGGAAGACCTAAATTTAAATTTGATCTCAATCACTTACTAGCTCTGTGCCCATGGGCAAATCATTTAACCTCTGTTTGCTTCAGTTTCCTCAAGTGGGGTAAGCACATTCAGCTTCATATTTTGAGCATGGTGTGTGTTTCTATATATAGATGTGTACATGTATGCATAGATACATGCATACATTCATACATATACACACATATAAGTATGTCTGTGTTCACATGAACATATATGCTAAATGGAACAGTAGACTGACCACTAGGCTTGGAATCAGGAAGACTCATCTTCATTAAGTATATAGTTCCATCAGTAAGCACTGAATACCCAAGGATATTTCTTTTCATCTTGACTCAAGGCTAGCTTTCAGCTTCCATGGTTTCTCTTCCATGATCCCAGCTCCTGCCCAAATCTAACTAACTGCCACCTAAGTTCAAAGGCAGACAGCTCCAGTTCCTTTTCCAGCTTTCCATGAAGTTCCTGCTCTGCATTGAAGCTCACAGTGTCCAGTCCACCTCAAATCATTTTGCAGTTTCTGCTCCTGGAAGAGAAAACTTAACAGATCCACAATAATATATACACAAATCAAGTTTAACAGAATTACAACAATATTCACAAATATGGTTGGCACTATCATCTCATTCTCTTTCTGCCTCTGAAATCAACAACAACAACAAAAAGTGTACAAAGTAGCTACACCACAGTCTTGCTTCCACTGGCAGCTTGGGCTAGACATTGGAAGTCCTAGGCAGCTCAGCTGGTTCTCAGAAGCTCTCAGCAGGAGTTTGGCTGGCTCTCAGAAGACGTTCTGGCAATAAAAGCTCTGTTCTCAAAATTAAAATTTCTTTCTTCATCTCTGTTCTCTAAATGAAAAAAATAACTTTTCTAGCTCAGTTCTCAAAATCAAAATCATGTTATCCAGCCTCCACATGACTTGCTCTAAGAAATTCTGTTTCAGTTCCCAATTCTCATTTTTCTTCTCAGTTCTTCTCAATTCTCAGCTCAGTCTTTGTTCCAGCAACCCAGCTTCCAGATGCTCACTGAAAGAAATTCTCTCTCTCTGGCAGTAGCTTCTCTGCCTCCATGATGCTTGCTCCCAAAAGTTCTGACTCTCTTGGCGGGGGATTTTCCTTATATATGGTTTTAGATCCTCCCTCTTCAGCCCCTTCCTGTTACATCAGAAACAGGGGTTCATACCTTCTGTTTCTTTACAGAGGCTTAATTTGAAACTAAGTGCAAAGTACTTGTTTGCCTGGCAAGAGAAAAGGATCTTCAAATTTCATTATTATTACTTTTTTGCCCTTTCTTTTTTTGGAAGGGGGAAGGTAGGGCAATTGAGGTTAAATAACTTGCCCAAGGTCACAAGGCTAATTTGTGTGTGTGTGTGTGTGTGTGTGTGTGTGTGTGTGTGTGTGTGTGTGTGTTAAGTGTCTGAGGCTGGATTTGAACACAGGTTCTTCTGACTCCAGGGCAGGTGCTCTATTAACTGAACACCTAACCACCCCATTTCATCACTGTTACAATTATCTTTGCTATCTCTGTTAGAATGCATACTTTTTGTGGGCAGCAAATTTTACTTCTATCTTTAAATTCCCTGCACCTAGCACAGTGCCTAAAAAATAAAGATACATCATTATTTTATATTATTATTGCTAATTACAATAGCAAGTATTTGGATAACGCTATAAGTTTTGCAAAGTCCTATAGACTTCATTTAATTTTATATTTATTACAAATCATTATTATTATAATCCCCATTTATAGATAGGGAAACAGACTGAGTGTAGTAAATTGACTTGTAATGAATCACTCATCTAGTCTGAGATCAGATTTGAATAAAAATCTTCATTTATGAATTTCCAACACTGTACCCACTATCTAAATGCCTGTCATGAAATAAAGAAGGAATGATTATAACTCAAAATGCATAGAAATAGAATTTAGCATGATACTGTTATGAATTAGTATGCTGTTGCTTTGATGAGCTAAATACTTTAATGTTATATATTTATATTCAAGAACTTGTGCTAATGTTCTTTCTTTTACATTATGTAATTAATTTTGGAGAAATACATATGTCTGTGTATTCATATTTTGATCTATTTTTATTTTAATGACAGTCATAAATAACATAAATCTTACATCTCTGACCTTCATATGACGTTGTTCAATTCACGAGGGCAATGTAAATGCTCTTTATGGAGTGTCTTGATTCTTAGTGAAAAGTGGAAAAAAAAAATCAGTAAATGATAAAGTATCTATTTTGGTACCACTACGAGTTAAGCAGCCCTTCTCATTATTCTTTTTGAGTTAACTAAAATTATTTTTTTCTTAGTGTTCATTACAACTGAGAGGAAAATCAAATTCAAAATACTCTAGTAAGATTTTTTCCCCATTCACTGTAATTGCATGTCAATGAGAAGCATATAGTGTATGCAGCATGGAATTTAAAGGGACTTTTATGGTGCATGGAGTTAAATTCTCTATGCAGGCCCACTGACACCATTTGCTATGCAGTCCTGGTTCCAGGAACTGTAAATCTGAGCATCCAATATTGAGGACAGCGTAGAGCTGTCTTCTGTGATGCATATAAAGCCTTAACTGACACAGATAATGTCAACCCAAATTATTATTTCCATTTTGATATAGATTATAGGACAAGAGAACATAAATGGAAATTAAAAAGTAAATTCAGCAAATATATCAGAAAGCACCTTTCCATGTGGAGAATAATAAATGCTTTGAATAGCCTGAAGGGAAAGTTGTTAAGGCAAAAACCACTAGTGTCATTCAAGAAACAATTAGATGCCATCCTTGGGGAAATGGAGTACTAAAAAGGATATGCCTTGATGGACCAAATGACCTTTATTCATTCTCCAAAAACCTCTCATGTTCTTATAATTCTAATTGAAATATATTTCAAAATTTTAGCCTCAAGCAATGTCAATTCTTACTTGAATTATTCTTCTCACTATTTTACTGCTGAGAAGCACCATTATAGGTCTCAGTAGAGGTGATGGGTGACCAAATGGAGCACAGAACACCAAAGCACCTGGATATTTATTTTCAGAAGAGAATAGTATTAAACAAGTGGTTTTGGAATTATCACAAGATGAAATCTTGCTCAAACATAATTTATTGTTAATAACTGTAGGGAATAGACTGTTTGAGATGATTTTTTCTTGGTTAAATTTCCTTCAAAAAGATTGGCAAGTTATTATTATTACTATTATTATTATTATTACTTCGTATAAGTGGTTGCTGAGTTGAATCTATTTGCCTGTTGATCACTACTGAAAATGTGAATGGTATATCTCTAAGTATTGATTTTGTTGCATTAAAGTGATGACTATGATTACTAAAAAGGGGGCTTCAATTTTTTTTTAACCATAACCATTGAGACACTTCTATATGGTCTCTAGCAAAGTAATAAGCAAACATATTCTCAAAAGAAAAAAAAAACAATCAAACAAAAAAAAAAAGATGAGACATGGAGGGGAGTATATGAAATTAAGTGGAATACATGTAAAAGAAGAAAAAGGACTTTATATATTTGGGGAGAAACGGAAGCCTGTAGCTATAAAGGGAGGTAACTATGTGAATGTTTCTGATTTTAGACATACTTGGCTGACAGAGAATACACGGGGACTCTGGGAAAGTCTGAGACTTACATTTTTGCCTATAATGTTCTTAAAGTGATATTGAGTGGGGGCAAAAGAGCATGTTGCTAACTGTCTTCTAAATGGAACTCCTATAGTTCTATCTGTGTATCACAAATTGGAACTCAGTCATAAATGGTTTGTTGAGAGTGTATTTTCAAAAGCTAACAGAAGGTCACATAAATTGTGCAGTTGGAAGCAAAAGAAACCAGAAATTTGAAAAATGCTAGACATATATAAGATGCTTGATAAGAACTTAATATTTCATAAGATTCTGCCTACTAGAAAAGGGACATAACATTTTTCAAACACCATATGTTTCTTTGTTGTAAAAGTAATGCCTACACTCACAACTCATAAATATGACTATGATTTGTAATAACTTTAACAAAATTAGAAGTAACTTTAACAGATCAGGTTAACCAGCTAACAAGTCTCAAAGTTCATCCAATAACAAACTTAAAGCAACTAATTAAAACTTTGATATTGACTATGTTAAACGTGTTTTAGAATTTTGTACCTCAGATAACATAGTAATGGAGAGACAACTGAATAAAATAAAAAAGAAACACTATGGTCTATGAAGATTTACTAAATATTTTGAAGGACTTAATTTAATACCTCAAACTGAAGAAGATGAAGAAAATAAATATTTTTCTATTTAAATTAAGCTGTGAATTCCTAAAATGAGAGCTATATTTTACTGGATAATTGAATTGCGCATAACTGAATATGAGAATAAGTAAGCAGACTTTTCATTACTAGCTTATTTACAATTATGAGTGTTTTTCAATTTAGTGCATTTTTATAATACAAGAAACCCTAAGTGGTTCAACATCATTTTCTAACTGCAGTCAATTGCATATTTAATAGTGAGACTGTCACATTTACTTCTTTTGCTAGTTTAAATGATTATACATTTTTGTTGTCAACTTTGTCCATAGTCTCCAAGAATTTGAAAATTTTTTGATATGTAGATTCTTAGTTAATTAAATCAGAATATTGACAGATATCTACATTTTAGGCAAGCCCTATATTTACGTGTGGCCTTAATGTAACAGGACTGCTGTTTAATAATCATGTTCAAAATGATAAATCCACATGACTGCTTGGGGTCCATAATTCAGAAGGCTACACATCCAAGCAGTGTCATAATTGTTTCAATTAGTTATAAAATCTTAATGTTGGCATTGGTTTTAGAGCCAGCATTCCTTTCAATGTGAAGAAAAATATATGGTGAGAAATAACAAAACCAAAAAAGGGTGAAACCATTGTAGATGTATCTGTGTTGGGAGACAAGCTCAGGAAAACCTTGCCAATCTGTGACAGAGCTGAGATAGTGTGAGAGGAGCTGACCAGCACCAGAGTTGAGAGAGAAATCTTAGGCAGAAAAGAGATACTTGAAAAGAGTTACTTACCCAGAGGTTGACAATTGTAAAAGAGAAGGGACTCCAGTAGGTGGAAAACAGAGTCAACTATTCAGCTGAGTCCAGTATATTTAGTATAAAACTGCATAGTCATTATAAGGCACTATCTTTTGAATTACACCATTGCCCTAGTTCCCATTTGCCTCATACATGATAGCTGTGTGCTCTATCCTTGTTGGGAGTTCGAGTACTGGGCAGGATGTTTCAAACCTCCCTAGAAAAGGATGGACTTGTCCCAAGGCTTCTAGTTAACACTACATTGCAACATTATGCTAGTTTCCCCTTGGAACACTGTGAGCATCCTTGTTCCCAAACCGCGAGTGCATAGCACACTTCTCACAAGGAAGTGATGCCCATGCCTGTGAGCCTTCCTGGGGGATGGGGAACTGATCCAGGCCTGGTTAGCAGTATCTTATGCTGAGAGGGGTAATTCAGCCATCAGAGTCAGAGCCTTACTGGCATCTACAGATTCAAAGAGCTATTTTCTTAAAACACTATTGTTTAATGTTAATCTACAAGAAAATGTTTTCATTTTATAGCACTTCTAGTCATAAAGCTTCCCTCACTGTACAGCTATCTCTCCCTGTCCTAAGAGGCACAACAGAAGATTTGGTGCCAGAGGAGCAAAAGAAAAAGTTTAAAAAGGGCATTGGAATATGCTTCAGGGCTACAACTTCTTCTGCTATCTGAATGGTGATACCACTTACCTTTATCAACTACTTAGTTATGGCTAAATGAGATCAGGGTCCCTTGCCACCAACCAAACAATCAAGAACAAATTTGGAAAGCATAACCTCTTGATTCCTAATTTGTATCATACTTCAAGCTCCAAACACTTGATAGCTAAAACCTGGCCTTTAGAGTGTCTGAATCTTTATGGGATGAGTATCAGAAATGTGAGTCTAGCATCCACAGGAAACTGTGTTACCACACTCCTTTGAATGGTCAGGTTGAGCTCAAACTATTCACTGGCTAAAAATACTTATCCAGAATGAATCTTTGGGGAAGACTTGGACATATAGAAAAAAATGATAAGATCAGTATAATGGGAATGCCCCTTAATAGATCTAGGGTGGAATTTGAAGACATACCCTGTTGTAAAAATCATCTCTGCCCCCTGGAAGACTGACTATAGTCACATGGAGTATGTGGTGGGAGGAGAAGGAGAGACCAAAGGAAGTTGGTAGAAAGCTAGTGAGACAGTTGGATAAGGAGTCAGAGACAGTTGGAGACAGTTGGGGACAGAGGAGGTTAAGCAAGGAGATAAAGAGTTTTGTGAGTAAATATTGATCTTGAAATAGTTTGTGGGAAGGCTAAAGGATGGCATGGCTCTCAGAATTATTATGGCTTCATAATGGCTTTGGTTGATGGAATAGGCTTACTGGTTTTGGGATTCAGTTTCCCAGTGTCTAAATAAATCCTTCAGTGTTATCCTGTATCTGGAGGGTTTGGTATATTTTGCTATTGAACATCATGTAATACTTATAGTCACAGTGTTTGTCATGATCATGGGTACTGTAAATATTGCATTGGTGCTACACTTAGTCACCAGATAAATGCTTATTATTACTAAGTATTAAATACCTCTGATTTACCTAATAATTCTGTTATTTCAGGCTTATGCGTCTAGTGCTCACTGAAGTATAATGGATTCAGTTGCGGAGAGAATTATCTACTGGGGGGGTGGAGATTATATTCTGATCGGATAGATTCACAAATTTACATAATCTTAGTCAATGATTTAGGACTACCCTATAGAAAGTTTCTGAGATAAGGGATAGAAGGTCTCAGATATTTGGTAAATATCATGGAAGTCACACATTCTTGCTTCCCTGGTAGAACCTGAGGAAACCAGTTTCAAGGTGAGATACTTTGTGTATCTAATATATTTCTGGGAATAAAAGAGAGATGTGCATTTGTGTAGTGCCTACTATGTGCCAGGCACAGTGATAAATGCTTTACAAAAATTTTCTATTCTTATCCACAACAGCCTTCTGATATATGTGCTCTTATTATCTCCATTCTAGCGTTGAGGAAATTGAGTCCAAAGGGTTTAGTTATTTGCCATTATTTGCACAATAAATGGCTGAGACATATTTGAACTCAGGTATTCCTGACTTCACATAGAGTACCCTATCCACTGTGCCACCTAGATACCCTTGTGGTACCATTTGAATTATAATGATGATGATGATGGTGATGATTGTGATGCTGGTTGATTAAGGTGATTTGATGATGATAACTCTATGTTTTACATATTGTTTTATCTGTATTAACTCATCTGATCCAAATAATAGCTCTGTAATGTAAGTGATGTTGTATTCTCCATTTTACAGATGAGGAAACTGCTTTTAAGAAAAAGTGACTTGCCTGAGTTACACATTTAGTATCTCCAGTTCTTCAACTACTTTATCACACTTCCTTGAATAACAATTATAGTTCTTGAGTCTGGATTCTGGGGCTAGAAAGATCTGAGTTAGTAACCAACCTCTAACACTTAGCAACTATATGATGTAGGCAAGACAATTAAATCCCATATGCTTGGGTAAAATCCCCAGAAATGATAGATAGTAGAGAGAGGTATTAACCACTTACTATTTAGAACAATACCATCTATAGGAGAGAACTGATGTGGTTTAAACTCAGGGATGCCAAAAGGTTATTGAGGTGGGGGCTCTGTCCACCTAAAACTGTTGGGGCTTCATTATGTGTTGTGATGGGACCATCTCAAAGAATTAAAAGTCAAACCACTTCTAAGCCAAGTATAGACATTTATTGTGATTGATGCCTCTCATGAAGTGGGCTAAGTTACAAGATGAAACAGCAAGTTTAGAGAAAGTGAGATGGCTTTTTATAGGGTAAAGGAACAATTATATAACAAATTTACAGAATAGAGGAATAACTTTAGTATTAAGAAGCCAGGAGGAGTTTCTAAAATGATTAGGTAATGGAGAAGTAGTCCCACCTATGGTTCAGTGTTTAAACACCCTGGTCATTCTGTCCTCCAACTGGCTAGCTATTGTGGTCCTGTCTGGTTAAGACAAATATTTATGTTTTGTGGTCCTGTCTTAGCCTAGATGGATAATGTAATTGTGAATGGGTCTGGGGGACAGTGACAAGAAAGGGGCAGTAGCTGGGTTCCTATCACATCAGAGACACCCCTGTTGTTCCAGTGAGCAATGAGGCATACACAAAGATATTAGGACATTGGTTGGGGTGAAGGAGGCTAGGTGGGTACAGTGTGCCTGCTGTTCAGTAGGGCCAGACCCATAATGAAATTAGAATATCTGGGCTGGGGGCAGCTTTATTAGGATTCCATCATTCCCTGTCATAGAGTTGGGAACCAAATTCATTTGGGAGAAGCAACAAAGGTCTCAGCTTCCATAGCTTCTTCAGGCTGAAAAGGAGAATAGAGCTGTCCCTGTCACAGTGGGTCCCAAGGAGGAAGTTGACTGGAACCAAGCATAGATCACATCCAGGGCATGATAGGTGAGTATAGACTGGTATCCACTGTTTGCTGCCAACTGTAGGTGAATTGTGCTGTTATCGGAGGAATACAAATCTGACAGCAAGTTCAACATGCAGGGCTCAATATAAAAGAAAGACAGACATATCTAGTAAGAGTCAATTGACTAGGCCAAGTACCCTTTTACTAAATTATTTAGAGTGTAGAAAAGAATATAGTTTTATGCTGAATAGCTCAGATCTAACACACACTTTAGTAGCTCAGATGTATCCTAACCTTGGTATAAGGGGTAATAATTAATATTGTGTTTGTACTTTTGTTTCACAAACATCTGTTCTTTTTGTCTCATTGTTCCCATATCATTCAGAAAAAAAGAAAAAAACAAGTTTTATCTTTCACTTGATTGTGCAGGTGGGCAGATGATAAGCCAATGTACTAATTTACCCAGTTGTTTGGAATATGGAATGACCACACATTCAGATTGAAAACAGCAAAATTTCACATACCTGCATCGTAGTTATATCTTTTAATGACCGCAAGCTCTAATTAGATAAATTTACCATAAAAGAAAAAATCAGGGATATGCCAAATATATAGGATAAAACATCCTTAGCTTTGTTTGAATTCAGATAACAGTCAGTTTGATTTCATCTCATAGTCAAACTTAGGGATGGTCACATGTGAAGCATTCCTTTTCAAAGGAAGACAGTGTAGAAACTGAGCCAGGGGTTCCCATCTTAGAATGAGGCTAAACGTGCCCTCTTGGATTTTCTCAAAACCAAACCTTCACCTGTAGCAGGATCATATTCCCTCTGAGTAGCTTGTGGCATCTCTATCAAATACTTATTTAATGTAGACAACTATATCTAAATTAAAACTCAAAATAAAACTAGTTGTGGTCCCAGTGGCTTTTTAACTCAAATGAGTAGAATCACAAATCACAGCTTAGGGATTGATATAATTGCTTTTACTTTTATGGAGTGGCAATAAGAAATAAAAGTTTACCATGACTTATATAAGAAGTTTCACTTCTCAGCAAGCCGTATTCATTGTTTAGGAACTCCATAACCAAAACAAGCTTTTGGAACTGATGACTTTGCTCACCAGTTGGTCTCGGGGGATATGACAAGTTTACCATTAAGTAGAAATCAATAGGGACCTCAAAGAAGAGTGTAATCTGCTTGTACACCCCATAATATTATTCCTCTGGACTAATGAAAACCATATGTGCGGCAATCCCCCATTTTAAATAGTGATTTTTTTTGGCCAGGATGTCTTTTAACATTACCATATTTTATTTTTAGGACCCCAGTATATTGTAGCTAGTACATGTGCCCTCTGGTCATACCCTATAGGACTACATTGCAGGTGACCTTCACCATCTTCCTAAGGGAAGAGCATAGGGAGTGTCTACCCTGTCTAGCCTTAGTGCAGCTGTGGGATCAGTTTTAGGTTATAACATTATAAAAATAATCCTTAATAACTTAGGTAACAATTTTACACTTTTCATAAGTGAGAGTCAACGTCTTTTAGTTTTAAGACAGGATTAACAGGTCTTAATGAAATAATATTCCTGGTTTTAAATGATTTTTTTTCCATTGTCTTTTAGTTTCAACTAAACTCAGATTAAAAGTTTTGCTTTGTCTAACACCATTTCTGGTTCACAATGGTCACTCAAGTTTTACAACATAAAGTAATTTCACTGCAGTGTAGAAATACAACAATAGCACAAACAGTAAAGATGACAAATAACATATAAAATTATTGATAGAAGATTGGTCCTACTAAGTTCAGAGGCTTGTTGACTTCTGACTTCATTTTCTCTTCTCCTTTTCTCATTTCCTCACAGTTGCAGATCCTGGTTGTGAAGGTGTTTCATTTGGGAAGGAAGGAGAAAGAGGGCACCATTACTTGTTTGGGAGAAACCAAGGACCAGGAAGGTATAGAGTCCAGAACCTGAATTAAACATCCAGGGGGAAGTGAGGAGGGTGTTTTGGTGAATAAGGAGGGTACTGGAGGAACCCACAAACTTCCTGATGTGAGTTGCTCAGTATTGGGGCACTTGAAACAGAAACTCCAGGTTCAAGTGGTATGTGAGTAAGGACTTGGGGATTTGAGTGGAGAGGTTCTTCTGCTTACCTAGAGGAGAGGGCTTCAGGGTACCCAGGGGCTTAGGGCTATTGCCAGTGGGTCCCCAATATAGCTGCTGTGCCTTCCCCCTTGTCCCCTTCATGAGGTTGGGGAGTTTAACTCAAATTTCCTACTCTTCTTCTAACTTTTACCTGCAGCCTTAGCTAGCTCAGAGTCAGGATGATAGGGTGAAGGATCTTAATGGTTCTAACCTTTCACTGTATCCTTCATTCATCAGAGCAAGGATGACAGGGAGAAGGCACTGTAGCCTTAGACTGGGAAGAGCTGGGAAAAGGAAGATAATCTTAGCAGTTCTTGATTTTCACTGTGGTCCTGGTCTGTTCAGAGCTGAATCACAGTGAGAAGGCACCATTGCTCTAGCCTCTTTAGACAGGACTAAAAGGAGAAGAATATTAGTGTTTTGATTTCATTTTACATTTTGCTCAAGTAAATTTCCCTCAGGAGTTCATTCCTTTAAAAACTTCTCTGAAAATTAGAAATTTGGGACTTTCTAGTCAAGATGAATGGGGCTCTGGAAAATATCCAGCGGCAACTAGTCCCCTCTTTCCCATACTGGAGAGCTCAAAGTTTTATGTCTGAGGTATCACTTTTTCAGATCTATGCATTTTCCTAATTAATCTTAGTGCTAAACAGTAACCAGAATGAATTCAATTACCAGGATCTATATTCCCAATGATATTGCACAGTTCTCTTTCACTGATCCAGGAAAGGGTTAAGTGCTAGTCGTATTCCAAAAGGCAACTTTGAAAACTGTCTCTCTTTGATCAATGAAGTGACCCATTTTTTCTTAGACAGATGTTAGGGGAAAAGTTTGCCCTTCCCCTTTTTTCCATCTGTCTCTCTAACCTCAATGCTTTGCCAGAGTCCAAGGAAGAAGAGAGATATTTTTTTTGTTTTATTTTGTTTTGTTTTGTTTTTGCCAAAAACCTTTCTTTAAGAGACCATCAATCTCTCTAGCCAGGGTACAGTTTTTTTTTCTTTTCTTGCTTGCTGCATTCTGAATCTTACAAGGTGGCAGACTCAGAGATTTTTAGACAGACACAGAGCAGACAGATACAAACAGAAAGCACAGATAATAATAACTTTTCTTGGTCTTCCAGATTATACAAAGACCAAATGACATTACTTATGTAGTTCCATGGGAAGGGATTTGGGATTGAATGCCAATAAGCTTAAGAGAATCACACCCCCCCCCTCCCCTACCATACCTATGTTCATCTTTTCAGTGGCTTCCCACTGAAGGATGAAGAATTGAGTTCATAAGGAACTTCCTGTGAAATTCCCAATCAGAATGTCCTCTGACTAGAGGTAATTTGCTAGCCAGAGGGGCCTAAGCAATCAGGTCAACCCATCCTAGGTGCTTTAAGGACAAACCAGCTAAGAGAAGAGATAAAAAATAGGCTTATCTTTAGATTAGAGGGGGTCCAAATCAGAGACGTCTATTGCATATGGACAGGGAGATCATAGTCAGACACTGAGGCCCACCCAGGGATTTGAAAAAGTTGTTGTATTTTAAACCCAGGGATACCATTAACTGTTGGGGTTGGGGCTAATCATCAGTATTCCCATATTTGAAACACAAAAGGGAATGTGAACTGGTCACACACCCAAGAAGTATTCTCACAAGAGCTGAAGAAGGATTTTAAAAGTCAAATAAAGGAAGCAAAAGAAAAATAGAATAATTGCATTAAAGATACAATTGACAAATAAAAGTACACTGAAAAAAACAACTCCTTAATAAGTAATATTGGCCAAATGGAAAAGGGGATACAAAATCTAACTAAAGAAAACAATTTGTTTGTAGTGATCGTTGGGTTTCTAGCTGAGTCTCACCTCTCCCAGGACTTAGGTGCACATCCATTCACATCCTGTGTGTTCAAATAAAGGAGAAGTAGAGCCAATGGAAATGGAGAAAAGCAAAGCTTTACTGTCAAGACAAGCATATTATTCCATCTCCAAATGGAGAAAGGCAAAGCTTTATTGTCAAGAAAAGCATATTATTCCATCCTCCAGCCCCCTCATGCTTCAGACCTTAAATGCCTAAAGTGCACTTGCAGAGCTCAAGAAAAGCTCATGAGGGAAGGTACAGGGGGGCCAATCAGAGAAAAAGGAGGTGGTGTCCAGAACAGCTTGCATACTACTTTGCACTTATCCTTATGCCCCAATAAAAACATCAGGGTAACAATGTATTTTGCATGCCAGCACACAATTTGCATGCCTCAGCACTTCCTAGATATGAGGCCATTCAATTACATATGATATATTATTCAAAAATCACGGGGAAAAGGATGAGTTTGGGGGGACACTTACCAGGTATAGAGCATTCACTTAAAAACACCTACTACATACTTCACAATGCAAATTGGAAGAAGATACAATATAAAAAGGGGAAGAAGGGGTGAAAATTATATGTATAGTGAAAGCAAAAGACCTAACTTTTAAATGAACCCTGAATACATTGTACCAAATAGTCCACTTTGATTTTATCCAAGGAGGCCTCATTGATATAGGAAATCAATGTATCAAATTGTGCCAAATCCACACCTATGAAGGTATTTCGAAAAATCCTCAACAAATGATTTTTATTAATTTGTTTATTTTTAGTTTGCAAGATTCCGTAGTTCCCTGAGATTCAAATTTTCCTTCCCTCCCTCCCCCCACCTCTCATAACAGCATGTAGCCCAGTATAATATCTGCAAATACTTTCACATTAGACCTTAGTCAGATTACAAAGGCCAATTGTACTAGATGGGATGAAAAATGGTAGAGGGAATAAAACCAAACAATGAAAAGAAAAAGATAAAGTAGTTTGCTTCATTCAGGGAGTTCTTTCTAGTTTTTTCATTGGATGTAGGTATCTCTCTCCATCATGAGTATTTTGTATTGACTTATATCACTGCATTACTGAGAAGAGTCGAGTCTATCATAGCTCTTCATCACACATATGTTGTGTATGTGATTGTACACACATTTCTCCTGGTTCTACTCTTCTCATTCAGCATCAGTTTGTGTAAGCTTCTCAGGTAAAGACAAAGTGTGTCTGCTCCTCGTTTCTTATAAAACAATAGTATTCCATTACATGCACATACCAGAACTTGTTTAGCCATGCCCCAATTAATGGGCACCCCCTTAATTTCTAATTCTTTGTAAACACTAAAAGAGCTCCTATGAATATTTTTATACACATGGGTCTTCCTCCCACTTCTAGGATCTCTTTGGGATATAACCCAAGAAGTGGTATTGCTGGGTCAAAGGGTATGAAATTATTTATAGTCCTTTGGACATAATTCCAGATTGCTCTCCGGAATGGTTGGAAAAGTTCACAACTCCACCAGCAATGCACTAGTGTTCCAATTTGCCCACATTCTCTCCAGCATTTGTCATTTTCCTGTTTTGTCATCTTAGACAATCTGACTGGTGAGATGTGGTACCTCGTAGTTATTTTGATTTGAATGTCTGTGTTCAACAGAGATTTAGAGCATTTCATAACATGCTTAGAGATGTCTTTAATTTCTTTCTCTGAAAACTGCCTGTTCATATCATTTGATCAATTGGGGAATGACTTGTATTCTTATAGATTTGAATATATTCTCTATATATTTTAAAAATGATTCCTTTATCAGAGACATAGGTTGCAAATATTCTTTCCCAATTTCCTACCTCCCTCTTGATCTTGCTTACATTTGCTTTGTTTGCACAGAAGGTTCAATTTAATGTAATGAAAATTACTCATTTTTCATTTCATAATGCTCTCTCATACTAGTTTGGTGAGAATGTCTTTCCCTTTTTCCCAAGCTAAGATGGCAGAGTAGAAACAGCACTTCCAAAGTGCTCTCTCCCAAAGCACTTCAAAATAATGTAAAAGGGGACTCTGCAAAACTTCTGGAGCTCCAGCACCCACAGAATGAAACAGAAAAGCTTACCTCCTCCTGAGGACAACAAAGCAGCCCTGCAGGGAGCAGACAGCACAGTGTTCTGGGACACAAGCCCAGGCCCCCGTGAGTTGTGGTTTTAGCCCTAGGATGGCCAGGCCATCAGCTGACTAAAGGGACCACAGAACACCACCAGGAGTGTCGAACAGAATTATCAACACAGACATGCCTAGGACAAAGTGAGAAGTTATTGCGCTATGGATTTTGTTACCAGTATTTGGGGAAGTGGTTGAGGAGACACAGCAAAGATACCATTTTGCAGCTTCAGCTTCTGGTCTGCTAACTGTAGAGAGATCCAGCAATCAGTCTTGGGGGTAATTGCTTTTGCTTTAACCTCCCTGGATCTTGACTGTGGACTGGGGTGGAGGTCTTGGGGTGGGTATCCAGCATTCCAGAGCATGTGGAAACTTTACATAGGACACCCAACAAATACCTGCAGCAGTTGAGAAGACCCCAATGTTTGGGACTGAAGCTTACCTGTCTGGTGGCAGAGTCTTACTGTGGCAACAAGCCCAAAAGTCAAGTAATTAAGTGGCAACATGCCTAGGCAAAGGAAACAAAATAAACAGAAAAATGCAACATTAGACTCCTACTTTGGGAGCAAAGAGGATCGAAGCATGGAATAGGAGGAAGACTGTGAGGTCAGAAATCCTGCACCAAAAGCCCCAAATGAAAATAAGAGTGCGGTACAAGACATAGAGGAACTTAAGAAGGGTTTTAAAAAGCAAATAAGAGAAGTGGAGGAAAAATTGGGAAGAGAATTGAGAAGGATGCAGGATAAGTATGAAATGAGAGTCAACAGCCTGACTGAGGAAAATAACACCTTAAAGACAGGCTAATTCAAATGGCAAAGGAGGCTCAAAAGGGCAATGAGGAGAAGAATGCCTTAAAAACCCAAATTTGCCAGATGGAAAAAGAATATCAAAAGATCACTGAAGAGATTCATTCCACCAGAGTTAGAATGGAGCAAATGGATGCTAGTGACTTCATGAGAAATAAATATGCTATTAAACAGATCCAAACAAATGAAAGAATTCAAGACAACGTAAAATATCTCATAGGAAAAACGACTGACCTGGAAAATGTACCCAGGAGAGATAAATTAAAAATTATTGGACTAGCTGAAAGACAGGATCAAAGAAAGAACCTAGAAATCATCCTTCAAGAAATTCTCAAGGAAAACTGACCTGATGTTTTAGACCCAGAGTGGGAAATAGAAGTTGAAAAATCCAGAGATCACTTCCTGAAAAAAGATCCCACTACTAGGGATATTATAGACCAGTTCCAGAATTCCCAGATCAAGGGGAAAATACTACAAGCAGCCAGGAAGAAACAATTTCAATATTGTAGAATCACAATCAGAATGTCACAGGACCTCTCAGCTTCTACACTGAAATTGGGGGGGGGGGGCAAAAGATCTGGAATTAAAATAAAAAATCACATACCTAGGGAGGAGGAGACAATATGGCGCAGTATAAACAGCTCTTCCAAGGTGCTCTGCCCCACACAATTTCCAAACAATGGCAAAAGGGACTCTGAACAACTTCTGGAGCCCCAGCACCCACAGAACTACACAGAGAAGCTAACCTCCCACTGAGGAGAACTCAGCAGCCCTGAAGGTTGCAGTGAACACAGTGCTGTGAGAGCAGGCAGCACAGCACACTGGGAACCAACAGTGAAGCACTCTGAGAGCTGAGCCCAGGACAACATGAACCTCGGTTTTAGCCCTAGGGCAGCTGGGCCAGCAGCCTGCTGGAGGGACCCCAGGACTCCAGCAGCTGTGGTGATTCCAGAATTATCAGCACAGATATGCCTAAGACAAAGTGGGAGGTTAGTGCCCTATCGACTTTGGGACCAGTATTTGGGGAAAGCATCGGCTTCTTCCCCTGGGGTGGGGGGGGAAGCTGCTGAAGAAATCTGGTACAGAGGCCATTTTGCAGCATCAGTGACAGCTCTAGTTCCTGGTCTTCGAACTGTAGAGAGATGCAGCAATCAGTCTGGGGGTTAATGGCTCTTGCTTTAAACTGCCGGTATCTTAATTGTGATCTTGGGTGGAGATTTGGGGTGGGTATCCAATTTGACAGAGCGGGTGGAGGCTTTAAAGAGGCCACCCAACATTCGGGTAGTTGTGAATACCCCACAGTTGGGACAGAATTTCTCCTGTCTGGTGGCAAAGTACTACTGTGGCAACAAGCCCAAAAATCAAGTAATTAAGTGGCAACATGCCTAGGTAATAGAAACAAACAACCAAAAAAAAAAAAAAACAGAAAAAAATTATCACTGGACTCCTATTTTACAAGCAAAGAGGATCAAAGCATGGAGGAGGACTGTGAGATCAGAACTCCTGCACCAAAAGTCCCTAATGAAAATACAAGCTGGCTACAGGCCATAGAGGATTTTAAGAAGCAGATAAGGGAAGTGGCGGAAAATTGGGAAGAGAAATGATAAAGATGCAAGAAAACTATGAAATGATAGGCAACAGCCTGACTGAGGAAAATAACACCTTAAAAAATAGACTAACTCAAATGGCAAAAGAGGCTCAGGAAGGCAATAAGAAGAATACCTTAAAAGGCTGAATTTGCCAGATGGAAAAAGAATCTCAAAAGTTCACTGAGGAGATTCATTCCTTCAGAGTTAGACTGGAGCATATGGAAGCTAGTGACTTTATGAGAAACCAAGATGCTGTTAAAGAGCTCCAGACAAATGAAAGAATAGAAGGAAATGTGAAATATCTCATGGGAAAAACTACTGACCTAGAAAATGGATCCAGGAGAGATAATTTAAACATTTTTGTACTAGCTGAAAGTCATGATCAAAGAAAGAAGCTAGAAATCATCCTTAAAAAATTCTCAAAGAAAATTGCCCTGATGTTTTAGACCCAGAGGGGGAAATAGAGGTTGAAAGAACCGAGAGATCAACTCCTGAAAAAGATCTCAAAAAGAAAACTCCTAGGAATATTATATCCAGGTTCCAGAACTTCCAGATCAAGGAGAAAATACTACAAGCAGCTAGCAAAAAAACAATTTCAGTTCTGTGGAAACACAATCAGAATAGGATAGGACCTGGCAGCTTCTACATTGAGGTATCAAAGGGCATGGGATATGATATTCCAGAGGGAAAAAGAGCTGAGATTGAAACCAAAGGTCACCTACCCACCAAAACTGAGTATCTTGTTTCAGGGGAAAATATGGTCATTCAGTGGAAGAGGATTTTCAAGCATTCTTTTTAAAAATTAATTTATTAGTTTAGTTTCAGTTGACAAGATTCAATTCCATATTTCCTTGATTTTCAAATTTCCTTTCCTTCCCTCCTCCCTCCCCCCACGACAGCCAGTATAAGATCTGCAAATGCTTTCATATTAGGCATTATTCCAATTACAAAGGTGTATTGTACTAGGTGGGATGAAAGATGGTAAGGAAGAAAAAAACAAACAACGAATAGAAAAAGATCATTTACTTTGCTTCCATCAGGATTCAGGCTCAGTTCTTTCTAGTTATATTTCTGGATGGCGCTTTTCTCACTTTCTTGAGTCTTTCGGGATTGACTTATATCACTGCATTGCTGAGAAGAATCCAGTCAGTCATAGTTGGTCATCACAGATATAGTATGTCTGTGATTGTATAAAAATTTCTTCTGATTCTACTCTTCTCGTTCAGCATCAGTTTGTATAAGTCTCTCCAGGTAATTGTGAAATCCACCACCTCCTCGTTTCTTATAGCACAATAATATCCCATTACATTCATATACCACAACTTCTTTAGCCATTCCCCGATTGATGGGCACCCCTTCAGTTTCCAATTCTTTGCAACCACTAAAAGGGCTGCTAAAAATATTTTTATACATATGGGTCTTCCTCCTACTTCTATGATCTCTTTGGGATATAACCCTAGAAGTCATATGGCTGGGTCAAAGTGTATGAAATTTTTTATATTCCTTTGGGCATAATTCCAGATTGCTCTCCAGAATGGTTGGATAAGTTCACAACTCCACCAGCAATGTATTAGTGTTCCAATTTGTCCACATCCTCTCCAGCATTTGTCACTTTCTTGTTTTGTCATCTTAGCCAATCTGACTGGAGGGATGTGGTATCTCAGAGTTGTTTTGATTTGCATTTCTCTAATTAATAGTGATTTAGGGCATTTCTTCATATGCTTATAGATATCTTTAATTTCTTTCTCTGAAAACTGCCTGTTCATATCCTTTGACTATTTATCAATTGGGGAGTGACGTGTATTCATATAGATTTGGCTCAATTCTCTATAAATTTTAGAAATGAGTCCTTTATCAGAGACACAAGTTGTAAAAATTCCTTCCCAATTTCCCACATCCCTCTTGATCTTGGTTACATTGGCTTTCTTTGTACAGAAGCTTTTCAATTTAATGTAATCACAATTATCCATTTTGCATTTTATAATGCACTCTAATTCTTGTTTATTCTAAGATCTTCCCCTCTACACAAGTCTGTCAGGTAAACTATTCCTTGCTTTCCCAAATCACTTACAATATCATCCTTTACACCTAGATCATGCACCCATTTTGACTTGATTTTGGTTTATGGTGTTAGATAGTGATCTATGCCCACTTTCTGCCATACTGTATTCCAGTATTCCCAGAAGTTTTTGTCAAACAGTGCATTCTTATCCCAAAAACTGGAGTCTTTGGCTTTATGAAACAATAGATTACTATATTCATTAACTGCTGGGTCTCCTGCATCTAATCTATTCCATTGATCCACTACTCAACACCTCTGCCAGTACAAAGCAGTTTTGATGACTGCTGCTGTATAATACAAATTAAGATCTAGCATAGCTAGTCCATCTTCCCTAGCATTTCTTTTCATTAAGTCCCTTGATATTCTAGACTGTTTTTCCAAATAAATTCTGGTATTATTTTGTCTAACTCTAGAAAGTAGTTTTTTGGTAAATTGATTGGTATGGCACTAAATATATAGTTTAGTTTGGGTAAAATTGTCATTTTTATTATATTAGCTCGTCCAAGCCAAGAGCAATTGATATTTTTCTAACTATTTAGATCTGATTTTATTTGTGTGAGAAGTGTTTTGTAGTTGTGATCATATAGTTTCTGGGTTTGTTTTGGCAAGTAGATTCCCAAATATTTTATAATGTCTACAATAACTTTAAATGGAATTTCTCTTTCTATCTCTTGCTATTGAGTTTCATGAGAGATGTACAGGAATGCTGAGGATTTATGTGGGTTTATTTTATATCCTGAAACTTTGCCAAATTTATTTATCGTCTCTAGTAGTTTTTTTTACTTGATTCTCTAGGATTCTCTAAGTAGATCATCATATCATCTCCAAAGAGTGACAGCTTCGTCACTTCTTTGCTTAATTTGATTCCTTTGATTTCTTTTTCTTCTCTAATTGCTACTGCTAGTGTTTCTAGTACCAGATTGAATAAGAGGGGTGATAGTGGACACCCTTGTTTCACTCCTGATCTTATTGGAAAGGCTTCTAGTTCATCCCCATTGCATATAATACTTGCTGATGGTTTTAAATAGATGCTATCAACTATTTTAAGGAAGGCTCCGTTTATTCCTATACTTTCTAGTGTTTTTAATAGGAATGGATGTTGTACATTGTCAAAAGTCTTTTCTGCATCTATTGAGATGATCGTGTGGTTTCGGGTAGTTTTATTGTTGGTATGCTCGATTATACTGATGGTTTTCCTAATATTAAACCATCCTTGCATTCCTGGAATGACTCCTACCTGATCAGAGTGTACTAATTTTGTGATACGTTGTTGGAGTCGTTTGGCTAATATTTTATTTAGAATTTTTGTGTCGAAATTCATGAGGGAGATTGGTCTAAAATTTTCTTTCTCTATTTTATCTCTTCCTGATTTAGGAATCAGTACCCTATTTGTGAAATAGAAAGAATTTGGTAGGACTCCTTCTTCACTAATTTTCCCAAATAGTTTGTAGAGTATTGGAATCATTTTTTCTTTAAATGTTTGATAGAATTCACTAGTAAACCCATCTGGCCCTGGAGATTTTTTTCCTAGGGAGTTCATTTATGGCTTGTTTGATTTCTTTTTCTGAGATGGGGTTATTTAGGTAATTCACTTCCTCTTCAGTTAATCTGGGCAACTTGTGGTTTTGTAAATATCCATCCATTTCATGAAGATTCTCGTATTTATGTGCATACCATTGGGAAAAATAATTCCTCATTATTTTTTTTATTTCCTCTTCATTAGAGGTAGATTCACCCTTTTTATTTTTGATACTCATAATTTAGTTTTCTTCTTTCTTTTTTTATCATATTGACTAAGGGTCTATCAGTTTTGTTGATTTTTTCATAAAACCAGCACTTAGTTTTATTTATTAATTCAATAGTTTTCTTAATTTCAATTTTATTAATCTCTCCCTTGGTTTTCAATATTTCTAATTAAGTACTAAATTGGGGATTTTCAATTTGTTCTTTTTGCAGCTTTTTCAATTGCATGTCCAATTCATTGACCTCCCTTCTCTCTGCTTTAATTAAGTATGCACTCAGGGATATACAACTTCCCCTGAGAACTGCCTTTAGTGCATCCCACAAATTTTGGTATGTTGTCTCATTATTATCATTCTCTTGAATAAAATTATTGGTTGTTTCTATAATTTCTTGTTTGACCCACAAATTCTTTAGGATTAAATTGTTTAATTTCCAATTAGTTTTAAGTCTATCTTTCCAAGGCCCTTTATTGCATATAATTATTATTGCATCATGATCTGAAAATGATGCATTTAATATTTCTGCCTTTTTGCACTGGATAGTGAGGTTTTTATGCCCTAGTACATGGTCTATTTTTGACTATGTAGCATGCACTGCTGAAAAGAAATAAATTCCTTTTTATCCCCATTCAGTTTTTTCCGGAGATCCATCATATCTAGTCTCTCTAAGATTCTATTCACCTCCTTAACTTCTTTCTTGTTTATTTTGAGGTTAGATTTATCGAGTTCAGAGAGGGGGAGATTAAGGTCCCCCACTAGTATAGTTTTGCTATTTATTTCTTCCTCTAATTCCTTTAACTTCTCCTCTAGGAATTTGGATGCTATACCACTTGGTGCATATATATTAAGTAGTGATATTGCTTCATTCTCAATGGTGTCTTTTAGTAGGATATAGTTTCCTTCCTTATCTCTTTTAATTAGATCTACTTTTGCTTTTGCTTTATCTGAGATAAGTATTGCTACCCCTGCTTTTTTTACTTTAGCTGAGGCATAATGAATTTTACTCCAACCTTTTACCTTTACCCTGTGGGTATCCCTTTGTTTCAAATGTGTTTCTTGAAGACAGCATATTGTAGGATTATGGTTTTTAATCCATTCTGCTATCCACCTCTGTTTTATGGGAGAGTTCATCCCATTCACATTCATAGTAATGATGACTATCTGTCTCTTCCCTTCCATCCTATTCCCTCCCCTGTTTATGTTTTTGTTTATTCCTTCTCCCTTCCCCTCCTTGAAGTTTTCCCTTTTGACCGCCCCCTCCCTCAGTGTTCCCTCCCAGTGACCCCCCTTCTTAACCTACCCTCTCCCCTTACTACTATTTCCCTCCCTTTTAATCCCTCCCTTTAGTCTCCTCCTTTTCACGCCCCCCTTACCCTCCCACTATCTATAGGACACAATAAATTTTTATACTTATCAGAGTAAATTACTCCCCGTTTGATTCCAAACCAATGAGAGTAAATTTCAAACAGTCCTCCTCTCCCTCCCTCCTTTTCCTCTATTTAATGAATTTATATGTCTATTCACGTTAGAATCTTAAACTTCACTGTTTAATCTGATCCTTCTTTGAACCAGAACCAGTGAGAATAGTTTTTAAATGATTTTCTCCTCCCTCTTTCTTTCCCCTCTTCTTTAGTGTGTTTTGTTGCCTCTTTAAATGGCATATTTTACCTTTTCCTAGCTCATCCTTTCCTTTTTCCCATTACAGTACCTTTGATGCCCTTAAAAGTCTTTTTTTTTTTTAGACTTCATGTTAGTGCATTCATACCCACATCGTCTATCTAAGTATAACCCTTTTGAAGGTCATGATAATCATAAAGATTTCGAATATTGACAGTTATCAGCTCCATATCAAGGGATGTGAACATTTTGCTCTTGTTGCATCCCAAGTAATGAGAGTGTGTTTTTGGGTGTGGGCGTGTGCACTTTTGCCTGTGTGAGTCTATGTTACCCTTGTTTACCTTTTTATGTACTTCTGGAGTCTTGTAATTGGAGATCAAATTTTCCATTGAGCTCTGGCTTTTTCATCAGGAAAGTCTGGAAGTCCCTTACTTCATTTAACATCCATCTCCTTGCCTGAACGACTGTGCTCAGTTCTGCAGGGTAGTTAATCCTTGGTTGTAGTACTAGCTCTCTTGCCCTATGAAATATCAAATCCCTGTCCCTCCGCTCTTTTAATGTAGATGCTACTAGGTCCTGTGTGATCCTAACTGTAGTTTTTCGATATGTGAATTGTTTCTTTTTGGCTGCTTGTAGAATTTTTTCTTTAATCTTGCAATTCTGGAATTAGGCTACCATATTTCATGGAGTTTTCATTTTGGGATTTATTTCAGGAGGAGTCCAGTGAATTCTTTTGATAGCTATTTTATCTTCTGATTCCAGGACCTCAGGACAGTTTTCTTTGACAATCTCTTGGAGGATGTTGGCTAGGCTGCTTTTTTCATCATGGCTTTCTGGTAGACTAATAATTCTTAGTTTGTCTCTCCTGGATCTGTTATTTTTCCAGTGAGATATTTTACATTTTCTTCCAATTTTTCGATCTTTTTTTTTTTTTGATTGACTCCTGTTGCATCATAGAGTTCTGAGGTTCAGTTTGATTGCATCTAATTTTTAGCGAATTATGGTCTTCAGTTAGTTTTTGAAGTTCCTTTTTTAGGGATGTATTTTCTTTTTCCAAGTTGGTCACTGCCTCCTTGATTTGTCTTTAAATTTTTCTTAAGCTGCTCCAGGAATGCTATTTGTGCTTGAGACCAAATCACGTTTCCTTCTGTGGTCTCTGGTGTGGGTAGAGAGTCTGTATTATCCTGTGTGTTTTGTTGTTCTTGCCCTGCATAGTATGCTCGAATAAACTTTCTTGCCTTCCCCTTCTCCTTTTCAGCTTCCTTATTTCCCATTGTGACTTCCTGTTTCTTAGTTTCTCAGGCTATGAGCTTAGGGCTTGATCTTTGACTTTGAATACCTCTGGGTGGCTAGTTTATGGCTAAGTCAGGGAAGTCAGTGAGGAATGTAGATGTGTAGGTGGGGGTGAGTCTGACCACTTCAGATTTCTGCCTCTATACCCCTGGGCTATAAGTAGGCTTTTTTTGGTTATGTGAGGTAGGGCTTGTTGGGACCCCTCCCTCTCTTCTCTTCAGACTCCTGGCTGTCTCAGTTACACCCCTTCTTGGAGATTCTCAAGCCTGAGGCTATTTCCATTAACTTGGAATTTCAATCTGGGTGGAAGACTTATCTTTGGGTTTTCTGCTTCATGAAGGAGGGATGGGAGGATCAGAGCAGCTCGAATTTACTTTGCCATTCCAGCCCCTGTATTATACAGGCAGGCAGTTTCTAAACTTCCAGGCTGGCGGCCTAATGCAGCCGGGGAAGCCACTCTCTCCACTGGGGGCCGATTCTCCTACCTGGCTCCAATGATCCTTTCCCTCCTCGAGATGACTGAGATTCATCCTTGGTAAGTCTGCAGGCTGGGGCTTTTTCTCTCTCTGGTGTAGTCTGCTTGTCTGCTCTAAGGTCTGAGCTGTGCAGACCCCACACGCTCACCGCTCTACCTGTCTCGACACACTGGGCAACTTCCTGGGCAGGATTCTGCCATGCTCTGTCTTCCAGTGGGCTCTGTCACCCCGGAATCCACTCAGATTAACCCTTTGAGACTTAGTGACCGAGGACCTCAGTGAGGTTACTGCTTCCTTTCTGCCTCCTTGAAATTCTTGAACTTTTGTTCTGCCAGACAAATTTTATTATTTTTCTAGCACTCTAAAATATTTTATATGACACTGAATAAATAGACCAACTTATGTATAATTGTCATTTTTACTGTATTGACTAGACCTACCCATGAGGAAATAATAAATTTCCATTTTATTAAATCTGACTTTATTTATGTGAAAAATGTTTTATAATTGTGTCCATATATTTCTAAAGTGTGTTTGGTAGGCAGACTCCCAATTATTTTATATTGTCTACAGTTTTTTTTTTTTTTGAAAGCATTTGGGGTTAAGTAACTTGCTCAAGGTTACATGGCTAGTCATTATTTATGCGTGGGTGCTCATTTTCTGAGGCAGGATCTGATCTCAGGTCATCCCAACTCTGAGGCCAGCACTCTTACTCACTACTCCACCTAGCTGCCCCTTTAGGGCAATTGGGGTTAAGTAACTTGCCCAAGGTTGCACGGCTAGGTTTTTGTTTGTGTGGATTAAGTGTGGGAGGCCGGCTCCGAACTCAGGTCCTTCTGATTCCAGGGCCGGCGCTCTATTCACTGCGACACCTAGCCGCCCCAGTTTTTTTTTTTTTCTTTAATGAAATTTCTCTATCTCTTACTGTTGGACTTTGTTGATAATATTTTATCAAAAGCTTTTACTGTATCTACTGAGATTATCAAAGGGTTCCTTCTTTACTCCCATATATTGGCACTAAAAGTTCCTGCCTTATATTCTTATATTTTTCTAAAATTAGGCTCTTGAATTTATTTCCTGTTGTATCTTGTTTTAGTACTCTCTCTCTCTCTCTCTCTCTCTCTCTCTCTCTCTCTCTCTCCTCTCTCTCTCTCTCTCTCTCTCTCTCTCTCTCTCTTCCTCATACATGTATGTGTGTATGTGCATATGTATATACATATCTGTATATATAAATAGACGCAAACAGCTATTACATTTTAAATTTTTGTAGCTATATGTAATATTCTTTATTTTTTCCCTATTGCATACATGGAGATTTATCCATTTAAGAAGATGCAAACAATCACTATCATTGATAAAATGAAGGCTCTTTCTGAAAGATTTCCCCACCACAGACTCAACCCTTACTGGAACACTGACCTTTTGTCACCTGGAAAGACACAAAATGCAGCTACAGCATACCAGACTTTCAGACTTGAGACTTACAGAAACATATATTCTCTGTCTTTTGTCTCCTTGCTAGCATGCCAGTGCAGTGACTTACAGCTACTTCAGGGAAATTTCTCCAAAGAGTGCTCCAACAAAGCATTATTCTTTTTTTTCCCAAATACTAGAGAAGCAAATCTTAGGTCTTTTAGGACTTAACAATGAGAAAAAAAAAATTGAGAAGTTATATATGTTCAAAAATGATGTAAAATCCAGAGGTAAAATTACTTGCTTAAAACCTTCCTCTCTCTCAATAAAAATCCTGAAACCTTAGAGCCACACTAGTCAGTTATATTATCTAACAGCAGCTGGTCACATCTCTTTCACCTTCTTAAACATCACACGTTGCACAACTCCCACATGCTGCCTCAGCAGCAGGGAAATACAGCCCAGCTGAAGCAACTGTTTTCTCTGAGCCTTAGTGCTAATCCTGCCAAATGTTGTCATTACTCATATTGCTGACTGCTTCTCTCATAACACCACTAACAATATTTCATCTTCTAACATCCTCTATTCCCTTTTCATGCTTTATGGGAGGGGAAAAGTTCTTTCATCTTTTTATATCTAAAGATAATTGAATAACCCCAGCAAGGGCATGGGCATTCTTCCACTGTGTAACATGTGGTTGCCAACATCTTTACAAGTGCCTGCTCTTAACCAGCTACCTTCCTTAATGTCTTCTTTTCCACATGACTATAACCCTGTATAACATGCCTCAGTTCTCCCACATGCAAGACTCTTTTCATATGAACCTTCTTTCTTACTCTACTCTGTGTTAGTGGTCAATCCCAGTGCTCTGCCTGCACCCTATATGCTACTAAATACAGAAGAGAATAGACTGCTAGCTCCTGCATCTTTTTTTTAAATTAATTTATTAGTTTAGTTTCAGTTAACAAGATTCAATTCCATAGTTCCTTGATTTTCAAATTTCCTTTACTTCCCTCCCCCCTCCCCTCATGACAGCATATAGTACAGTATAGGGTCTGCAAATGCATTCATATTAAACATTATTCCAATTACAAAGGCATATTGTACTAGGTGGGATGAAAGATGGTAAGGAAGAAGTAAAACCAAACAATGAGAAGAACAAGATCATTTAGTTTGCTTCCATCAGGATTCAGGCTCAGTTCTTTCTAGTTATATCTCTGGATGGCGCATTTCTCACTTTCTTGAGTCATTCGGGATTAACTTATATCACTGCATTGCTGAAAAGAGTCCAGTCTGTCATTAATTCCCTTGATATTCTAGACTGTTTGTTTTTCCAAATAAATTTTGTTATTATTTTGTCTAACTCTACAAAGTAGTTTTTTGGTAAATTGATTGGAATGGCACTAAATATATAGTTTAGTTTGGGTAAAATTGTCATTTTTATTATATTAGCTCCACCCAGCCACGAACAATTGATATTTTTCCAACTATTTAGATCTGTTTTCATTTGTGTGAGAAGTGTTTTTAGTTGTGATCATATAGATTCTGGGTTTGTTTTGGCTAGTAGATTCCCAAATATTTTATAATGTCTACAGTGACTTTAAATGGGATTTCTCTTTCTATCTCTTGCTGTTGAGTTTTATTAGAGATGTACAGGAATGCTGAGGATTTATGTGGGTTTATTTTATATCCTGCAACTTTGCCAAATTTATTTATTGTCTCAAGTAGTTTTTTACTTGATTCTCTAGGATTCTCTAAGTAGATCATCATATCATCTGCAAAGAGTGACAGCTTGGTCACTTCTTTGCCTAATTTGATTCCTTTGATTTTTTTTTCTTCTCTAATTGCTACTGCTAACGTTTCTAGTACCAGATTGAATAAGAAGGGTGGTAGTGGACACCCTTGTTTCACTCCTGATCTTATTGGAAAGGCTTCTAGTTTATCCCCATTGCATATAATACTTGCTAATGGTTTTAGATAGATGCTAGCAACTATTTTAGGGAAGGCTCCATTTATTCCTATACTTTCTAGTGTTTTTAATAGGAATGGATGTTGTACTTTGTCAAAAGCCTTTTCTGCATCTATTGAGATGATCATGTGGTTTTTGCTAGTTTTGTTGTCGATATGCTCAATTATATTGATGATTTTCCTAATATTAAACCATCCTTGCATTCCTGGAATGAATCCTACCTGATCAGGGTGTATTATTTTTGTGATAAGTTGTTGGAGTCTTTTGGCTAATATTTTATTTAGAATTTTTGCGTCTAAATTCATGAGGGAGATTGGTCTATAATTTTCTTTCTCTGTTTTATCTCTTCCTGATTTAGGAATCAGTACCATATTTGTGTCATAGAAAGAGTTTGGTAGGACTCCTTCTTCACTAATTTTCCCAAATAGTTTGTAGAGTATTGGAATCAATTGTTCTTTAAATGTTTGATAGAATTCACTAGTGAACCCATCTGGCCCTGGAGATTTTTTCCTAGGGAGTTCATTGATGGCTTGTTTGATTTCTTTTTCTGAGATGGGGTTATTTAGGTAATTCACTTCTTCTTCAGTTAATCTGGGCAATTTGTGATTTTGTAAATATTAATCCATTTCACTAAGATTGTCATATTTATGTGCATACAATTGGGAAAAAATAATTCTTCATTATTTTTTTGATTTCCTCTTCATCAGAGGTAGATTCACCCTTTTTATTTTTGATACTCATAATAGTTTTCTTCTTTCTTTTTTTATCATATTGACTAAGGGTCTATCAATTTTGTTGATTTTTTCATAAAACCAGCTCTTAGTTTTATTTATTAATTCAATGGTTTTCTTAATTTCAATTTTATTAATCTCACCTTTGGTTTTCAATATTTCTAATTTAGTACTAAATTGGGGATTTTCAATTTGTTCTTTTTCTAGCTTTTTCAATTGCATGTCCAATTCATTGACCTCCCTTCTCTCTGCTTTAATTAAGTATGCACTCAGGGATATAAAACTTCCCCTGAGAACTGCCTTTAGTGCATCCCACAAATTTTGATATGTTGTTTCATTATTATCATTCTCTTGAATGAAATTATTGATTGTTTCTATAATTTCTTCTTTGACCCACCAATTTTTTAGGATTAAATTGTTTAGTTTCCAATTAGTTTTTAGTCTATCTTTCCATGGCCCTTTATTGCATATAATTTTTATTGCATCATGATCTGAGAATGATGCACTTACTATTTCTGCCTTTCTGCACTAGATTGTGAGGTTTTTATGCCCTAGTACATGGTCTATTTTTGAGTATGTACCATGCACTGCTGAGAAGAAAGTAAATTCCTTTTTATCCCCATTCAGTTTTCTCCAGAGATCCATCATATCTAGTCTCTCTAAGATTCTATTCACCTCCTTAATTTCTTTCTTGTTTATTTTGAGGTTAGATTTATCGAGTTCAGAGAGGGGGAGATTAAGGTCCCCCACTAGTATAGTTTTGCTATCTATTTCTTCCTCTAATTCCTTTAACTTCTCCTCTAGGAATTTGGATGCTATACCATTTGGTGCATATATATTAAGTAGTGATATTTCTTCATTCTCAATGGTGCCTTTTAGTAGGATATAGTTTCCTTCCTTATCTCTTTTAATTAAATCTATTTTTGCTTTTGCTTTATCTGAGATAAGTATTGCTACCCCTGCTTTTTTTACTTTAGCTGAGGCATAATAAATTTTACTCCAACCTTTTACCTTTACCCTGTGGGTATCCCTTTGTTTCAAATATGTTTCTTGAAGACAGCATATTGTAGGATTATGGTTTTTAATCCATTCTGCTATCCGCCTCTGTTTTATGGGAGAGTTCATCCCATTCATATTCACAGTAATGATGACTATCTGTCTCTTCCCTTCCATCCTATTCCCTCCCCTGTTTATGTTTTTGTTTATTCCTTCTCCCTTCCCCTCCTTGAAGTTTTCCCTTTTGACCGCCCCCTCCCTCTGTGTTCCCACCCAGTGAACCCCCTTCTTAACCTACCCTCTCCCCTTACTACTATTTCCCTCCCTTTAGTCTCCTCCCTTTCACCCCCCACTATCTATAGGACACAATAAATTTTTATACTTATCAGAGTAAATTACTCCCCGTTTGATTCCAAACCAATGAGAATAAATTTCAAACAGTGCTCCTCTCCCTCCCTCCAATTCCTCTATTTAATGAATTTATGTGTCTATTCACATTAGATTCTTAAACTTCACTGATTAATTTGATCCTTCTTTGAACCAGAACCAGTGAGAACAGTGTTTAAATGATGTTCCTCTCCCTCTTACTTTCCCTTCTTCTATAGTGTGTTTTGATGCCTCTTCAGATGGCATATTTTACCTTTTCCTAGCTCATCCTTTCCTTTTTCCCATTACAGTACCATTGATCCCCTTAATAGTCTTTTTTTTTTTAGGCTCCATGTTAGTGCATTCATACCCACACCCTCTAAGTATAACCCTTTTGCAGGTCATGATAATCATAGAGATTTCAAATATTGACAGTTATCAGCTCCACATATAGGGATATGAACATTTTGCTCTTGTTGCATCCCAGGTAATGAGCTTGTGTTTGTGGGTGTGGGTGTGTGCACTTCTGCATGTGTGAGTCTATGTTACCCTTGTTTACCTTTTTATGTTCTTCTGGAGTCTTGTAATTGGAGATCAAATTTTCCATTGAGCTCTGGCTTTTTCATTAGGAAAGTCTGGAAGTCCCTTACTTCATTAAACATCCATCTCCTTGCCTGAACGATTATGCTCAGTTTTGCTGGGTAGTTAATCCTTGGTTGTAGTCCTAGCTCTCTTGCCCTACGAAATATCAAATTCCAGTCCCTCCGCTCTTTTAATGTAGAAGCTGCTAGGTCCTGTGTGATCCTAACTGTAGTTCCTCGATATGTGAATTGTTTCTTTTTGGCTGCTTGTAGAATTTTTTCTTTAATCTTATAATTCTGGAATTTGGCTACTATATTTATTGGAGTTTTCAGTTTGGGATCTCTTTCAGGAGGAGACCGGTGAATTCTATCAATAGCTATTTTATCTTCTGATTCCAGGACCTCAGGACAGTTTTCTTTAACAATGTCTTGGAGGATGTTGTCTAGACTGCTTTTATCATCATGGCTTTCTGGTAGACCAGTAATTCTTAGGTTGTCTCTCCTGGTTCTGTTCTCTAGGTCAGTTATTTTTCCAGTGAGATATTTTACATTTTCTTGCAATTTTTCGATCATCTTGTTTTTTTTGATTGACTCCTCCTGCATCATAGAGTTCTGAGTTTCAGTTTGATTGTATCTAATTTTTAGTGAATTATGGTCTTCAGTGAGTTTTTGAAGTTCCTTTTTTAGGGAGGTATTTTCTTTTTCCAAGTTGGTCATTGCCTCCCTGATTTGGTCTTTAAAATTTTTCCTAAGCTCCTCCAGGAATGCTATTTGGGCTTGAGACCAGATCATGTTTCCTTCTGTGGTCTCTGGTGTGGGCAGAGAGTCTATATTGTCCTGTGTGTTTTGTTGTTCTTGCTCCCTGCATAGTATGCTCGAATAGACTTTCTTGCCTTCCCCTTCTCCTTTTCAGCTTCCTTCCTTCCCATTATGACTTCCTGTTTCTTAGTTTCTCAGGCTATGAGTTTGGGGCCTGATCTTTGACTTTGAATACCTCTGGGTGGCTAGTTTATGGCTAAGTCAGGGAAGTCAGTGAGGAATGTAGATGTGTAGGTGGGGATGAGTCTGACCACTTCAGATTTCTGCCTCTATACCCCTGGGCTATAAGTAGGCTTTTGTTGGTAGGTGAGGTGGGGCTTGTTGGGTCCCTCCCTCTCTTCTCTTCAGATTCCTGGCTGTCTCAGTTACACCCCTTCTTGGAGATTCTCAAGCCTGAGGCTATTTCCATTAACTTGGGATTTCAATCTGGGTGGGAGACTTATCTTTGGGTTTTCTGCTTCATGAAGGAGGGATGGGAGGATCTGAGCAGCTAGAATTTACTTTGCCATTCCAGCCCCTGTATTATACAGGCAAGCAGTTTCTAAACTTCCAGGCTGGGGGCTGAATGCAGCCTGAGAAGCCATTCCACTGGGGGCCCAACTCTCCTACCTGGCTCCAATGATCTGTTCCCTCTGCGAGATGGCTGCTATTCGTCCTTGGTAAGTCTGCAGGCTGGGGCTTTTTCTCTCTCTGCTGTAGTCTGCTTGCCTGCTCTTAGGTCTGAGCTGTGCAGACCCCACTCGCTCTGCGCTCGACCTGTGCGGACACTCTGGGCAACCTCCTGGGCTGGATTCTGCCACTCTCTGTCTTCCACTGGGCTCTGTCACTCCGGAATCCGCTCAGATTTACCCTTTTGGACTTAGTGACAGAGGAGCTCAGCGAGGTTACTCCTTCCTTTCCCCTCCTGCATCTTTAAAAATAAAAATTCTGTTGTTTCTTAGCCAGCAAGAATCTTAAAAATTAAAATTTTGTATATCATTATCTTCTTTTCTCTGTTACACAAAAAGCTCCCTGAATTACCATACAAATGGAAAAATGGCTATTCTATGTCTTCTCTTCCTGCCTTAAATTCTCTCAGGAAACATGCTATTTAGAGTTTTTGGCAACTTTTCTCTCAGCAGGTATGGAGAGTACATAGACCCAACTTTTTGATCAGTTTCAAAGTTTTACAATATTAGGTAAACTACTTGATGAAAGGAATCATATTTTTTTTTCTTTTTTTGTCTTTATATTCCCAGTAGTCAATACAATGTTTGCTTAATTTGTTATTCTTTCATTTTCAGTTGTGTTTGACTCTTTGTGACCCCATGTGAGGTTTGCTTGACAGAGACAAAGAAGTGCTTTGTCATTTCCTTACCCAGGTCATTTTACATATGAGAAACCTGAGGTAAACAATATTAAGTGTCTTACACAGGCTGAAGCAGTAAGAGTCTGAAACCACATTTGAATTCAGACCCAGCACTGTGCCAAAATGCCATTAAATTTAAATGCTACCTGCACCATTAAAATTCAATCATTATAGCAATTTGCATTTTCTCTGTCAGTGATTTGGACTATATCTTTTATATAGTTATATTTATTTTTCAGTTCTTCAAAAATATGCTTAGCTTTTGACCAATTAATTTTTATGGATTGGTTCAATAAAACATCTTTCATTTCTTTGTAAGCATTCTCAAAACTTATCATTTGTGATATTTAATACAAATATTTTACTACTCTGTTTTCTTGCTTGTTGTGTAAAGAATTCCCTTGATATAACACTTGTACATAAATTAAGGTAGATAGATTTTTTTTTATTATTATGTTATGTTGGCATGGTAGAAATATAAGCAATACACATATCTCCAATTATTCATCTATCTGTGTCTCTAAGAAGATTTTAGTGATCTAGTGATCATAGTTATACAAATTTTGTGTCTGTAGCAGTGGGTAACTGTTAGTTTAACTGCTATGTATTTACCATATTTTTGTGTTGTTTTTAATTTTCTAATTAAATTTTATGTTTATTTTAGTTTACATCATTCATTTCCACAAGATACTGAGTTACAAATTTTTCTCCACATTTTCCCCTCTGCACCACCCCAACATACTGATCTCACTGTATATCCCCTCCTCCAATCTTCTGTCTACTATATCATCCCCCCATCCTCCCTCCAACTTGCTAGTAGGGCAAGATGGATCTCCATACCCCAGTGCCTGTATATTTTATTTCCCTGGTGCACGTAAAATTACAAAAACAACAACAACAACAATTTTTAACATTTGATTTTGAAATTTAAATTACAGATTCTTTCCCTTCCTCCCTCATGACCCATGGTCACTGAGAAGATCATTAATTCACTATAGTTTGTACATGTGAAGTTACACAAAACGTTTACATACTGGACATATTCTGAAAGACTGATTCCCCCCCCCCACTTGTACTGTTCTCTACTTTGACCCTGACCCTTTTGAAGAGCATGTGCTTCTAACTACCCTCCCCCCAACCTGCCCTCCATTCCATCATCTCCCCTCTCATCCCATTCCCCCTACCGTCCTGTAAGGCAAGATACCCAATTTAGTGTCCATTTCATTCCCTTCCTAAGCCAAATTCATTAAGACTAAGGTTGACCCATTTCATTTTGCCTCCCTCTTCTTCCCCTCCCTTGTATCAGTTATCCTTTGTCTCTTCTAGATGAGATAATTTATCCCATTCTGTCTCTCCCCATATCCTCTCATTAGACTACTCTCTCACCTCTCAATTTCACCTTTAAAATATCATCCCGTCCTATTCCATTGATACTGTGCTCTTTGTCTATGTATACTTGTACACATATATACACACACTCATTTATGTATGCATATGAACATATCCCATGGTATATAGACATATGTGTATGCATGTATGTATATAGTGTGTGTACATGTATATACATATATATGTATATATTTATACACACACATACACGCACACAAACATATATATATATATATATATATATATACAAATTTATATTCCCTTCCACTATCTTCATACTTTGAAAAGTTTCATAAGTTACAATTATCATTTTTCCATGTAGGAATATAAATTTTTTTTTTTTTTAGGATATTCTACTTTTATTCTTATTTTTTTTTCTTTAAACAAATACTTTATTAACTTCTGTTTTACATCATTCATTTCCGCCAGATTTTGAGTTACAATCATTTTCCCCCCATTATTCCCCTACCCAACCTCCCAGAATAGCAGTCCCACAAGATATCGCTTCCTCCAATCTGCTCTCTCCCATACCTTCTCCCATACCCCCATCGACTTTTCCATTAGAGGAAGATGAATCTTTGTGTCCCAATGCCTGCACATCTTATCTCCCAATTATAGGCAAAAGAGTATTAATAATAGTATTTATATATATATTTGAAACATTTAATGTTACGACCTCGAATTTCAGATCCATTTCCTTCCTCCCTTGTCACCCATTCCTTCTTGGGATATAAGTAATTCAGTATATGTTGTACATGTCTAGCTATGCAAAACATTATCATAGTAGATATATTGTACAAGGCTGCTTATAATTCCCTCCCACTCATCCCACCCCCCACCTGGTCCATTCCCTACATGATCCTGTCCCTCTTCTATAGTGGGTACTTCCAACCTCCCCTCACCCCAAGGATGCCCTCCCATCCATCATCCCTCCTCTCATCCCCCTTCCCCCTATCCTGCTGCAGGTTGAGATATCCCATTTAGTATGTATGTCATTTTCTCCCTGAACCAAATTCAATGTGAATGTGGTTTTGCCTTTTTAGCCTTCCTTATTCTCCCCCTCCTTTGCAACCACTTCCCCTACATGAGATAGTTTACCCTACCATGTCTCTCCCCATCTCCTCTTGCCACTTTCCTCTCTCACCTCATAATTTCATCCCTTGAGTACTCTCCCTTCCCAACAAAATCAACCTATGCCCTCTATCCATATATAACTGTAACCATATACACACACATTCACATATGTATTCATATGACCACACACCCTTCTTCCATTATTTTCATAGTGAGAAAGATATCATCAGTCACAGTTATTGCTTTTCCATATAGGAATGTAAATAGTTCAACTTTGATAAGTTCCTTTTGATTTATTTTCCCTGATTACCTTCTCAGGCATCTCTTACTTCTTGCATCTGGATGTCAAATTTTCTATTCAACTCTGGTTTTTTCCTCAGTAATGCTTGAAAGTCCTCTATTCCACTGAATGACCATATTTTCCCCTGAAACAAAATACTCAGTTTTGCTGGGTAGGTAACCCTTGGGTTCATTCCCAGTTCTTTTGCCCTCTGGAATATCATATTCCATGCCCTTCGATCCCTCAGTGTAGAAGCTGCCAGGTCCTGGGCTATTCTGATTGTGTTTCCACAATATTGAAATTGTTTCTTCCTGGCTGCTTGTAGTATTTTCTCCTTGATCTGGGAATTCTGGAACCTGGCTATAATATTCCTAGGAGTTTTCTTTTTGGGATCTTTTTCAGGAGGTGATCAGTGGATTCTTTCAACCTCTATTTTGCCCTCTGGATCTAAAACATCAGGGCAGTTTTCCTTGAGAATTTCTTGAAGGGTGATTTCTAGGTTCTTTCCTCGATCATGGCTTTCAGGTAGTCCAATAAATTTTTAAATTGTCTCTCCTGGATCTATTCTCAAGGTCAGTGGTTTTTCCCATGAGATATTTCACATTGCCTTCTAATCTTTCATTTGTTTGGATCTGCTTAACAGCATCTTGATTTCTCATAAAGTCACTAACTTCCATTTGCTCCAGTCTAACTCTGAAGGAATGAATCTCCTCAGTGAACTTTTGAGATTCTTTTTCCATCTGGCAAATTCGACTTTTAAGGCATTCTTCTCCCCATTGCCCTTGGGCCTCCTTAGCCATTTGAGTTAGTCTATTTTTTAAGGTGTTATTTTCCTCAGTCAAGCTGTTGACCCTCATTTCATACTTTTCCTGCATCCTTCTCATTTCTCTTTCCAATTTTCCTCCACTTCTCTTATTTGATTTTTAAAGTCCTTCTTAAGGTCCTCTATGGCCTGCAACCCACTCATGTTTTCCCCTGGGGCTTTTGGAGCAGGACTTCTGAACTCACAGTCCTTTTCCCACTCTATGCCCCCAAAATAGGAGTCTAGGGTTGCATTTTTCTGTTTCCTTTGCCTTGGCATGTTGCCACTTAATTACTTGACTTTTGGGCTTGTTGCCACACTATAGCTTTAAGGCCAGATAGAGGAATTTTCGTCCCAAACATGTGGGGGGCAACTTCCGTTTCTGGCAAGCTATAAACCCACCCACAACTTCCACCCTAGATCACAATCCAGATCCAGGGAGGTTAAAGCAAGAGCGACAACCCCCCAAGACTGATCGCTGATCTCCCCACTACTTGTAGGCTGGGAGCCGAAATGCCTCTGAAAACTACACAGTGGTGTGTCTCCTCAGCAGCTTCTAGCCCCCAGGGGAGGGAGCTGACGCATTCCCCAAATACAGGTCCCAAAGTCCATAGGACACTAACCTCTTACTTTGTCCTAGGCAAGTCTATGTTGATAATTCTGGAATCTCCACAGTTCCTGGTGTTCTGGGGTTCCTCCAGCCGGCTGCTGGCCCTGCCGCCCTGGGGCTAAAACCTCGGCTCACGTGGACCTGGGCTCGGCTCGGCTCCTGCGCTCTGTGTGCTGCCGGCTCCCAGACCACTGCGCTGGTCCTTCCTGCAGGGTGCTGGGCTGTCCTCAGCGGGAGGTTAGCTTCCCTGTGTCGTTCTGTGGGTGCTGGGGCTCCAGAAGATTTTCAGAGTCCTTTTTTACATAGTTTGTGGAGAATCTGGGGGCAGAGAGGCTTGGATGAGCTGTTTCTACTCTGCCATCTTGGCTCCGCCCCCCTAGGAATATAAATTGGTCAACTTTTATAAGTTCCTCATTATTTTTTTCCTGTTTACCGTCTCATGCTTTTATTGCTTCTTGTACTTGAATGTCAAATTTTCTATTCACGTCTGAGTTTCTCATCAAGAATCCTTGAAAGTCTCTATTTCATTGAATAGCCATATTTTCCCCTGAAACAATATGCTCAGTTTTGCTGGGTATTCAATCTTAGCTCCTTTTTTTCTGTGGAATGTCATATTCCAAGCCCTGTGATTCCTTAATGTAGATGCTGCTAGATCTTGTGTTATCCTGATTCCACTATATTCTAATTGTTTCTTCTTGACTGCTTATAGTATTTTCTTCTTCATCTGGGAACTCAGAAAGCTGGCTGCAATATTCCTGGGAATTTTCTTTTTGGGATCTTTTTTTCAGGAGGTGATCATTGGATTGTTTCAACCTCTATTTTGCCCTCTGGTTCTAAAACAGAAGGGAAAATTTCCTTAAGAATTTCTTGAAAGATGATATCTAGGTTCTTTTCTTGATCATGGCTTTCAGGTAGTCCAAAAATTTTTAAATGATCTTTCCTGGATCTATATTCTAGACCACTGGAATTCCAGTAATATATTTTGCATTTCCTTATATTTTTTTTTTCATTTGTTTGGATCTGTTTAATAGTATCTTGATTTCTCATGAGGTCATTAGCTTCCATTTGCTACTATCTACTTCTGAAGGAATTATTCTCTTCAGTGAGCTCTTGAAATTATTTTCCATTTGGCTAATTTGGTTTTTAAGGCATTTTTTCTCCTCATTGTCTTTTTTGGGGGCCTCTTTTGCATTTTTGGTCAATCTATTTTAAGGTGTTATTTTCTTTAATAAGGTTATTGACTCTCTTTTCATGATTTTCTTTAATCATTCTCATTTCTCTTCCCAATTTTCCTCCACTTCTCTTATATGGTTTTCAAAATCCTTCATGAGCTCCTCCATGGCCTATAACAAGTTCATGTTTTTTTGGAAGCTTTTGGTGCAGGAGTTCTGACTTCATTGTCTTTGTCCTGTTCCATGCTTTGATTCTTTTTGAACCCAAAAAGGAATCTAAGTATGCTGTCATGGGCGGTGGAGGGGAGGGAGGGAAAGAAAATTTGAAACTCAAGGAAATCTGGAATTGAATCTTATAAACTAAAAGTAAACGAATTAATAAAGACAAAGTAAAGGAAACTAAAGTGGTATTGCTATTCTTGCTTTGCTTTCTTTGCTTACTCATGTTGCCAATCTATTCCTTTACTTTTGACCTCTTTGCCACAGTAGAACTCTACATCCAGAGGGCAGAACTTTGTCCTTAAATTGCTGGGTTTTTCCACATCTGCCAGGACTATTAATAGGGTGCTGTTTATACAGACCACACTGTCTTTTGCTCACTGGTCATTCACCTCAAGATCACCACCTAAGACTCTGAGCCAAATCCAGACAAGAGTGATTACCCTGTGAATGGTCGCTTGTCCCCCCCTAAAATCTGCAAGCCAGGAGCTCTCAAGCAGCAACTTGGAGGTGGCTGCTGCTGCACCTCCACCCCTTCTCACTCCAGGTGCAGAGGCAGGACTTTGCCTCCATTCTCCCCAATTCCAACAGAGTTCTACACTGACTTTTTACTTTGTCTTTGGCATTTATGGGCTGATATTTCTGGAAACCACCGTAGGTTCTGGTGATGCACTTGCCCGATGTCTGCTCCAGATTTTTATGTTTGGTTCTACCATGGGGCTAAAACTGCAAGCACAAGTATGGCTGGGCTTGGCTCCAGCATGCTAAAATGGAAATTTCCTGTCCACTGGCCAAGTTGCCTACAGTGGGAGATCTGTTTTTATCTGTCACTTTGGGGGTTCTGCAACTCTAAAATTTGTCTAGAGCCATATTTTATAGGTTTTTGAGGTGGTTATGGGGCAATCACTGAATTTTCTGTCTTCTACTCTGCCATCTTTGCTCTACCAAAATCTCTTTTTAAGTTTTTATTAGAGTTTCTGTTATGAGTTTCTTTCTTCATTTTGTTAGTATTATTTACAAATGCTAACTTATCTGTATTTATTTTGCATCTTACACTTTACTGGAGGTTTTTTTGTTTGTTTGTTTGTTTGTTTGTTTCCCCCCGCCATGATTTGTCTTTAATTTGACTATTATGGAGGATTATCAATCAATTTAAAAAAAATAAAATTAAAATTAAGTGTATACTGTGCACCAGGTACTGTGCTAATCTCTTAAAATACAAAATGATGCCAAAAAATCTTTCCCTGTCATAAGTGAATTTACAATTGAATGAGAGAGAAGGAATGCAAACAAATCTATTAAAAGCAAGCTATGTATAGGATAAATAGAAAGAAGCAAATTACAAAATAAATGCTCTAGTATTAAGAAGGGTGGGGGAAGGGTTCACTAAAAATATAGGATTTCTGTTGGAGCTTAAAGGCAACCAATGATCTCAGCAGTTAGAGGAAAGAAAACTTTTCAGGCATGTGTGAAAGCCAAAGAAAATGCATGAAACCAAGAGATGGAGTGTTTTATTCATGAAACATCCAGGGCATCAATGACTCTGGATTGAAGATTACATTTCGAGTACTAAGGTAAATGAAACTGGAAAGGTAGTACAGAGTTAAATTGCAAAAGACTTTGTGCCAAAAATAAGATTTTGGATTTAATACTGGTGGCAATTGAAAGCAATTAGAATATATTCACTTGTGGTAGGAGTTCAAGGAATGATATAATTAGATCTGGATTTTAGAAAAATCATTTTAGTGTTTGAATGAAGGGTAGATTGAAGTGGGGAAAGAATCAAGACAGGTACACCCACCAGTGTGGTATTGTAATAATCTAGATATAAGATAGTGAAGGCCTATACTATGGAGGTAGCATATTCAGAGGAGAGAAGGAGATGTTTTGGAGAGATGTTGCCAAGGGGAAGTCAACAGGCCTTGGCAATAGATTACATTGAGGGCCAGGGAGGGTAGTGAGAGATAGTGAAAAATTCAAGATGACTCCCACATTATTATCCTGAGGAGTGGGAAGATGATGTTGTTCTCTTGATGATAAGGAAGATTGGAAGGGAAGGGGAACATTTATTGGAGAAGATAATGAGTTCTCTTTTAAATTAATTTTGTCTGTTGGGCATCTAGTTTGAGATATCTGAAAAGCACATAGACTTGTAAGATTGGAAGTGAGCACCTTGGGGCAAGATAGATAGTTTTAAGTATAATCAACATAGAAGTACCAGTTAAGTCTATGGGAGTTGAAGATTACACCAAGTGACATAAAATAGAAATAGAAGAGAAGGACATTTCTCACTAGACAGAAGGATTTGGAGCTTGTTTTACCAAATGAGACAGAAAAAAGAATTTTAGGAGGAGAACAGGAGAGTGGTATCTCAAAAACCTAGAGAAGAGAACAGCAAGGACCAGAGAATGATCCACACTGTTTAAGACTGTAGAGGTCTAGGGGAATGAGGACTGAGAAAAGGCGATGAGATTTGACAACTAAGAGGGCATTAGAAACTTTGATAGAGCAGTTTCAATTGATTTACAAGATCAGAAACAAGATTGTAAGGAGCTAAGAGGGTGAGACAAAACAAAGAGGAGGCACCTACTAAAGTAATTTGTTTCTCTGTTTCCAGGACTTTTCCTTTATAGGGTAGATGAGAAATAGAATGAGCAGAGCTGAAAGAATCAAGATAAGGCAAAGATTATTTTCTACTTGGTCTCCTTTTAAGTCATTTTCTTATACTTTTATTTTTTGCTGTTATGTGGTCTATAAAGTACAGCTGCTTTCTGTTGTTGTTTTTACAGATTTAGCAAATTTTCTCAACTTATTTTTTGAAAATTTAATTTTTTTTAATATATGAGGGATGGTGATTATATTCAAGTTTGAACTTCTATATCTGTTCTGCAAGATATATAAATTAAATTGCTTCTTAAATGCATTCTAATCATTGGGATGATAGGATTCTCTGATCTAAAGCTGAAAAAAGATATTGTATACCAATCAATCTCTTAACATGCTCTACTTTTTTTTTTTTTTAAATCAGGCATAGTTCAATTTATTTGTTTACAAACATCTATGTGGTTGCCACAGCAGCTGCCTGGGTCCTTTGGACAGACACTCGAGTGTGAGTCTTCACAAGATGGTCGGTGAATTCCTGATAAGGAGATTTAGTGAACACAGTCTCCTTCCATAGGTCTGGGGTTAGATAGCTGTATGTTTTGGAGATGGCATCAAAGGTAGCTTTAGCGAAGTTGCCCAGATTGGCAGTACAGCCTCTTGCAGAAGTGTAGCAATCATCAATTCCAGCCATCATCAGGAGCTTTTTAGGCACAGGAGCTGAGACAATGCCAGTTCCTCTAGGGGCCGGGATCAGGCGCACCAAAACCGACCCACATCGCCCAGTGACCTTGCAGGGTACTGTGTGAGGCTTGCCAATTTTGTTCCCCCAGTAGCCACGTCTCACGGGAACGATGGACAGCTTGGCCAGAATGATAGCACCACGAATAGCTGTGGCCACTTCCTTGGAGCACTTGACACCCAGACCAACATGGCCATTGTAGTCACCAATGGCCACAAAAGCCTTGAACCTGGTACGTTGTCCAGCTCTAGTTTGTTTCTGAGCAGGCATGATCTTCAAAACCTCATCTTTCAATGAAGATCCCAGGAAAAAATCTATGATCTCAGCCTCCTTGATAGGAAGCAAGAAAAGATAGATCTCTTCCAAGGACTTGATCTTCATGTCCTTGACTAACCAGCCCAGCTTAGTGACAGGAACCCACTCTTTGTCTTCAGCCTTTCCTCCCCGGGCCCCGCGTCCGCGGCCTCGGCCTCGACCACGGCCCCGGCCTCGACCACGGCCCCCACTGCCGAAGCCACCGAGAAAGCCTCCCCGGCCTCCAACGCCGTGGCCCCCGGGGCCTCCCGCACCTCCTGAAGCACCGGCGTCGTCCGCCATTTGGTGTTCACCAGAAGTAGAAGCAACATGTTCTACTTTAACTGCAACATCTGCTGTTATTTTATTCACTCAAATAATTTGTTTTTCATTTAATTAGGTCCAATAGGATTATTTGTTTTTTCCTTTAATTTTAGTACTTTTTCCATTATATTTACCAGAACTTTTTCATATATACTCACTCGTTCCTTCAATTCTACTGTGTTCACATGTTTATTTTCTTAAGGATGTCCATTTCTCACACGAGATCTTCTTTGGGGGATTTTATAGTATTTCTAGTGCTTTTATAATACAGATTTCTTTTGATGTTTTCTCCTTATGTTATTTTAAATTGTAATGAAAACACATTAGATGGGTTGGTTTTTGTATACTGGATTTTTTTTACAGGAAATATTTGTTGGGCAGGCAGAAGAAGAGAGTAAGATCTTGGGGATGTCACAGCTTTGTAAAGTAAAGAACATCAATAAAACAATATTTTTAGCATTGCATTTGAGTAGGGTTTTTGGTATTTTTCTGATGCTAATTCTTTTGCAAAAATATCTAGAATGTTTATTTTGTGCATTTCTTTGCTGTTTTGAGTGGGTTTGTGAGATTCATATCACTACCAATTCTCTGAAATTTTCATGGATTTTTAAAATGACGTTTTCTTATTTTTTTTTGTTTTTTTGGAGGGTGAAGGCAAGGCAATTGAGGTTAAGTGACTTGCCCAACGTCAAATAGTTATTATATGTCAAGGGTCTGAGGCTGAATTTGCACTCAGGTACTCCTTTCTTCAGGACCAGTTCCTGTTCACTATGCCACCTAGCTGCCCCTATTTCCTTAAGTTGTAACTGGGAGAAAGTAGAAAATAAAAACTTTGTTTTTGTATAATTACAGAGGTTTTTTTTTTTATTTTTTTTCTTCTTTGGTAGGTGAGTAGTATTTTTTACTTTTTAATTTTTTTTTTTTTGCTTTTTGGAGGGCAATTGGGGTTGAGTGAATCCCCCAAGGTCACACAGCTGCTTTTTTGTGTTAAGTGTCTGAGGCTGGATTTAAACTCAGGCCCTCCTGACTCCAGGGCCTCTATTCACTGCACCTCCTAGCTGCTCCTGTAGTATTTTTAATTATAGAGTTAATATTATGTCAAAAAGTAGGTATGCTTAACATTTTAGCTATCCAGTTTGATTTGACCTATTCTTGTTATCTGAACCAGATAACAAAGACTTAATGTATTAGAAATTACATAATTTTATGTTTAGAATAACACCTCAGTACAATCTAGTCTTTATTTATAGACTATATTTTGTACATGAAATAGTTCAAAATTTCTTACTCAAATTTATTGAGTTACTCAATTATTTTTAGCATCTATCCTACCCTGTGCAAGGCTCTAAACTATTCTAAAGATTCAAAGACAAAAACAAAACACCCTCCTCCTTAATAAGTTTACATAGTACCGATAGATGCTTAAGGTTCAATGATTTCTTTATTGACAACTCATGACTTAAGCACCTACTATGCAAATAATGTAGTGCTACATACTAATTTCCTAGTATCTTGAGAATATATACTAAGTCTTATTTTGCATTTAAAGTTCTTAATATCCTTCTCCTGCCCCTTTCTATCTTTCTAGTCTTCTTACACATTATTCCAATCCTCAAATTTTGCAGTCATGTTACCTCAGACTACTTGCTCTTCCTTGCACAAGACATTCCATGACAATTTCCAATTCCTAGAATGAATTCCTTCCTCATTAATGGTTCTTAGTTTTTCGTACCTTCCTTTAAGATTCATCTCAAAGCCCCCATTTTAATAGATTTTCCTTTACCTTACTGAGCTGCTAGTTTCTTCCCTCTATTAGATTATTTTCCATCTACTTTATACCTATTTATCTGCATCTTGTATCATACAGTATTATTCGAGTTCTTTGAGGATAAGGACTGATTTTTGCCTTTGTTTTTCCCCAAGCACTTAGCACCACAGCTGGTACAGAGTATTTACTTAATGATTATTTGTTTATTGACAGATATGCTCCCTGCCCTCAATAGTTAACAAGCTAACAGGTGGGAAATGACCTTTATACAAAATTTGTATAAATGCACTTCTTTTTAGTTGATATGAAAGGGACACAATTTTATACAGGGATGTTAATGTTACTATTATTAATAATAGGTACACTTCTGTAGCACTAATAGGGTTTAACAAGAACTTTATTATCTCACCATATACTCACAACAATCCTAAAAGTATAGGTGGTAAAAATATCATTATTATTTTGAAAATGTGCAACTGAGGTTAATAGATATTAAATCATCCAGCCAAGATTTCATAGCTTGTAAGCTGTCAGAGACCAATATTACACCTGAACTTTCTGGTTGTATGGACAATGCTTGTTACCTAACCACATATTGTATACAACATAAAAACATTAAAAAAATGGCTGAGATTAAGCCTCCCATGAAGGATTCTCAACAATATGTGAGACAAGACCAATGTTTTGGTCTATACTTTATTATATTTCAACTCTTAATTTGACTACATAAGGATATTAAATTCCAATAATTCTTTGAAGGGAAAATAAAGCTAGAAAAGCTCATGTTCCCATTTTTATTCAATATTATGCAACCTCTGATGGAAAATGATGGAGTCGTGTTCAAATTCTGAATGAGTCTATGAAACTTCTTTACAACATGTTATAAATTAATTTGCATTTCTATCTCAGCATAGATGGTATTATGTGATGATTTTTATTTTCCTCTACAGGAAGGAAAAGGTTAATAACAATAGCAAATTATAGGTTATACAATAGTTATTCATGCGTACAGATGATAAACCACAGTGCATATCTGTAACAAATCGAACTTGAGTTATTACTACCATATATCTTCTAAAGTTCAAAGGTCATTGCAAAGCATGATATTGGGTCATCTGTAGCTACTACAACTGGCTAATTCCATGATGCTAAAAAGGTCACTGAGTAACTAATTAGAAGATAAAACAAATGTTACATTCTCTTATATGAGACTTAAGCTATCTTCTATTGGACTATCTTCTTTAAATTTCCATTTTCAATCCCCAATAATTTAAAATTAACAAAGAAGAAAAACAATTCTAATGAACATTTTAAAATTTGAGTCTAAATCATGAAAGTTCCAAATGAAAGGAACAGGTTTCCGTAAAGCAGGGCTCTAAATCTGTTTTTTTTTTTTTGATAACTCTTTTGATAAAATTGGATTCCTTTATAATCCTAAGAATTTTACTTAATATATTTTAAACTGTTCTTCTAAGCTTGAACCTATAGACAACACCAGATGAAAAAAGTTTTCCGTGGCCCCAAAATATTAAGAACTCATGTTGCAGAGGAATGCAGAATCAAAAGACCTGTGATGGAATGTCAGCTTATTAGCTTTGTAATTATAGGAAAGTTAACTAACTTGTCAGAGTTGCTATTTTCTTCATTGAAAAATGCAATCAAAATAATTTTCCATGTTTTCAAAGGATTGTAGTGATAATTTAGAATTGATATATGATTTCTGGAAAAGGTTGCACTTAAATGCATCTGCTTCTTCCTCACTTATATTTCCATATATTCTTGTTTTCATATTTTCCACATTAAAGAGGAAGGAAAACCATGGTTATTATCATCAATATTTTTGGAGGAGGGGTCATTGATGAAATAATACATGAACAATGGCCATAGAGGAAAAGAAACATAAGTAGGAACCAATAATTGAAAGCATCACTTTCTGAGATATTTTTAAGAATACTATTTACATATGACAATATAGCATGTCCCTAAAATTTTTCATTGTTCAGATTTATTGATGAGGTTATTAATAGGTCTAGACAGATAGGCAGACAGGTAGACATAGGTGTTATGCACACACACATATATAAATATATATTTTTATACATATTTGTATATCCTATGTAAATATATAGATTAGATCAATTTATTCCTGCTTGTACTTGATAAAGAATTGAGGGAAGAGAAGAAAATTTTGTAAAGAGTAGACAGATATAGCATTCACAGAATTTATGGTTTTAGATAACACATATAAATACTGTGAGTATAAGAAAATCATTACAAAATCATATATTTCAACTGCTTTTTAACCTAAAAATATAACAAATGTGGCTCTAATTTATCCATCAAAATGACAGCTAAAACTCTTACCAGACTAACAGTGACATGCATAAAGACAATTAGCTAGAAAAGTTTATTAAGCTCTGTAGAATACTCAAAGGCAAATAATGATTTGAAATTGGTATAATTTTTAAAAATTATGTATATAGAGCACATTCATTGTACTAAGCACAAAGTGGATTTCAAAAGTTATTTTAATAAACTTTTCATCTAATGAAATGAACTGCATTGCAAACTCTTTGATTTATATAATAATAATTTAAAGTTTAAAATAATTCAAACTATGAATTGGTTGAAGTTTTCATTTATTGATTAATAAAATATGTCTTGTTAAGAAATTTAATGTAAAATAATAATGCAATAGATGTATTAAACTTAGCTAAGGGAACAAGTGGTTTTGAAATTTAGAAAAATAATGAGCATAAATATATTTGGCCTTATTATTACAAATGCATCAACACAATGTGGTACAGAAGAAAGAGCACTAGATTAAGATCCAACACAGCGTGGGGAACCCGCAGCCTCAAGGCCACATTGGCCCTCTAGATTCTAAATTTTGGCCCTTTGACTTATTTCAAACTTCACAGAACAAATCCTGTTACTAAAAGTATTTGTTCTTATAAAATTTGTTTTCAGTGAAAACATCACACCCAAGAACTTTGAAGACCACATATGACATCAAGGCCTTCAGGTTCCCTATTTCTTGTTCAAGAATTTTGAATTTGAATCATGGTTCTTCCATTTAACAACTTTGTAGCTACAGAAAATAACCATTAGCTGATATGCTTATTTTCTCATCTCTACAAAACCATTATTAGAATTATTTAAACACATATCCAGGGCATTATTTTTGAAAATATGAGAAGACCAGTGGCTCTTAATAAACTTTCTTCTACAATAGACAACAGTCTTAGTCATTCATACAATGGAAGAATTTAAGGAATACAAAATCTCATTATTGAAATGTTCACTGACTAAAAAGACTATTTTATTCAATCAATCAAAATGGAGTGTTTCAACATATTTTTACCCTATGGACTCAGTGCTGGCCTGCTGAATTTCTTGATGAGGGGACACATTCTATCCTTCCTACCTCTTTCTTTGTTAATACTTACCTCTGTCTTTCTCCCCACAAAAGGCAAACAACAAGAACAACAACAGCAAACCCCACAATAGGTGTTTTTCTTATACATATACTAAAAGTGTAAATTATATATATATATAATTAGGTTGGAGGACCCTCAATTTTTTTTAATATAACATGAGGCATAAAATAGGGAGAAGTATGCTTGTAAATATATTTGTACCTTTAATTTAGCATGTTTGGTTCAGTGTCCAAAAGGATGAAATATTTCCTAGATATAGTGAGCTATTACAAGTATTTACTATAGACTCAAAAAGCAATGAAGAGACTTATGTTTTCCTCATTGCTCCTATGTCTGAGTCCTTATATTTTTCAAGGATCAAATCAGGTACCACCTTCCTTGGTATCTAAAACAGTGTAACAATAAAAAGGAGATTTAAAATAGATGTACTACAGAAACTCCAGACATAGCATGTCCACTTCAAAATTGATCCTTCCCCCTAAAATATTGCTCTGAGCATAATAACCCCTTGGAATCAATAAGTTTCAGTAGTCCATTATAAACTATAAAATGAAATATAAACCCCTTTGTTTGACATCCAAATGACTTTCTCTTTTCCCAAGCTCCTTGCATATTGTTTCTCTACTCACACTTTTTCATGCAATGATAGTGATCTATTGATTCATTCTTCAACATTTATACTGTTCTTGCTTTTATCTCCATGTCTTTGCATTAGATTATCTCCAGACCTTGATTTTCCTATCTTATCACTTATGTATTTTGAAATCTATGATTTAGTTTAACTCAGTTCAGGTACCAGATTCTACATGATCAGATTACAGAATTTCACCAAGAAGTTAATGTGCTCTATCCCCCAAATTACAGACAAATATATAGATAAGGTTAGCACTTAATAAATTTTTATTGACATTTATATTTTTTAAATGCTCTTTTACTACAACCAAAATGTATCTGTTTTGACCAATATTACCAATGCTTTCTTACCTATGAAATCTAGTGACACTGTCTTAGTCTTCATTCTTTTTGGCTGCTCTGAAATTTTTTCTCTTGTCACTCACCTTATTTGGCTCCTGTAACTATGCTTTCTCTTGGATCTCATCCTCCTTTTCTGAATGTTAATATTTTGTCTTCTTTGCTATAAAAGATTATTATTTTCCTGCACATTGATTTAGACCATTCCCTAGAATGTGCTGAGGTGGGGGAGGTGGAGGAGTAGATCCCACTTTCTTTATGTTCCCTTGCTTTGTGAATCCATTCATTCCTAACAGTCCATTTGTTATCTCTGACATATGACTTTCAAATCTGTATGTCAAATCCTAATAATTCTCCCGAACTTCAGGAATACATTATGAGTGCTTTACAACTCCACTTTGATTTCTAATAGATATTTCAAATTCAATATATTTCAACTAAATCCTATCCATAATACTTCTATATTCACACACTATATAGATGTATACGTATAGATTTATGTATACAGTCATATTTAAATATATATTTAAGTGTATACACAAATAAACCCCAAAAAGAAAATACTTGTGAACACTGATTTTACATATTAAAAAAGTCACCTGGAAGATGATTGGGATCTAGGGAAGAGTTAAAAAGTTCTGTAAATATATTGGAAATTAAGTAGCTAGTAACTGGAACTATAACCAAGTTAAAAAAAGTGAAAAGCTCAAATTCTTTGTTGTTAGGTATATCTTCAATGACAAGCAATCTGATCCTCCTCTAATAAAATGGTTTTAGTTTTACCAAATCCTTGAGATTCAGAAACAAAAATTCTCCAGACCCTAAAACCTGAAGACACATATATTACAGGATAGCTTAAAGAAGAAATTTGCTTTAGATTATTAATTTTTTTTAGTTTAATCTAATTGACTTTTTGAAAAATTCAGTTTCTCCCAAGGCCTTTCTTTAAAAAGGGCCGAAACTACTCAGTTTATTCCACTCTACATCTGCTACCCTGACTGATATTTTTTTCAAATCCAGAGAAAAAAAAATTCTCCCCCAGGGAGATCACTCCTATTGTCCATGCACCTCAGTGAGCCCAACTTTTTTTACCCCTTTTTCTTGTTGCCCCCGCCCCCCATTTGAGTTTTTTGAAAAATTGTGGTTAAAGGGACCATCCCTCGGCTCACTTCTAGCCCTATTCACTGGATGGTTGTTGTTTCACTGACAGAGAGGCCTGGGAAAGACTTCAGCTGAAGAAAGACAACATAGCCTACTGCATGCTGGGCATTCTTCAGTTGTCATGAACTGTAACTTGTCAATGAACCAAGATGAGTGGAGGAGAAAGTGAAGTTTGTGTCTTTACACAGACCTATCTCATTCAAATCCAATTCCTTTTTTAAGTCATGTAATCATTTTTGTTATGTGGCTTATATTTCTCTTAATTCTTATATTTTGAATATAATATTAATTTCAAAAGAATTAGTAAAGTCTTAAAAGTCTGAGAACTTATCAAATGTCCACTTTTTTTTCCAATTAAAGATAATATATCACTGTGCAGGGTGTAACATTATTTTATATATATATATATATATATATATATATATATATATATATATATATATATATATATATTTTTTTTTTTACGAGAGCCCCAGTTCCATTGTTCTTTAATATATTGTGTTCCAAGGCCTGTGGTCATTTAACATCTATGGTGCTAAGTTTTGTGTAATACTAATTTTGTTTCCATAATATTTACATTGTTTTAATCTTGATACTTTTAACATTTTTTCTTTGAGCTGGGGATTTTGGAATTTGCCTATGATATCCCTTACTTTTTCTCATAGAATATCTTTTAGAGGGTGATCAATGGATTGCTTTTTTCTCTTTCTACTTTCCCCCCCTTGTTCTAAGGATTCAGGACAATTTTCTTTGATTATTTCTTTTGTTTAAAAATTCATTTTTTGATTATCATTTTCAGTTATTTCAGTTATTTTTATATATTCTCTTCTTGATCTATTCTCCAAATCTGTTGTTTTTCTTATATGATTCTTCACTTTCTCTTCTATTTTTTCATTATTCATATATTGTTTAATAATTTCTTCATCTCTTGTAATTTCACCAGCATTACTTTGCCCAATTCTGATTTTCAGGGTGTGATTTTCTTCCTTAAGATTCTGGATCTCTTGGGGAGTGGAGCCAAGATGGCAGAGTGACTTACAAGGACTTACTTGAGCTCATCCACAATTACCTCAAAGAACTTTTTAAAAATTACTCTAAATGAATTTCAGAGCTACAGAAGCCACAAAATAACATAATGGAATATGTTTCCAGCTTAAGACAGCCTGGCAAGCTGATACGGAAAGGTCTGTCACCCTGGGCTGGGGGTGGAGCACAGTCCAATTGCGATCATGCCAACAGAGACAGACAGCACAGACAGGCAGAACTAGACCTCAGGGGATTGAATCCCTGGAAGCTGAGGTGGTTTCCAGACTTCACAATCCATAAACACCTAAAAGAAAGTAAAAGATCAGTGTGGAAAATATTTTGCAACTGAGTGAGAGAAGAGTGTGGTCTGGCCCCTGTCTCAAGAGCAGCTGATGTGTCATCAGTGGCAGATATTGCTGCTACCACAGTTGCTTCCTATGCTCCAGGCCTACAAAACACGGGGGGATGAAGTGAATGAGCAGAAAGCAATTGCAAAAATACTTCTGCTGGCACAGAGCCAGAAATCTCTTCTTTTGCCCTGATTTAATCTGGGTCCCAGGCTTGGGTGGAAGTCCTGGGGTTATAAATACTGTTGTGATAGAGCCTGTTGGGTCTGTATGGAGGCACTCCTCCTTACAGGTCTGAGGCGGGTGCCTAAATGTACTCTTAACACAGCTGTGCAAAACCCTAGAAATTTGGGACAGAATACTCTCCACTCTGGAAGCAGATTTCTACCATGACAAAGAATTCAAAAGTCAAATATTTGGTTGGCAAGAGGAGCAAACAGAGGAAGAGCAATCAGACTATAGATTATTTTTTGGTGACAAAGAAGATCTAAACATAGAACCAGAAGAAGACAACAATGTCAGAACTCCTGTATCTAAAGCCTCCAAGAAAAAATATGAATTTTTCACAGGCCATGGAGGAGCTCCAGAAGGATGTTGAAAATCATGTAAGAGAGGTAGAGGAAAAATTGTGAAGAGAAATGAGAGAGTTGCAAAAAAATCATGAAAAACGAGTCAACAGCTTGCTAAAGGAGGCCCACAAAAATACTGAAGAAAATAACACCTTAAAAATAGACTAAATCAAATGGCAAAAGAGATCCAAATAGTCAGAGAGGAGAAGAATGCCTTAAAAAGCAGAATAGATCAAATGGAAAAGCAACTTAGCTCACTGAAGAAAATAATTCATTCAAAATTAGATGGTAGTGAAGGGAAGATAATGATAAATTAAGATGTTATAAAACAGATCCAAAAGAAAGAAAGAAAAAAGAGAAGACAATGTGAAGTATCTCATTGGGGGAAAAAAAAAAACATGACAAATAGGTCCAGAGACATAATTTTTAAAAATGTACTACCTGAAAGCCATGATCAAAAAAGAGCCTGCACTTCATCTACAAAAAAATTATCAAGGAAATCTGCTCTCATATTCTAGAATCACAAGATAAAATAGAAATTGAAATAATCCAACAATCACCTATTGAAAAGGATCCAAAAAAGAAAACATCTATTAATATTGTAGCCAAATTTCAGAGTTTTCAGGTCAAAGAGAAAATATTAAAAGCAGTTCAGGAAAGAACATTTTGAGTATTGTGGAAACAGAATAACCAAAACACAACATCTAGCAACTTCTACCATAAAGGATCAAAGGTCATGAAATATGATATTCTAGAGGTCAGAGGAGATAGATTTAAAACAACAAAAAAAATCACCTACCCAGCAAAACTGAGTACTAATACTTCAGGGGAAAATATGGACATAGGACGAAATAGAAGCTTTTCAAGCATTCTTTTTTTTTTTTTTTTAAAGCAATTGGGGTTAAGTAACTTGCTCAAGGTTACACGGCTAGTCATGATTTATGTGTGGGTGCTCATTTTCTGAGGCCGGATTAGATCTCGGGTCATCCCAACTCCGAGGCCGGCACTCTTACTCACTGCCCCACCTAGCCACCCCTCAAGCATTCTTGATGAAATGTCCAGAGGTGAACAGAAAATTTGACTTTCAAATACAAAAATAAAGAAAAGCATGAAAAGGTAGAGAGGAAGAGAAATCATAAGGAACTTACTAAAATTGAGATGTTTACATTCCTCCATAGAAAGATGATATTTTCTCAGTATAAGGATAGCTGAAAGGAATATGTATGTGTGTGTGTGTGTGTGTGTGTGTGTGTGTGTGTGTGTGTGTGTAGATGGATGTATGAGTGTATAAATGTGTACATGTATAAATGGACAGAGGGAACAGGGTCAGTTGAATATGAAAGAGTGATATCTAAAAATAAAATCAAGGGGTAAAAGAGGAATATATTGGAAAAAAAACATAAAGGGAGAGATAGAATAGGGTAAATTGTCTCACATAAAAGTGGCAAGAGGAAGTTATTACAATGGAGAGTAAAAGCAGGGAGCTGAAAGTCAACCTTACTCTCATTGAATTTGGCTTAAGGAAGAAATAACATAAACACTCAATTGGGTGTCTTACACTATATGAAATTTCGGGGAAGGAGATAAGTAGGGGTATGATAGAAGGGGGGAAGATTGGGGAAAGGGATAATGAGAAGCAAAAAGTATTTTGAAGTTATATGGTCAAAGGAGAAAATAGAATAAGTAGGGGTATAATAGGATGGAGGGAAACATATTTAATCTTTCTCATCATGTCTACTATGGAAATGTTTTACTTAACTACACACGTATAACCTATATTGAATTTCTTGTCTTCCAAGTGGAGGTGAAGTGAGAAGGGAAGAAGGGAGACAATCTGAAGCTCCAAGTTTTAAAAACAAGTGTTTAAATTGTTATATGCAACTGGAAAATAATATATCCATGCAATGGGGTAAAGAAATCCTGCTAGCACTACAAGAATATAAGAGTGAAGGGGGTAAGGGGAGAAATATAAGAAATATAAGAAGCCAGACTGGGGAAAGTAGTAATCAGTATGCTTGCCATCTTGGGATTGGGAGTAGAGGAGAAATGGAGAGAAAATCTGGAACTCAAAATCTTGTGGAAATGAATGATGAAAATTAAAAGTAAATAAATAAATAATGAAAAAGTGAGAAAAATATAACAGATCTCCTTTTCTAATTGTTTGTCTTTCCTTTCATACACTTCTCCTTTTTCTTGCATCATTTCTATTTTTTTGAAGTTTTTCCTCCATCTCTGTCATTTTATTTTTGAAGCTTTTGTAAGGTCTTCAATGAATTCTATTTGGCCAGGTGTCCATTTGCTTGCTCTTCAGGGATCTCTTTACTTTGATATCCTCCTCTAAAAACGAACCCCAGTCATCTCTATTTCCATAATATGTTTCTATGATTGGATCATTTCTTTTTTGCCTGTGCATTTTTTTGGAAATAGCTCAATTATCTGTAGTCACCTCTAGCCGTGTGGTTTGGGAAATGGTGCCTCTTGTCCCACATGTTCAGTTCTTCCCTCTAGCTTAGAACCAAATCCAAATCTCCAACCTCTTTTAAGTGGCCACAGCCAGGGTCTTTCTGCCCCGCTGCTTCTGCACTCACTGGTCATGTGCTGATTGCTTCTTTCCCCACACTGCTCTTCATATCACAGCTGAGTCTGGCATTCCTGGTCAACAGAGGCTTCCTCAATCTTCCCCAGCAAAAACACCCATCTCCCCTCATCTGTAGAAATTCTGTTGACTGGGACCAAGGCAGCCTCTCTAACCAACTAACCCCAGGACATGCTGCTTGTTATTTAAGAGGCTAGCAGCTTTATGTTAAAATGGAAACTAGCCCAGAGGTCTTCACTCTTCCCAGGGACCAAACCTCTTCCTGGGAATTTTCTTCTGATCTTCTTCCATTGTCCCAAGGGGACCCCAGTTGTGTCCCTGTTCTTTATCTCCATCCACTCTTTGTTCACCCGAAGGTTTTATTTTAACCCTTTTGTAGGGGAAAATCTTGAAGTCTTGCAATATTATGACCGAATCTGGCATCTTCCCAGAATCCTCTCTCCATGCCATAATTTTTGAAAATGAAGTACGAACCACAATGCATTGTTTAACCAGCATTTGATTGTAACTTCCCTGAGGGCAGGGATTGTCTTTCTTTTTATAATGTATCCCTAGTATTTAGCACAGTGCCTAACACAGAGCAGGCACCTAATACATTTTTCTTAGATTGAATTGGATCCTATTAAGATAAATGGAAGAGTGCTGTCCCTAGAGTGAGGAGGACCTGAGTTCAAATCCCTCAGACACTTGACACACTTATTAACTCTGTGACCTTGGGCAAGTCACTTAACCCCAATTACATTGCCTTTTCCCCTATAAAAAAGATTAAAGGAAAAAAGCCGTGTTAAGGTATAAGGTCTGTCTAAAAGACTGAATGACTCTGACCTAAGTTGTGGCATAGAAATAATGTTAACTTTGGAGTCAGAGGAACTGATGTCAAATACTTCTTGTGTGACCTGGGACTATTTACTTAATTTCTCTACTTTTCAGTTCCTCCTTGCTTAATATGAGAAATCTGGTCCAGATGATAATTTGAATTCTTTTTAGCTCTGGCATTTGAATGATGGGATGGGAAAGGGGAGAACGCAGGCAACAGTGTTAAGTGCTTTACATAAATATTAGATCATTTTTATCCGTACGGCCCTGAGGGTGAGGTGCTATTATTGTCCCCATCTTATATTTGAAGAAACTGAGATAACCAGAAATTGTGACTTGCTCAGGAACACAGAGCTAATAGTAGCTAAAACTGGATAAAAGCTCTGTTCTACTTGACTTGCAGGCTTTGCTCTATTTTTTTTTAAACAAATGCTTTATTAACTTCTGTTTTACATCATTCATTTCTGCCAGATTTTGAGTTGCAATCATATTCCCCCCATTATTCCCCTACCCAACCTCCCAGAATAGTAGTCCAACAAAATATTGCTTCTTCCAATCTGCTCTCTCCCATATCTTCTCCCATACCGCCATCGACTTTTCCATTAAAGGAAGGTGAGTCTTTGTGTCCCAGTGCCTGCACATCTTATCTCCCAATTATAAGCAAAAGAGTATTAATAAGAGTATTTATATATATTTGAAACATTTAATGTTAAGACCTCGAATTTCAGATCCATTTCCTTCCTCCCTTGTCACCTATTCCTTCTGGGGAGATAAGTAATTCAGTATATGTTGTACATGTCTAGCTATGTAAAACATTATCATAGTAGATATATTGTAGAAGGCTGCTTATAATTCCTTCCCACTCATCCCACCCCCACCTGGTCCATTCCCTACCTATCCTATCCCTCTTCTATAGTGGGTACTTCCAACCTCCCCTCCCCCCAACAATGACCTCCCATCCATCATCCCTCCTCTCATTCCCCTACCCCCTATCCTGCTGCAGGTTGAGATATCCCATTTAGTATGTATGTCATTTTCTCCCTGAACCAAATTCAATGTGTATGTGGTTTTGCCTTTTTAGCCTTCCTTATTCTCTCCCTCCTTTGCAACCACTTCCCCTTGCTTCTTCTACATGGGATAGTTTACCCTACCCTGTCTCTCCCCATCTCCTCTTGCCACTTTCCTCTCTCACCTCATAATTTCATCCCTTGAGTATTCTCCCTTCCCAACAAATTCAACCTATGCCCTCTATCCATATATAACTGTAACCATATACACACACATTCACATATGTATTCATATGACCACACACCCTTCTTCCATTGTTTTCATAGTGAGAAAGATATCATCAGTCATAGTTATTGCTTGTGCATATAGGAATGTAAATAGTTCAACTTTGGTAAGTTCCTTTTGATTTCTTTTCCCTGTTTACCTTCTCAGGCATCTCTTGCTTCTTGTGTCTGGATGTCAAATTTTCTATTCAATTCTGGTTTTTTCCTCAAGAATGCTTGAAAGTCCTCTATTCCACTGAATGACTATATTTTCCCCTGAAACAAAATATTCAGTTTTGCTGGGTAGGTGACCCTTGGGTTCATTCCCAGTTCTTTTGCCCTCTGGAATATCATATTCCATGCCCTTCGATCCCTCAGTGTAGAAGCTGCCAGGTCCTGGGCTATTCTGATTGTGTTTCCACAATATTGAAATTGTTTCTTCCTGGCTGCTTGTAGTATTTTCTCTTTGATCTGGGGATTCTGGAACCTGGCTATAATATTCCTGGGAGTTTTCTTTTTGCGATCTTTTTCAGGAGGTGATCTGTGGATTCTTTCAACCTCTATTTTGCCCTCTGGATCCAAAACATAAGGGCAGTATTCCTTGAGAATTTATTTAAGGGTTATTTCTGGGTTCTTTCTTTGATCATGGCTTTCAAGTAGTACAATCATTTTTAAATTGTCTCTCCTGGATCTATTTTACAGGTCAGTGGTTTTTCCCATGAGATATTTCACATTGCCTTCTAATCTTTCATTTGTTTGGATCTGCTTAACAGCATCTTGCTTTCTCATAAAGTCATTAGCTTCCATTTGCTCCAGTCTAACTCTGAAGGAATGAATCTCCTCAGTGAACTTCTGAGATTCTTTTTCCATCTGGCAAATTCAACTTTTTAAGGCATTCTTCTCCTCAATGCCCTTTTGGGCCTCCTTTGCCATTTGAGTCAGTCTATTTTTTAAGGTGTTGTTTACCTCAGTCAGGCTGTTGACCCTCATTTCATACTTTTCCTGCATCCTTCTCATTTCTCTTTCCAATTTTCCTCCACTTCTCTTATCTGATTTTAAAGTCCTTCTTAAGGTCCTCTATGACCTGCAACCTGCTCACGTTTTCCCCTGGGGTTTTTTGGAGCAGGACTCCTGACTTCACAGTCCTTTTCCCGCTCTATGCCCCCAAAATAGGAGTCTAGGGTTGCATTTTTCTATTTCCTTTGCTTTGGCATGTTGCCAGTTAATTGCTTGACTTTTGGGCTTGTTGCCACACTATGGCTTTAAGGCCAGATAGAGGAATTTTCGTCCCGAACGTGTGGGGGGCAACTTCTGTTTCTGTCAAGCTGTAAACCCACCCACAACTTCCACCCTAGATCACAATCCAGATCCAGGGAGGTTAAAGCAAGAGTGATTATCCCCCAAGACTGATCGTTGGATCTCCCTACTATTTGCAGTCCAGGAGCTGGAGCTACCTCTGAAAACTACAAAATGTAGTGTCTCCTCATCGGCTTCTAGCCCCCCGGGGTGGGGGGGGAGCCGACACATTCCCTAAATACAGGTCCCATAGTCCATAGGACACTAACCTCTTACTTTGTCCTAGGCATGTCTATGTTGATAATTCTGGAGTCGCTACAGCTCCTGGTGTTCTGGGGTTCTTCCGGCGGGCTGCTGGCCCTGCCGTCCTGGAGCTAAAACCTCGGCTTACGTGGACCTGCGCTCAGCTCAGCTGCACGATGCCAGGTCCTAGACCACTGCGCTGGTCCTTCCTGCAGGGCTGCTATCCTGTCCTCAGTGGGAGGTTAGCTTCTCTGTGTTGTTCTGTGTGTGCTGGGGCTCCAGAAGTTGTTCAGAGTCCCCTTTTACATAGTTTGGGGGGAATCTGGGGGCAGAGTGGCTTGGACGAGCTGTTTCTACTCCGCCATCTTTCCAAAAAATCGCTTTGCTCTATTTTTAAACTACATGGGAACAAATCTTAGAGAAAGCAGAAAGTTGTTTTTTTGTTGTTGTTTCTGTTTTTCCCCAAAATATCAGATATAGTTGCTTGAAATAAACATTTTCAAACATTATGTGGAAAACAAAGGCAAGGGGGAAGGTGATACAGCTTGATTCTTTTTCAAATAGTTTCATGAATAACTATCTATGCAGTGATATTGGCAGTACAGCATAAAAAACTTGTTTTCTATAGCATAGCACCAGAACGAAAGGTCATATCTGCTTATGATGACAGAATACTAAATACTCACACTGAGGTTTTTTTTTTTTGTTTGTTTGTTTTTTGTTTTTGTTTTTTGTTTGTTTGTTTGTTTGTTTTTTTGTTTTTTGTTTTTTTTTTGCTTTTTGGAGGGCAATTGGGGTTAAGTAACTTGCCCAAGGTCACATGGCCCGGTTTTTTTATTTGTGTCTGCGTTAAGTGTCTGAGACTAGATCTGAACTCAGGTCCTTCTGACTCCAGGGCCGACACTCTACTCACTGGGCCACCTAGCTGCCCCAAAGTGGTAAGTTTTTAAAGGAGTAGGTAAGCTTCAAGTTAGTAGTAGCTGACAGGAATTGGTTTGTAAAATATATTTAATGATTAGTTTACTGAAAACTAAAGGGCATATCATCGAGTTGAATGATCACAATCTTTGTGAGAAATAGCAACCTGATCCACTTACCAATAGGAAGCATATTTATATTTTTCTCCCACTAAGATAGCATAACATAATTGTGCTAAAGATAAACAGCTACAATAACTTTCACTATAACTGCTCTGACCTGTGAGAGATGCTTATTTGAAATCCTTTAGACATCGAAACATGGATTTTTTTTAATCTCCTAATTTAAATTATTTGAAAGAAGGCGTTTTGCTGAGGCATTCATCCTTGTAGAATCTCCAAAGAAAGAGCTAGTAGGCAGGGAAGCCTACATAATGGGCTAAATGCCTAGGTATGTTATTACAAACTAAAGGAGTAGGTAGTACCATAGTGAGTTACCACAAAATTCATATTGTGTCGTGACATACTCTTGTACATAGCTTCATTAAAGACCTCTTCCATTTTGATTTAAAGCAATATCCTGTAAATGCTTAATAGATGTTCTTTAAATGAAATTGAAAAGTAATTGATATTGAAAAAATCTAAAATTAAACTCAGAGATTGTTGTATACATAATTCACATAGATGCACACAAACACACACACACACACACACACACACACACACACCCCAAAACAAAAAAAAAGCACAAAAACAAATCCTTGGATTATCTAATAAATCATTGCTGTGGTGAAGTTCTGAGTCAACCTCAAAAATGTTGGGTTACCACCAGAACTGATTGAATGTAGACAGGTAGGTTTTTTTGTCCTGAAGGGATTCACTTGGAGAGTCTCCAAGCTATATAAGGACATTTATTGGGAGGACACACTCAAGCAGGCCCTATTTCCATGTGGGAGAGAAAGAGCAATTACTGGCCTTAGCTTTCTGGTCTACATAGTTTTATAGAACAGGGGAATAAGAGAATGGGGGAAGGAGCAAGCAGGTCTCTGGAATGCTTGGATTATCATGTGTTCTGTAAGTGCCTTTATCATACAGATAAGCAAGGACAACAGGAAAGGGGGAAGAGGAGTACTGCTGTGAAATCCATACAGATAAGTAAAGTGAACAGGAAAGAGGAGGGAGAGAGCTGTTCTGTACTGTCAAGTAAATGGGGTGATTTGTGAAAGCACACAGGTGTGGGGCTTCAATACATAGTCTTCTTTGATTACTTCTGGCTGGTCATTGCCTGCACCTTATCTCATATGTCATATCCTGTACACATCCTCTACCTTGGACTTTCCTTTCTTTCTTGCCTCATCAACTGATTAAAAGGCTGACATTATAAATATATTTAATCTTTTAGGTATGTGAAGAACCAACCTCAAAAGGATGCTTTTCATTTATTAGTACTACAGTATTCTCCATTACCCAGTATTCACTAACTACCTTTATAAAGATGACACACTGACTTTTTGTTTCTTATCTTTCCATTTTACATTCATAACTTATTTTCTTTGATAACCTAAATTTCATTTATCCTTTTGAATACCACTTTGCTTTTTGAATTTCTTCCCCCACCCTTACTTTTATTAAGATCCTTTTACATCTTTTTTTGCTGTTTCCCAGCAACAGTCAGCCATTACCTTATTAAAGACCATAAATAGTGCTAATCAACATGCAATTAATAAGGCTCTAATTATTTCTTAGAGTCACTACTCAGGTGACACAGTGTCAGTCCTTTTAGTTTACATATTGGAAACTCATGGTTAGGATTTTCCTTAGGTGGTTGGCAATTTTTAGTCAAAGTAAATTATCATGTTGTGCTTTGTATTCCAGTGAATAAGCTCAAAGGCCAAATCACAATAACATCCAGTTAAGATAGAAAGCAACTAATGGAGATAGACCTTTGAGGAAGCATAATGACTTGTTATCTTCCTTACGTAACTCTCATTCACTTGGGTTGCCTGGCAAAGAAATCAGGATTCCCTCACACAGATGAATCCCACTGATCAAAGAAGATTCTGAGGAAATTGAATAATATTTGAGTTACTAAGAGGAATTTGAATCATAAAGTCCTTTAAACAAGAATCTTCTCCTGAAACATTTTAAAAAGTTTATTTCATCCATACTTTAAAAACAAAATGCAAAAGGTATCTTTTTTTAATTTTTTTTTTATTTTTTGTAGTTTTTTTTTAATTTTTTAGTTTGCATCATTCATTTCCACAAGATGTTGAGTTACAAATTTTCTCTAGATTTTCCCCTAACCACCACCCCAAAAAAGTGATCCCACTGAGTATCCCCTCACCCAATCTGCTTTCTCTTATATCTTGCTGCATCCCCCCTCCAACTTTCCAGTAGGGCATGGTGGGTCTCTATGCCCCAGTGCCTGTATTTTTATTTCCTAGTTACATGTAAATCAACAACAACAACAACAACAATAATGATAATAATATTAATAATAATAATTATTATAATAATTATTATTATTATATTTCTAAAAATGTGATTTTGACTTTTGAATTCCAGATTTTTTCCCTACCTCACTCATCACCCACCTCTACTGGGAAGATAAGCAATTCAATATAGGTTGTACATGTGTACCTATGCAAAACATTTCCATAGTGTATATATTGTGAAAGACTGACTATATTTCCCTCAATCCCATCCTACCCCCCAGTTGTTGTATACTCTACTTTGATCCTGTTCCTTTTCAAATGTGGGTGCTTCCAACTTCCCTCCCCCCCAGAGTGTCCTACCTTTCATCATCCCCCCTCTCATATTCTTCCCCACTATTCTCCTGTAGGGTGAGATACACTCTTTATTGTGCATGTCATTCCCTCCCTAAGCCAAATTCATGGAGAATAATGTTGACTCATTCTGTTTTGCCTTCCTGATCTTGACGTCCATTGTAAGAGTTTTCCCTTGCCTCTTCTATATGAGATAATTTACCCCATTCTATCTCTCCTCATTTCCTCTCATTATATTACTCTCTGACCTCTTAATTTCACCTTTTAAGTATCATCCCTTTGTATTCAACTGGTCCTGTGCTCTCTGTCTATGTAGAGGTATATGTATACCTCTACACATATATACACATACTCATAAGTATTCACAAGCCCATATACCCTCCTATATAGACAAAATATGTATGTATATATATACAGATATTTATGTATGTGTGTATAGACATTTCTATTCCCTTCAACTTTTCTAATATTGAGAAAAGGTTCATAAGTCAAAATTATAATTTTTCCATGTAGGAATGTAAGTAGTTCAACTTTGATAAGTTCCTTATGATTTCTTTACCCTGGTTACCTCTTTATGCTTGTATTGTTTCTTTTATCTGAACGTCAAATTTTCTATTCAACTCTGTTTTTTGTTTGTTTGTTTGTTTGTTTGTTTATCAAGAATGTCTGAAAGTCCTCTATCTCATTGAATGACCATATTGTTCCCTGAAACTTTAACATTCAGTTTTGGATAGGTGATCCGTGGTTTTAATACCGGCTCCTTTGACCTCTGGAATATCATATTCCACACCCTTATGTTTATTGTGTTTCCACAATATTATAATTGCTTCTTCATGGCTTATCATTGTATTTTCTCCTTGATGTAGGAGCTCCAGGACCTGGCTATAAAAATCCTAGGTGTTTTCTTTTTGGGATCTTTTTCAAGAGGTACTCAGTGGATCCTTTCAACTTCTCTTTTACTCTCTGGTTCTTAAACATCAGGGCAATTTTCCTTGATAATTTTTTGAAGGATGATTTCTAGGTTCTTTTTTTGACCATGGCTTTCAGGTAGTCCAATAATTTTTAAATTATCTCTCCTGGATGTATTTTCCAGGTCAGTGTTTTTTTTTTTTTCAATGAGATACATCACATTCCTTTCTACTTTTTTTCATTTGTTTGGATCTGTTTAATAGTATCTTATTTCTCCTCATAAAATCACCAGTTTCTATTTGCTCCAACTTAATTATGAAGGAATGACTCTCTGCAATGACCTTTTGAGATTCTTTTTCCATCTCACAAATTCAGCTTTTTAAGGCATTCTTCTCCTCATTGCCCTTTTGGGTCTCCTTTGCCATTTGAGTTAGTCTATTTTTAAAATGTTGTTTTCTTCACTCGGGCTGTTGACCCTCATTTCATACTTTTCCTGTATCCCTCTCATTTCTCTTCCCAATCCCCCCCCCCCAACTTTTCTTATTTGATTTTTAAAGTCCTTCTTAAGGTCCTCTATGGCCTGTAACTCGCTCATATTTTCCTTTGGGGCTTTTGGATCAGAACTTCTGACCTCACAGTCCTCCTCCTGTTCTATGTTTTGATCCTCTTTGCCCCCAAAATAGGAGTCTAATGTTGCATTTTTTGGTTTAATTTGTTTCCTTTGCCTTGGCATGTTGCCACTTAATTACTTGACTTTTGGGCTTGTTGCCACAGTATGACTCTGCCACCAGATTGGGGAGCTTTCATCCCGAACTTATGGGGAGACAACTTCCATTTCTGGCAAGCTGGATATCCACCCCACGACCTTCCCCCCAGACCACAATCCAAATCCAGGGAGGTTAAAGCAAGAACGATTGCCCCCCCCCCCCCCCCCGCCCCAAGACTGATTGCTGGATCTCCCTACAGTTCACAGGCCAGGAGCTGGAGCTGCCACTGAAAACTACAAAATGGTTTGTCTCCTCAGCAGCTTCTAGCCCGCAGGGCAGGAAGCAGATGCATTCCCAAAATAGTGGTCCCAAAGTCGGTAGGGCACTAACCTCTCACTTTGTCTTAGGCATGTCTGTGTTGATACATTTGGAATCACTACAGCAGCTTGTGTTCTGGGGTCCCTCCAGCTGGCTGCTGGCCTGGCTGCCCTGGGTTTAAAACTGTGGCTCAGGTGGACCTGGGCTCAGCTCTCTGCACACTGTGCACTGTGCTGCAGGCTCCCAGAGTGCTGCACTGGTCCTTCCTGCAGTGCTGCTGGGCTCTCCTCAGTGGGAGGTTAGCTTCTCTGTATCGTTCTGTGGGTGACGAGGCTCCAGAAGTTGTTCAGAGTCCCCTTTTACATAGTTTGGAGGTAATCTGTGCGGAGAGTGCCTTGGATGTGCTGTTTCTACTCCGCCATCTTGGCTCTACCCAGAATTTTTTTTTTAAAATTGACTTGAAATACTCTGTGCTAATGCTTTAGGAGTGGCAAATACCAGAACATATACCCCCGTCTTTGAGGAAATTATAACCTACAGTAGTTGAGAAGACCAGATTTACACACATGTGAAGTTACAAAAAACATCAACAACAATATACCATTAAATAATAACAGAAGTCAATAATATGTGGTCAAGCAGTAAAATATACCATTTGGACTTAGGATTTAAGAGAGGTGCAAAGTTCATCATCACAGTGAACACACTTGTTCAAATTTATCAAAGCATAATCAAAGAATACAGTGTGAATGTATATGACCAGCTTGAATATAATACTGAGGTCTCTTTTATGCTAATTATAGGAAAGGTCACAGAACATGATATACCCAACAAGGAACTCATTAGACTCAATAATTTGAGTCACAGAACATTTGGGGCTTGATCAGGAACGAAAAAGTCTGTATGTATGAATACACCACCATAGGTTAAGAAGATCCCAGGAATCTTTAACAATAAGAATAAATAGAGATAAAGATGGACACACAGTTTGAAACAATTCTTTTAGTGTTCAGTGACTGCAACTGTAGTTTTTTTCAAAGTTATTTCTGTGTACATCAACCTCCACTTTTCCTATCCCCAATCTATTTTTAGTGAAAGGTGATCTACTCTGACCATCCTGTCTCAGAAGATAGACAATTCTGTCCCCCAACATCAATTTGGTCTGGACTTGTCAATGTGTCAGTGGATGAAGTCACTCTGTGTAAATTCTCACTAATAGAAACTCTTCAGTTCAGATCCACAACCATCTGTAACTTACATTTTTAGTGTTGTCTAGGGTTAAACAACAGGATCAAACAGAGAAATAGAACTCTGGCCTTCTTGACTCCAATACTGTATACACTATGCAAAGCTACCTCTCATTGGATATTAGAGGAAAACAAAATAAATCTGAGTTGTACTCTTCAGGGGAGGCTTAACTGTGAGGATCACAATTATTCTATCCCTTGATGAATTGTTAGTATATGACATAAAATATATAAAGGATAAGGGCAAGCAATTCTAAGTGAAAAGGATAGCAAACCAAAAAGTAAATGCGTGAGAATAAAGGGAACACTAAATAGTCAAATCTTTATGAAGTAGTATGAGAATAGTGAGAGAAACAATGAAAAAATATATAGGAGTCGGAACCTATCCATAGTAATGTTACAGTTTCTATCATTAGTTCCAGATTTTATCGTACTGAAATAAACTTATAATAATAATATGGCATATTTTAAAACTCTTTAAAATTTACGAAGCACTGTATTGGCTAATAAAGCAGAAAAGGAAATGATTAATGTGGTAGATGTTGGAAAATTGTTACAGTAATGCATTGTTTTTGGAGTTGTGAACTTATTCAACCACTCTTGAGAACAACTTGGAACTGTGCCCAAAGTACTATAAAATTGTGCATGCACTTTCATTCAGCAATACCACTAATAAGTCTATAAACCAAAATGACCATAAAAAAGGGGAAAGAATCCATATGTGCAAAAATATTTAATGGTAGTTCTATTTGTCGTGGCAAAAAATTGGAAATTATTATGATGCCCATCAATTGGGGAATGGCTGTAAAAGCAATGGTTTTATGAATGGAATAGAATAGTATTGCCCTATAAGAAATGATGGGAAACTGGATTTTAGGGGAAAAGAACTGGAAAGACTTACATGAACTGATGCTAAATGAAGTAAGAAGAACCAGAAGAACATTTTATGCAGTAACAGCAAGACTATAATGATCAACCACGATAGACTTATCTTTTCACATCAATATAATGATTGAATATCATCCAAAACCTCATGAAGGAAAACATTATCCACATTCAGAGAAAAAAAAAAAAAAAACAACTATGGGATCTGAATGCAGATTGAAGCATACTATTTTCCTTTTGTTTCCTTTCTTTTGGTTTTCACATTTTGTTCTGATTCTTCTTTCACAACATGACTAATGTGGAAATATATCTAACATAATTGTATATGTATAACCTATATTAGAGTATTTGCTGTCTCAGGAAGGAGGGAGGGAATATAGTGAGGGAGAAAAATTTGGAACTCACAGTCTTTTAAAAGTGATTAGTTGAAAATTATTTTTAAATGTAATTGGAAAAAAATAATATTAATTGGTAAAAAATAAACTTATATATATATATATTTATATGTGTGTGTGTGTATGTGTGTGTGTCTGTGTGTGTGTGTGTCTGTGTGCTTATACATATATGTGAGTGTGTGTTGCTACAGAAAATATATGATTCACCCTGGCAGAGTGAAAGTAATCTTGGCATTGACAAGACCTAGGTTTCACCTCTGATTTTAACATATACCGACTGTGTAGCCCTCCACACCTAGCATAATGGTGGCAGGGCAGTTCACTTAAACTACATTTTAAGAGAGCATGATAATCTGTACTTTTTGATGTTTTTCACAATAATATATTATCCTGATAAAAACACGGACACAGTAAAAAGAAATAAATAAATAATGTTCTTACAATGAAGTTCTATACATTTTTATATATCTTTGTCGCTGTGTCAATAGTGAATATTTATCCATCCATTTTTCTATGTCTCTATATAAGTATCTATCATCTGTCTATGTCTCTGTCTACTTGTTTGTGTCTCTGTCATGTATCTATCTGTATATCTATCTGTGTCTCCATCTGTCTACCTGTTTCGTTCTAAAATAATCACAGAGTGGATCATATAATGACATAAAATTGAAGACATGATACAGACTCCTTTGCTGACATTGTCAGGAGAACTGGGTTGATTTAACCGCTCTGGGGAAAAACAAACAAACAAACAAAACTATAATAAAACTGAGAATAATGCAAGGAAAAGTACATACATTTAGCCAGGATTCCCAATGCTAGTCTTATACTACTAAGAAAACAGGATGAAAAGACCCTTCTATAGGAAAACATTAATAATAACACTTTTTAAAATTAATTTATTAGTTTAGTTTTAGTTAACAAGATTCAATTCCATAGTTCCTTGATTTTCAAATTTCCTTTTCTTCCCTCCCCGCTCCCCCCACAACCGCATATAGTCCAGTATAGGATCTGCAAATACATTTATATTAGACATTATTCCAATTACAAAGGTGTATTGTACTAGGTGGGATGAAAGATGGTAAAGAAGACAGAAAACCAAACAATGAAAAGAAAAAGATCATTTAGTTTGCTTCCATCAGGATTCAGGCTCAGCTCTTTCTAGTTATATCTCTGGATGGCTCATTTCTCTCTTTCTTGAGTCTTTTGGATTGACTTATATCACTGCATTGCTGAAAAGAGTCCAGTCTGTCATAGTAGGTCATCACAGATATGGTATGCCTGTGATTGTAAACAAATTTCTTCTGATTCTACTCTTCTCGCTCAGCATTAGTTTGTATAAGTCTCTCCAGGTAATTATGAAATCTGTCATCTCCTCGTTTCTTATAGCACAATAATATTCCATTACATTCATATATCACAACTTGTTTAGCCATTCCCCAATAGATGGGCACCCCTTAGTTTCCAATTCTTTGCAACCACAAAGAGGGCTGCTATAAATATTTTTGTACATATGGGTCTTCCTATCACTTCTATGATCTCTTTGGGATATAACCCTAGAAGTGGTGGTGTGGGGTCAAAGGGTATGAAATTATTTATAATCCTTTGGGCATAATTCCAGATTGCTCTCCAGAATGGTTGGATAAGTTCACAACTCCATAAGCAATGTATTAGTGTTCCAATTTGTCCACATCCTCTCCAGCATTTGTCACTTTCTTGTTTAGTCATCTTAGCCACTCTGACTGGCCCCCAGGGGAGTGAGCAGCTTCTCCAGCTGCATTCAGCCCCGGCCTGGAAGGTTAGAAACTGCCTGCCTGTATAATACAGGGGCTGGTATGGCAAAGTAAATTCGAGGTGCTCTGATTCTCCCATCCCTCCTTCATGAAGCAGAAAACCCAAAGATAAGTCTCCCACCAAGATTGAAATCCCAAGTTAATGAAAATAGCCTCAGGCTTGAGAGTATCCAAGAAGGGGTGTAACTGAGACAGCCAGGAGTCTGAAGAGAAGAGAGGGAGGAGTCCCAACAAGCCCCACCTCACCTCACCAACAAAAGCCTACTTATAGCCCAGGGGTATAGAGGCAGAAATCTGAAGAGATCAGACTCACCCCCACTTACTCATCTACATTCCTCACTGACTTCCCTGACTTAGCCATAAACTAGCCACCCAGAGGTATTCAAAATCAAAGATCAGGCCCTAAACTCATAGCCTGAGAAACTAAGCAACAGGAAGTCACAATGGGAAATAAGGAAGCTGAGAAGGAGAAGGCAACAAAGTCTATTCGAGCCTACTATGCAGGGTAAGAATAACCAAATAAACAGGGCAATATAGACTCTCTACCCACACCTGAGACCACAGAAGGAAACATGATCTTGTCTCAAACCCAAATAGCATTCCTGGAGGAGCTTAAGAAAAATTTTAAAGACCAAATCAGGGAGGCAGTGACCAACTTGGAAAAAGAAAATACCTTTCTAAAAAGGAACTTCAAAAACTTACTGAAGACCACAATTCACTAAAAATTAGACCCAATCAAGCTGAAACTCAGAACTATCTGATGCAGTAAGAGTCAATCAAACAAAACAAGATGATTGAAAAACTGGAAGAAAATGTAAAATATCTCACTGGAATAATAGGTGACCTAGAGAACAGATCCAGGAGAGACAACATAAGAATTGTTGGTCTACCAGAAAGCCATGATGAAAAAAGCAGCCTAGACAACATCCTCCAAGAGATTGTCATAATAACTTTTCTTAATGCTGGCAAAAGCTATAAACAAAGTGTATACTTTTTGACAGACAAATAACTGAGCAAGGTATGGTATGTTTTTCAAATGGAATAATATTTGACCATAAAAAACATAAGGAATTCAGGGAGAAAATGTTTAAATTGATATAGGATGTAAACGGATAAAAATGGAGAACAGTATACAAGCTGCCTATAATCATGTGCATGAAAGGAAAAACTAAAAAAACATCTCAACCCAAGTTAATTAAAATGATGAATGTTGATCATAGAATAAGGGTAACTGACACTTTACAGAGAGAGGAACTGAATAATGGAATGGAATTTCATGTGCTCTCTTTGTTAATTAATTTGTCTTACAAAGGAGGTTTCAATGGGGGGTGTGAAAACCTGGGGAAATTAAAGTGGTAGTAAAACAAAACAAAAATATACAATAAAATTTAAAAAGAACAATATACCAAGTACTTTCATATTTTTCTCACGTTAAAAATTTAACAGCCTAATGAGGTGATTATTTTATTTATTTTATTATAATCATTTTAATCATATTCCTATTTTGGAACTATTTAAATCAAGCTCTAGAGAAATTTGAAGGGTGGGTGGAGTCATATTGGCAGAGTAGAAAGAGGACTTCCACTCAGTTCAACCTTCCACCTTCCAGAATCAATGCAAAAGAGGACTCTGAATAAACTTTGGAGCTACAGAACACACAAAATGACAAAGAGAAGCTAACCTACTGCTGAGGAAACCTAGCAGTCTGGAAGGAAGCAGCCAGCTCAGTGCTCTGTGAGCTGATCCCAACTGAGTTGGAGCCAAGGTTTTAGTCCCAGAGCAGGCCTGACCAGCAGCTGGCTGGAGGGACTTCAGAACACCAGCAGCTGTGGCCATTTCCAGAATTACCCACACACACATGCCAAGGACAAAGTGAGAGGTCAGTACATTATGGACTTTGGCACCAGCAGTTGGGAGAACATCAGCTTTTTCCCCCACAATGAGAAGCCAATGAGACACGAAGACAGTGGGCACCACTTTGCAGATTGAGCTACTGGCCTGGAGACTGTTGGAGGACTGGGCAAACAGTCTGAGGGGTAATCACTCTTGCTTTAACTTTTTTGTATCTGGATTGTGTTATGGGGTGGAGGTCCTGGGGTGTGTGACCAACTTTCCAAAGTATGTGGAGGCTTCAGAGAGGGCACCCAACTAATACCTCCAGCTGTTGAGAAAACCCCAGCATTTGGGATGGAAGCTCCCCTGTCTGGTGGCAGGGTGCTACCGTAACAAAAAGCTCAAAATTCAAATAATTTAATGGTAACATGCTCAGGCAAAGGAAGCAAAACAAACAGAAAAATCTAACACAAATTTTAGGGGCAAAAATGATCAAAGCATGAAACAGGATGAAGACAGTGAAGTCAGAACTCTGTTTTTTTGCCTTTTTGACTTTCTATTCTTCCCCTCCCTTGTAAAACTTTTCCCTTGCATCTTCTATATGAGATAGTTTACCCCACTCTGTCTCTCCCAATCTGCTCTTGCTATATTCCTCTCTCACCTCTCAATTTCACCCCTTAAGTATCATCCCTTCCCATTAAATTCTACCTGTGCCCTCTATTTATGCATACATGTGAACATACACACACACACACACACACACATTCAAATATGTATTCATATTCCCATATAGCCTTCTTCACCTATTTTCATACTGAAAAGTGTTTCATCAGTAATATTTATTGATTTTTCATGTAGGAATATAAATAGTTCAACTTGGATAATTTCCTTATGATTTATTTTCCCAGTTTACTTTCTCAAGCATCTCTTCCTTCTTGAGTCTGAATGTCAAATTTTCTATTCAACTTTGGCTTTTTGCTCAAGACCTCAAGAATGCTTGAAAGTCTTCTATTCCACTGAATGACTATATTTTCGCCCGAAACATAATACTCAGTTTTGCTGGGTAGGAGATTCTTGGTTTTAATCACAGCTCCTTTGTGCTCCGGAATATCATACTCCATGCCCTTTGATCCCACAGTATAGAAGCTGCCAGATTCTGTGCTATCGTGATTGTGTTTCCACAATATTGAAATTGTTTCTTTCTGGCTGCTTGTAGTATTTCCTCCTTGATATGGGAATTTTGTAACCTGACTATAATATTCCTAGGAGTTTTTTTTTTTTTTTTTGGGGGGGGGCTTTTACAGGAGGTGATTGGTGGATTCTTTCAACCGCTATTTCGCCCTCTTTTTCTAAAACATCAGGGCAATATACCTGGATAATTTCTTGAAGGACGATTACTAGGTTCTTTCTTTGAGAAAAAGGCTACAGGGCAGTCCTCAGTGGGAGGTTAGCTTCTCTGTGTTATTTTCGGGTTTCTGGAGTTCCAGAGGTTGTTCAGAGTCCCCTTTTATATGGCTTGAAGTGGTGTGGGCTGGAACTCTGGGGAAGTGCTGTTTCTACTCTGCCATCTTGACATCGACCCTGAAGTCAGAACTCCTGCACCAAAAGCTACAAAGGAAAAGGCAAGATGGTTACCAGCCATAGAGGACCTTAAGAAGCAGATAAAAGAAGTGGAGGAAAAATTGGGAAGAGAAATGAAAATGACGGGAGAAAATTATGAAATGAGAGTTAACAGCCTGACTGAGGAAAATAACACCTTAAAAATAGACTGACACAAATGGCAAAAGAGACTCAAAAAGTCAATGAGGAGAGGAATTCCTTAAAAAGCTGATTTTGCCAGATGGAAAAAGAATCTCAAAAGCTCAATAAGGAGAATCTTTCCTTCGGATTTACAATGGAGCAAAGGAAAGCTCCTGATATTATGAGAAATCAAGATGCTTTTAAACAGATCAAATAAAATGTAAGACTGCAAGGCAATGTGAAATATCACATGGAAAAAGCTGCTAACCTGGAAAATAGATCCAGGACAGATAATTTAAAGATTATTGGACTACCTGAAGCCATGATCAAAGAAACAACCTAGAAATTATACACAAATAAATTCTTAAAGAAAGCTGCCCGATGTTTTAGAACAAGAAGGCAAAATACAGGTTGAAAGAATCCACTGATCACCTCCTGAAAAATATCCCAAAATAGAAAACTCCTAGGAATATTATAGCCAGGAAGAAAGATTTTCAATATTGTGGAAACACAATCAGATAACACAGGATCTGGCTGCCTCTACACTGAGCAATTGAAGGGCCTGTAATATGATATTCTGAAGGTCAAAGTAACTGGGATTAAAACCAAGAATCACCCCTAACATAACTGAATATCACCTTTCAGGGGAAAATATGGAAATTCAGTGGAATGGAGGAATTCCAAGTAATCTTGAAGAAAAACTAAAGTTTAATAGAAAATTTGACATTCAGATACAAGGAGCAAAAAAATCATGAGAAGGCAAACAGGGAAAAGAAATCATAAGGAAATTAACAAAGTTGAGGTATTTACATTCCTACATAGAAAAATGATCATTGTAACTGATGAAACTTTACTCAGTATGAAAATAGTAGAAGGAAATATACATATATGTTCTTTATCAGAAGGTATATGGGCATATAAATAAAAATGTGAATGTGTGTGTGTTAACAGATATATGTATATAGAGGACAGAGAACCAATTTAATAGGAAGGCATGATGCTTATTAGGTGAAATTAAGAGGTAAGAGAGGAATATAAGGAGAGGAGGTGGGGGGAGACAGAATAGGGCAAAGTATCTCATATAGAAGAGGCAAGGGAAAACTCTTAAAATGGAGGGCAATATCAGGAAGGCAACACTGAATGAGCCAACCTTATAATGATTGAATTTGGCTAAGAGAAAGAATGACATACACATGAAATAGAGTATCTCACCCTACAGGGGAGTAGGGGGAAAGGGGATGAGAGGGGGGATGATTGAAGGGAGGGCAGGCTGGGGGGAGGGAGGATGGAAGCACACATTTTTGAGAAGGGATAGGACTAAAGTGGCGAATAAAACAACTGGGAGATGGGATAGGAAGGAAGGAAACAAAACCAGTCTTCTACCATATATCTACTACTGTAATGTTTTGTATTACCTACACATGTACAACCTATATTGAATTGTTTATCTTCCCAGTAAAGGTGGGTAACAAGGGAGGAAGGGAATGGATTTGCAATTCAGGGTTTAAAACCAAATGTTTACGTACATACATACATACATACATACATACATACATACACACTATTATTAGTACTATTTTTCATGTAATTGGGAAATAAGAAGATGGGATATCCTGGAGGAAATTCTATTTTGTGAGGGTGGTTAGGGGAAAAACGGTGCCAAAATTTGTAACGGAAAATCTGGCAGAAATGAATGAAGTAAACTAGAACTTAATAAAGCATTTGAAAAAAAAGCAAATTTGAATAGTTTCCTCATTATTGGAGTCTATGAAGCATCAAAGGCTTACAGGAAGGATTTGATTTTATGAGAAGTCCAATACCTGGTTTGATGTAGGATGCTTCCCCTAAAGATAATATACACCATGTTTAGAAACATAGTCAGTACATAATTGGTAAGACTCACTATGGGAATAAATGATAATTATTTCCCACATTTATTCATCTACTAACATAAGTGATTCTTTTACCAAGTGGAGAATGACAAGCATTGCTAAGTTATCTTAATGGTCAGATAAAGACAGAAAGTAAAGAGGAAATTAATCTTCTAATTGAAAGGACAAGTGAGTCATGAGAAATGTTAGGTAACCCTACCAAAGCAATTCATATTCATGGAAGCCTTACCTTATTGCTGGAATGTGGCCATAATTTGTGATATATGATAAACTTGGGGAAAATATTTAAAAGAGCAACAAAGATGACTCAGAGGTTGGCAAATGCAGTTGAAAAGCCTGGAGACTGAAAATATTGGGCTGAGAAAACATATGATTTAGAAGGCTGAGTCATGAATTGAAGTACATGAAGATTAAATATAATGACTAACACTTCCATCTGAATTTAAATAAGATGAAAAATTGGGCTCAAATTATGAGGGTGGATTTAAGGATTCTGTAATGAAAGCATTTCTTACAATGAAAGTACAAAGATCCAGGAATAGAATGGTTTTCCTGGAGACCTTTAAGGGATGGGAAAAATACAGCAATTTGTCCAATTTGTCAAGGTGCAGTTAGATTATTTTTTTCCAAAAGAGGAGGAGAAGGATATGATAGTCAATCAATAGGATCAATCCATAGGATTTGATTACTCTGAGAAGACAGACCTTCCAGTAATAAAGTTATGTATAATTGAGGTAAACTTCTTTACTAAAAAGTTTTCTAAAAGTTCTATATTTACTGTAATCATTTTACATTTCACAATTAGTTTTAAAAAATGAAATGTAAATGACTACATAAGTGATAGAATAATACAAATCAGTTCTACCAAATCTTTGAGATATTAATCATCTAATGTCATTAAAGCAACCTAGGCTCCTTAAAGGGAAAGGAGATTTTATGGCCAAATTTTCTCGATTGATATTGTAGCTGTCCATTAACCCCTTATATAATATTATATTACTACCCAGTACATGGATGCAATATTTCATTTCTGTCATTTCAAATTAGTAGCATCTTAATGGATTCAGAAAACTGAATCACATTTTCTTTTGATACCTAATAATATATATGTGTAAAATAGTCACAAAAATGTGAATTGCCTTAGTGGTGCATCATATATGTGTATATAAATATTTATATGTGTGTATAAAAGTATATAATATTGAGTTCCTATAGAAATTATTAGGATAACAGAATTTCAGAAATGTAAAGAAACAAACTGAACTGATGTAACACACACACACACACACACACACACACACACACACACCTCTACTTTAGCCACACTTGACAAATGGTTATGATCACTCATTATTTACTGGAAGAAACCAATAGCTTTAATTCTTTGAAATAATATTTTCAGGCATCAATTATAAATCTGTCAATTTTCAGTTTTAGAGGGTATCAAATTTAATGAGCTAAAACGATGAGTTTTCTTCTCCATTCTGACATTGAAGACATCTCCTTATGAAGGTGTAAAATCATTCCCATTGATGTTTCATTTGAGACTTTGTTTTGACATTGATAATATCTCTTCTTTTGGGTGTGAATGACAACCTTTTCCTGATTCTTTTTAGCTTGATGAAATATTAAATATCATGGCTGGAGTAACAACTAGTATGTGTCTGAGCTTTATCTTCAGATTTTCCCTTAATAAAAGAATAGATGCAAGTCAGAGATTGACGGAACTAGAGTTAAGAGATGCAGAGAAAATAAAAGGAGCATACAAATACACAGATCCCTGGTCTTTCGAATATATGACCTCATAAGCTAGGTAGAGAAGTTAGTTAGTGATATGGCCCAGAAGAGGCAGAATTACAGATAAAAACTCAGGGATGGGGAGGGAAATAACTTGAAAAAGGAGACATATTGTTTTGGATTCCATATTAGAGTAATCATCCATGGATAAGTAGAAAGATTACTGTGCAAAGTTTTTTTTTTTTGGATAGTACAAAACATGTTCTGAGATAATAATGTCTTATTATAACACGCTTCTAAGATCAAGTAAAAAGAATTTCTACATAAAGGACAAGAATTCTGGAAATATGCAAGAGCTAGAACTAAAAGGCAATAAGAGATATAGTCATAGTGTTTAAGAGCAAACCAAAACTTAGCCCTTCATTAATAATTATGAGTTATAAGATATAAAGGAAAGGTAATAGACATTATGTGGAATCCCATAATTTATATTTCTTAAAGAAGACTCAGCTATAAGCTACTAGCATTGATCTAGGAGACACCATAGGGCTCTGGGGGAAGTGAGGCTCCAGTCCCCAACAGATCCCCTCCCAGGCAGTCCTCAGGAGGATTCCTTAGCAGAAATTCTGGCTGGCTCAAAAAACAGGAATTTGTGCTGCCACTGCCACCACCACTGCTGCTGCTGCCACACTTCCAGCCACCCCAAGCACTTTAGCTTGGCTTCAGCTTCCTCTTGCCCCGCCCCTTCCTTCTATGTAAAAAATTCAAGGGGCATGGAAGACCTTTAAATCCCTTAACTCTTACAGAGTATCCTGTTGAATTCTATCCCATAGAATTTAAACTTATGGGATTTTCCCCGTGTATACATGAACTCCATTGAAATTTGATGACTAGAATGTGTGGAAGACTATGTCATCTTTTCCTCTCTGCTACTAGGAATTCTAAGAAAGAATGTATTTTTCTCCCCAATGTTGCAATCATTTTCACCTTAGTAACCCCTTTCTAACTTTTGATGAGATTCAGATCCAGGATAGAATTTCTCTTTTTTGTTTCCTTTGTCTTTTAAATGATGAAAAGATTATTACATAAAGACAAATAGTTGCTAACTGTTTTAGTTCTTGCAAAAAGAGTTTTGTTAAGTGCCTTAATATGATGTTCATTATTACTAGTATATCATGAACACTATGCCAAGCCTGTAATTTTTTTCAGAACTCTTCATTTATTTCTTCTTCCTGTCTAGATGGCATCTACTTTCTTTTTTTTTCAGAATTTATTTGTAGTTTTCAACATTCATTTCCACAAGATTTTGAGTTAAAATTTTTTCTTATCATTTCTTCCCTACTCCCCAACCCAAGATGGTAATCATAGTGATTCCTCTTCCCCCAGTCTGCTCTCTCTTATATAAACCCACATATCCCCCTTTCCCTTACTTTTTTGTACGATAAGATGTATTTCAGTACCTCAATTCTTGTATATCATATTCTACAGTTTCATGGACAAACACTTTTTTTTTACATTTGTTTTTAAAGTATTGAGCACTAAATTATCTCCCTTTCTCCATCCTCTCCCATTGCCCACTGGGAAGACAAGCAATTCTATATAGGTTATAGATGTGTAGTGATGCAAAATCCTTCCTTAGTTGTCATATTGCAAAAGACTATATTTCCCTCCATCCTATCCTGCCCCTTATTTATTCTAGTTTCTCCTTTGAACATGCCACATTAAAAAATGTTTCTTCTGAATACCCTCTCACACAACTTGCCCTCCCTCCTGTCATCTTCCCTCTTATACCCTTCCTGCCTCCTTTCCTTTAGGGTAAAATTGATTCATTCGTTTTCACCTGCCTGCTTTTCCCTTCTCTTGTAACAGTTTTCTCTTCATTCTTTTTTCTTTTTTTTTTTTTGAGTTTATATCCAGCTTCAGACATTTATTATCTGTGTGATTTTGGAGAAACTAATTAACCCTGTTTGCCTCAGTTTCCTCATTTGTAAAAAGAGCTGGTAATGGCAAAACACTCTAGTATCTTAGCCAAGAAAACACCAAATGTAGTTACAAAAAGTCAGACATGATTGAAAAACAATAACAATAAACAAAGAGGACCTAAGTGTGTTTCAAGACAGTTATCCTCTTCTCCCTTAGTAGTCTCTTCTCCAGGCTAAGTGTCCCTAGCTCTTTCTTTTTTAATACATTTTATGGATGAAGATGGTATAGTAGAAACAGGACTTCTGGGGAAATCCATCTTCTACCTCCCTCAATTCAGGTAAAAGTTGAATCTGAACAAATTTGGAGCTACAAAACACACAAAATGACAGAGAAGCTATCCTCCTGCTGAGGACTGACTGGCAGGCCAGCAATAAGCAGTCAGCTCAGCACTCTGCAATCCCAGCAAAACCCCATGAGAGCATGAAGTAGAAAACCCAAAGATAAGTCTCCCACCCAGATTGAAATCCTAAGTTAATGGAAATAGCCTCAGGCTTAGGAGTCTCCAAGAACGGGTGTAACTGAGACAGCCAGGAGTCTGAAGAGAAGAGAGGGAAGGGTCCCAACAAGCCCCACCTCACCTCACCAACAAAAGCCTGCCTGAGCTATAGCCCAGGGGTATAGAGGCAGAAATCTGAAGTCGTCAGATTCACCCCTACAGACTATTTAGTGAAATCTACATCCCTCTCTGACATTCCTGCATTAGCCACAAACTAGCTCATAGCCTGAGAATTAAGAAATAGGAAATCACAATGAGAAGGAAGGAAACTGAGAAGGAGAAGGGGAAGGCAAGAAAATCGATCCAAGCTTACTATGTAAGTCAAGAACAACCAAATACAATGGGCAATATGGACCCTCTACCCACACCTGAGACAACAGAAGGAAAACACGAACTGGTCTCAAGCCCAAATAGCATTCTGGGAGCAGCTTAAGAAAGATTTTAAAGACCAAATCAGGGAGGCAGTGACCAACTTGGAAAAAAAAAAAGTCTCAGAGAAGTAATTGGAGAAAATACCTCCCTAAAAAAGGACCTTCAAAAACTAACATAAAACAATAATTTCCTAAAAATTAGATTCAATCAAATTGATACTCAGAAGGCTATGATGCAACAAAAGTCAATCAAACAAAACAAGACAATTGAAAAATGAAAGAAAATGTAAAATATCTCACTGAAAAAACAACTGACCTAGAGACAAATCCAGTAGAGATAATTTAAGAATTATTGGTCTACCAGAAAGCCAAGATGAAAAAAGCAGCATAGACAACATCTTCCAAGAGATTGTCAAAGAAAACTGTCCGGAGGTCCTGGAATCAGAAGATAAAATAGTTATTGAAAGAATTCACTGGACTCCTCCTGAAAGAGATCCCAAATTGAAAACTTCAAAAAATATAGTAGCCAAATTACAGAATTACAAGATTAAGGAAAAAATTCTGCAAGCAATAAAAAAGAAACAATTCAAATATCAAGGGACTACAGTTAGGATGACAAAGGACCTATCACCTTCTACATGAAAGATAGGAGGGACAGGAATTTCATAGTTCCTAGAGCAAGAGAGCTAGGACTACAACCAAGGATTAACTACCCAGTAAAACTGAGCATAATCCTTCAGGCAAGGAGATGGTTGTTTAATGAAATAAGAGACTTCCAGAATTGTCTGATGAAAAAGCCAGAATTCAATGGAAAATTTGATCTCTAATTACAAGATTCAAGAAAGACATAAAAAGGTAAACAAGGAAAATACAGACACACAAACATACATGCACACACCCACACCCATACACACATGCTTATTCCTTGGGATGCAACAAGAGCAGAATGTTCACATCCCTAGATGAGGACCTGATAACTGTCAATATCGAAATTTTTATGATTATCATGACCTTCAAAAGTGTTATACTTAGATAGAGGGCATGGGTATGAATGCACTAATCTGAAGACTTAAAAAAAACCTATTAAGGGGATCAAAGGCACTATAATGGGAAAAAGGAAAGGATGAATTAGGAAAAGGTAAAATATGCCATTCGAAGAGGCATTAAAACACATTATAGTAGAGGGGAAAGAAAGAGGGAGAGGAACATCATTTAAACACTATTCTTACTGTTTCTGGTTCAAAGAGGGATCAACTTAATCAGTGAAGTTTAGATTCTAATGTGAATAGACACATAAATTCATTAAATAGAGGAAAAGGAGGGAGGGAGAGGAGCACTGTTTGAAATTTACTCTAATTGGTTTGGACTCAAATGGGGAGAAACTTACTCTGATAAGTATAAACTTTATTGCATCCTATAGGTAGTGGAATGGTAAGGGGGCGTGTTGAAAAGGAGGAGACTAAAGGGGGGGGTTAGAGGGGAGGGAAATAGTAGTAAGGGGAGAGGTTAGGTTAAGAAGAGGGGTTACTGGGTGGGAACACTGAGGAAGGGGGTAGTCAAAAGGGAAAATTTCAAGGAGAGGAATGAAGAAAGAAGAAACAAAAACATAAACAGGGGAGGGAAAAGGATGGAGGGGAAGAGACAGATATTCATCATTACTGTGCATGTGAATCGGATGAACTCTCCCATAAAACAGAGGTGGATAGCACAATGGATTAAAAACCATAATCCTATAATATGCTGTCTACAAGAAACACATTTGAAACAAAGGCATATCCACAGAGTAAAAGTAAAAGGTTGGAGTAGAATTTATTATGCCTCAGCTAAAGTAAAAAAAAAAATCCAGGGTAGCAATTCTTATCTGAGATAAAACAAAAGCAAAAATAGATCTAATTAAAAGAGATAAGGAATGAAACTATATCCTGCTAAAAGGCACCACTGAGAATGAAGCAATGTCATTACTTAATATATATACAACAAGTGGTATAGCACACAAATTCCTAGAGGAGAAGTTAAAGGAATTACAGGAAGAAATAGATAGCAAAACTTACTAGTGGGGGACCTTAATCTCCCCCTTTCTGAACTTGATAAATCTAACCACAAAATAAACAAGAAAGAAGTTAACGAGGTGAATAGAATCTTAGAGAGACTAGGTATGATGGATGTCTGGAGAAACCTGAATGGGAATAAAAGGGAATTTACTTTCATTTCAGCAGGCAATGGTACATACTCAAAAGTAGACCATGTAGTAGGGCATAAAAACCTCACAACTCACTGCAGAAAGGCAGAAATATTAAATGCATCATTCTCAGATCATGATGCCATAAAAATTATATGCAATAAAGGGCCCTGGAAAGATATAATAAAAACTTATTGGAAATTAAAAAAAAATTAATCCTAAAGAAAGAGTGTTTCTGTCGGCTAGATGTCGCAGTGGGTAGAGAGCTGGCCCTGGAGTCAGAAGGACCTGATTTGGTATCCAGCCTCAGACACTTAACACACACACACAAAAACCTAGCCGTGTAACCTTGGGCAAGTTACTTGACCCCAATTGCCCTCTAAAAAAAAGAGCAAAAAAAAAAAAAGAATGGGTGGGTCAAACAAGAAATTATAGAAACCATCAGGAATTTAATTCAAGAGAATTATAATAATGAGAAAACATACCAAAATTTGTGGGATGCATTAAAGGCAGTTCTTACGGAAAGTTTTATATCCCTGAGTGCATATTTGATTAAAGCAGAGTGAATGGAAATCAATGAACTGTACATGCCATTGAAAAAGCTAGAAAAACAACAAATTGAAAATCCTCAATTTAGTACTAAATTAGAAATATTGAAAAATAAAGGAGAGATTAATGAAATTGAAATTAAGATAACTATTGAATTAATAAATAAAACTAAGGGCTGGTTTTATGAAAAAAAAATTAAAATTGATAGACCCTTAGTCAATATGACAAAAAAAGAAAGAAGGAAACCAAATTATGAGTATCAAAAATTAAAAGGGTGAATCTACCTCCATTGAATAGGAAATCAAAAAAGTGATGAGGAAGTATATTTCCCAATTGTATGCACATAAATATGACAATCTTAGTGAAATGGATGAATATTTACAAAATTACAAGTTGTCCAGATTATCTGAAGAAGAAGCAAATTACCTAAATAACCCCATCACAGAAAAAGAAATAAAACAAGCCATCAATGATCTCCATAGGAAAAAATAATCAGGACCAGATGTGTTTACTAGTGAATTCTATCAAGAATTTGAAGAACTATTAATTCCAATACTCTACAAACTATTTGGGAAAATTAGTGAAGATGGAGTCCTACCAAATTCTTTCTATGACACAAATATGGTACTGATTCCTAAATCATGAAGAGATAAAGAGAGAAATAAAATTATAGACCAAATTCCCTCAAGAACTTAGATGCAAAATTTTTAAATAAAATATTAGCCAAAAGACTCCAACAACTTATAACAAAAATAATACACTTTGATCAAGTAGGATTTATTCCAGGATTGCAAGGATGGTTTAATATTAGGAAAACAATCAGTATAGTTGAGCATATCAACAACAAAACTGGCAGAAACCACATGATCATCTCAATAGATGCAGAAAAGGCTTTAGACAAAGTACAACTTCCATTCCTGTTAAAAACACTAAAATGTATAGGAATAAATTGAGCCTTCCTAAAAATAGTAGATAACATCTATTTAAACCATCAGCAAGTATTTTATGCAATGGGGATAAACTAGAAGCATTTTCCCTAAGATCAGGAGTGAAAAAAGGGTGTCCACTATCACCCCTCTTATTCATTCTGGTACTAGAAACACTGGAAGTAGCAATTACAAAAGACAAAGAAATCAAAGGAATCAAATTAGGCAAAGAAGAGAACAAGCTATCACTCTTTGAAGATGACATGATATATTTAGAGAATCCTAGAAAATCAAGTAAAAAACTGATTGAGACAATGAATAAATTTGGCAAATTTGCAGGATATAAAATAAACTGACATAAATTCTTGGCATTCCTTATATCGCTAATGAAAATCAACAGCAAGAGATATAAAGACAAACCCCACTTAAAGTCACTGTAGACATGTAAAATATTTGGGAATATACCTGCCAAAACAAACCTAGAATCTATATGATCACAACTACAAAACACTTCTCACCAAATAAAATCATATCTAATTAAATTGAAAAATATCAATTGCACGTGGCTGGGTGAAGCTAATATAATAAAAATGATAATTTTACAGAAACTAAACTATATCTTTAGTTCCATACCAATCAGTGTACCAAAAAAACTACTTTTTAGAGCTAGACAAAATAACAAAATGTATTTTGAACAACAAACAATATAGAATATCAAGGGAATTAATGAAAATAAATGCTAGGGGAGGTGGACTAGTTATGCCAGATATTATTCTGTATTATACAGCAGCAGTCACCAAAACTGCTTTGTCCTGGCAGAGGAGTAAAGTAGTGGATCAATGGAATATATTGGGCACAGGAGACCTAGCAGTTAATGAATATAGTAATCTGTTTTTCGATAAACCCTAAGACCACATTTTTGGGATAAGAATGCACTATTTCACAAAAAAAAAAAAAAAACCTGCTGGGAAAACTGGAATACAGCATGGCAGAAACTGGGCATATATCATTATCTCACGACATATAGCAAAATCAAGTCTAAATGGGTGCATGATCTAGGTATTAAGGATGATACTGTAAGCCAATAGGGAAAGCAAGGAATAGTTTACCTGAAAGATTTGTGAAGAGGGCAAGACTTTAGGACCAAACAAGAATTAGAGAGCATTATAAAATGCAAAATGGATAATTTTGTTTACATTAAATTGAAAAGCTTCTGTACAAACAAAGCCAATGTAACAAAGATTAAGAGGGAGGTGGGAAATTGGGAAAGAATTTTTACAACCTATGTCTGTGATAAAGGACTCATTTCTAAAATTTATAGAGAATTGAGCCTAATCTACATGAGTACACGTCATTCCCCAGTTCATAAATGGTCAAAGGATATGAACAGGCAATTTTCACAGAAAGAAATTAAAGATATCTATAAGCATAGGAAGAAACGCTCTAAATCACTATTGATTAGAGAAATGCAAATCAAAACAACTCTGAGGTACCACATCTCTCCAGTCAGATTGGCTAAGATGAAAAAACAAAAAAATGACAAATGCTGGAGAAGATGTGGGCAAATTGGAAGACTAATGCATTGCTGGTAGAGTTGTGAACGTATCTAACCATTCTGGAGAGCAATCTGTAATTATGTCCAAAGGACTATAAGTAATTTCATACCCTTTGACCCAACAATACCACTTCTTGGGTTATATCCCAAAGAGATCATATAAATGGGAGGAAGACCCAAGTGTACCAAAATATTTATAGCAGTTCTTTTCGTGGTTGCAAAGAATTGTAAACTAAAGGGGTGCCCATCAATTGGGGAATGGTTAAACAAGTTGTGGTATATGAATGTAATGGAATATTATTACGCTATAAGAAATGAGGAGACGGATTTCATATTTACCTGGCGAGGCTTATACAAACTGATGCTGTGTGAGTAGAGTAGAATAAGGAGAAATTCGTATACAATCACAGACACAACATATGTGTGATGACCAACTATGACAGACTGGACTCTTTTCAGCAATGCAGTGATATAAGTCAATCCTGAAAGACTCATGACAGAGAGAAATGTGACATCCAGAGATAGAAAGAACTGAGCCTGAATCTTGATGGAAGCAAACTAATTGATATTTTTTCTTTTCATTGTTTGGTTTTATTTCTTCTTTATCATTTTCCATCCCAACTAGTACAGTACGCCTTTGTAATTGGACTAATGTCTAATATGAATGTATTTGCAGATCCTATACAGGACGATATGCTGTCGTGGGGGGAGGCAGAAGGGAAATAAAGGAAATTTGAAAATCAAGGAATTTTGGAATTGAATCTTGTTCACTGAAACTAAACTAATAAATTAATTCAAAAAAATTAAAAAATACAATCTGACTGAAGAAAAAAAAAACTTAAAGTAATAGACTAACTTAGATGTCAAAAGAGGCTCAAAAAGACAATGAGGAGAAGAATGCCTTAATAAGATGAATTTCTGCTATGGAAAAAGAATCTAAAAAGCTCAGTGAAGAGAATCATTGCTTCATAATTATATTGGAACAAATGAAAGCTAGTGATTTTATGCGAAATCATGATACTATTTAATGGGTCCAAACAAATGAAAGAATAGAAGTCAATGTGAAATATCTCATAAGGAAAACCACTGACCTGGAAAATAAATCCAGGAGAGATAATTTTAAAAAATATTGGACTATGTGAAAGCCATCATTAAAAAATGAACCTAGAAATCATCGTTCAAGAAATTTTCAAGGAAAATAGCCTTTAAAACTTTTCCTTTTCAAGGAAAATAGCCTTTAAAACAAGAGGGTAAAATAGAGGTTGAAAGAATACACTGATAACCTACTGGAAATAATCCCCAAAAGAAAAATCCTAGGAATAGTATTGGCCGGTTCAGCATTTTCCAGATCTAGGAAAAACTATTATGAGCAGCCAGGAAGAAACCTTTTAAATATTGTGGAAACATAATCAGGATAACACAGAATCTGGCAACTTCTACGCTAAAGGATGGATGGCCTTTAAGTATGATATTCTAGAGGTCAAGGTAGCTGGGATTAAAACCAAGAATAAATTAGTCAGCCAAACTGAGTATAATGTTTCACAACAAAATGTGGTCATTCAATGGAATAGAGGACTTTCAAGCATTCTAAATTAAAAAAAATACAGAGTATAATAGAAAAATTTGACATTCAGAAACAAGAAGCAAGAGAAGCATGAGAAGGTAAACAGGGAAAATAAATCAAGAGGAACTTAATAAATTTGAACCCTTTATATCACTACATAGAAAAAAAGATAATTGTAACTTATGAAACTTTTCACAGTGTGAGGATAATTGAAGGTAATAGAAATGTGTGTGTGTGTGTGTGTGTGTGTGATATACACACACAAACAGACAGACATATACATGTCTATATATTAGAGTATATTGGCATATGAATACATATGTGAATTTGTGTATACAAGCATACAGGTATAAATAGATAGAGGGCACAGGACAAATTTAAAAGTAAGGTATGATACTTAGAAGGTGAAATTAACAATTGAGAGAAGAATATAATAAGAGAGGATGGGGAGATAGAGAATGGGGTAAACTATCTCACATAAAATAGGTAAGGGAAAATTGTTACAGTATAGGGGAAAAACAGGTAGTCAAAAAGGAATGGGTCAACCTTCTTCTTATTGAATAATGGGTGAGAAGGAAATGAGAAGGGAATTATGGAAAGAGGGCAGGTTGGAGGTAAGGGAGGTTGGAATTACCCACTTTTGAAATGGGACAGGATTAAAGTAGAGAATAGAAAAGGTAGGAGGAGGGAGAAGAGGGAAGAAAATATAGTCAGTCTTTTACAATATATCCAATATGGAAATATTTTGTATAGTTACTCATGTGCAAACTATATTTACTTGCTTGGAAAGTTGGAAGGTTTATGAGAAAAGATATTGAAGAAAGCAGATTGGAGAAGAAGATATCCAGTGGGATTGCTATTTTGGTGTTGTTGGGAGGTGAAAAATATGAAGAAAATTTGTAACTAAAAATCTTGTGGAAATGAATGGTGTAAACTAGAAGTGAATAAAGCATTTGGAAAAAAATAAAATAAAATAAATTTTATGTTTATTTTTAGTTTACATCATTCATTTCCACAAGATGTTAAGTTACAAATATTATTCCTCTCTTTCCCTTACCACCACCTTAACACTGCAATTCCACTGTATACCCCCTCCCAAAATCTGCTTTATTCTATATCCCCCATCATCACCCCTCAAACTTTACAATAATGTAAGATGGATCTCCATACACTCTTGCCTGTATATCTTATTTCCCAGCTGCATATAAAAAATAATTATATATATAATACACACATATATGTGTGTATATACAAATATATATGTATATATATATGTAATTCACACATATATGTGTGTATACACATACAGACACATATAGATAGATAGATACAGATATAGATATAGACATAGATAAGCAATTCAATAAACTTTGTACAAGTGAAGTTTTGCAAAATATATCCATAGTGGATACATTGTGAAAGAATGACTTTGTTTACCTCCATCCTATCCCAACAACCATTTATTCTATTCTCTAATATATTATGTTCTAATATTTTCTATTCTCTAAAATATTATAAGAAACCAATAAGAAACAATTTGAATATTTGAAAACACAATAAGGATTAAATAGAATCCAGCATCAACTAGACAGTTTGATTAAAGGGCTTGGAATATGATATTCTGGAAGTTGAAGAAGATGGTATTAAAACCAAGAATCACCTAACCAGCAAAACTGAGTATAATATTTCAGGGGAAAATATGGTCATTCAATGTAATAGAGAACTTTCAAGCACTCTTTTGTCATTAATTTTTTTCTTTAATTTTAGTTAACAAGATTCCTTCTGGTTTACATCATTAATTTCTGCCAGATTATGAGTTATAATTTTTCCACATGTTTCCCCTACCTACCTACCACCCCAGAATAGAAGTCTCACAACATATCCCATTATCCAATCTGCTCTTTCCCAGATCTTCTCCCATAACCATTTAGAGTATACCATTAGGGAAAGGTGGATCTCTATGCCCCAATGCCTGCACATCTTATCTCCCATTTACATGCAAAATATTATTAATAATAGTATTTGTATGTATTTGAAATGTTTAATTTTAAAACTTCGAATGTTAAATCCATTCCCTTCATCCCTTGACACCCACTCCCTCTAGGAAGATAAGCAATTCAGTAAGGGTTGTACATGTATAGCTATGCAAACCATTACCATAGAAGATATATTGTAAAAGACTGCTTATATTTCCCTCCCACATATCTCACTCCCCCACCTAATACATTTCCTACTTTGATCCTGTCCCTCTTCAAAAGTGGGTACTTCCAACCTCCTCTCCCCTCCTCTCCATCACCCCCCTCTCATATCCTTTCTGCCTACTCTCCTGAAGGGTGAGATATCAAATTAGTCCATATGTAATTCTATCCCTGAGCTAAATTCAATGAGAATATGGTTTTGCCTTTTTGCCTTCCTGTCCTTCCACTCCCCTGCAATCACTTTCCCTTGCCTCTTCTGCATGAGATAGTTTACCCTACCCTGTCTCTCCCCATCACCTCTCTACACTTTCCTCTCTCACCTATTATGTTTACCCCTTAAGTATAATCCCTTGACACCAAATCCATCCTGTGCTCTCTATCCATGTAAACCTGCAAACATATATACACACATTCACATATTTATTCATATGTCCATAAACCCTTCGTCAATTATTTTCATAATAAGAAAGGAGTCATCAATCACATTTATTGTTTTTCCATTTAGGAATGTAAATAGTTCAACTTTGATATGTTCCTTTTGATTTCTTTTCCTTGATTATCTTCTCAAGCATCTCTTGCTTCTTGTGTCTGAATGTCAAATTTTCTATTCAACTCTGTTTTTTTTTTCCTCAAGAGTTCTTGAAAGTGCTCCATTCCACTGAATGAACATATTTTCCCCTGAAACAAAATACACAGTTTTGTTGGGTATGTGATTCTTGGTTTTAATATCAGCTGTTTTGACCTCTGGAATATCATATTCCATGCCCTTCAATCCCTCACTGTAGAAGCTTCCAGGTCCTGTGCTATTCTGATTGTGATTCCACAATATTGAAATTGTTTCTTCCTGGCTGCTTGTAGTATTTTCTCCTGGGAATTCTGGAACCTGGTGATAATATTTCTAGGTGTTTTCTTTTTGGGATCTTTTTCAAGAAGTGACCCGTTAATTCTTTCAACCTCTATTCCCCCTTCTGGGTCTAAAATATCAGGGCAATATTCCTTAAGAATTTCTTGAAGCGGGTGGAGCCAAGATGGCAGAGTAGAAACAACACTTCCAAGGTGCTCTTCCCCACACCACTTCCAAACAATGTAAAAGGGGAATCTGAACAACTTTTGTAGCCCCAGCACCCAAAGAACGACACAGAGAAGCTGACCTGCTGAGGACAGCCCAGTAGCCTTGCAGGGAGCAGCCAAAGCAGCGCACTGAGAGCGTGCAGCACAGCTTGCTGGGAACCAACAGCTCATTCTCGGAGCCACGCCCAGACCCCTGTGAGCTGCAGTTTTAGCCCCAGTGCTGCCTTGCCAGCAGGCAGCTGGAGGGACCCCAGAATACCAGCAGCTGTGGAGATTCCAGAATTATCAGCATAGATATGCCTAGGAAACAGTGAGAGCTTAGTGCTCTATGGACTTTGGGACCCGTATTTGGGCAACGTGTCGACTTTCTCCCCTGGGGACGAAAAGCTGCTGGGGAAATGCAGAACAGAGGCCACTTTGCAGCGTCAGTGAGAGCTCAAGCTCCTGGTCTGCTAACTATAGAGAGATGCACCAATCAGTCTGTTTGTTAATAGCTCTTATTGAACCAGCTTTGTTCTGGATTGTGGTCTTTCGGGGATGTCTGGGGTGGGTATCCAATTCGCCAGAGCAGGTGGAGGCTTTATAGAGGCCGCCCAAACTCCAGAAGCTGAGAAGACCCCACGTTTGGGACAGAAGATCTCCTGTCTCGTGACAGATTCTCTTGTGGCAAGAAGCCCAAAAATCAAGTAATTCAGTAGCAATATACCTAGGCAAAGGAAACAAAATAAAGAGAAAAATGGAACTTTAAACTCCTAATTTGGGGGCAAAGAAGATCATAGCATGGAACAGGAGGAGGACTGTGAGGTCAGAACTCCTGCACCAAAGCCCCAAATGAAAATACAAGCTGGCTACAGGCCATAGAAGACGTTAAGAAGCAGATAAGAATAGCGGGGGAAGAACTGGGAAGAGAAATGATAAAGATGCAAGAAAAGTATGAAATGACAGTCAACAACCTGAGAAAAATAACACGTTAAAAATAGAATAAATCAAATGGCAAAAGAAGCAATGGGCTGAAGAATGCCTTAAAAAGCCAAATTTGACAGATGGAAAAAGAATCTAAAAAGCTCACTGAGGAGAATCATTCCTTCAGAATTGGACTGGAGCAAATGGAAGCTAGTGACTAAATGAGAAATCAAGATGCTGTTAAACAGAACCAAACAAATGAAAGAAAGAAGGCAATGTGAAATATCTCATGGGAAAAACCATTGACCTGGAAAATAGATCCAGACGAGATAATTTAAAAATTATTGGACCACTTGAAAGTCATTATCAAAGAAAGAACCTAGAAATCATCCTTCAAGAAATTCTGAAGGAAAATTGCCCTGATGTTTTAGACCTGGAGGGAAATAGAGGTTAAAAGAATCCACTGAATGCCTCCTTAAAAGGATCCCAAAAAGAAAACTCCTAGGAATATTATAGCTGGGTTCCATAACTCCCAGATCAAGGAGAAAATACTACAAGCAGCCAGGAAGTAACAATTCCAATATTGTGGAAACACAATCAGAATAGCACAGGACGTGGCAGCTTCTACATTGAGGGATCGAAGGGCAAGGAATATGATATTCCAGAGGGCAGAAGAGCTGGGATTGAAGTCAAGGGTCACTTACCTAGCAAAACTGACTATCTTGTTTCAGGGGAAAATATGGTCATCCATTGGAATAGAGTATTTTCAAGCTTTCTTGAGGAAAAAAAAAAAAACAGAGCTGAATAGAAAAGTTGACATTCAGACAGAAGAAGCAAGAGATGCTTGAGAAGGTAATCAGGGAAAAGAAATCAAAAGGAATTTATCAAATTTGAACTTTTTACATTGCTACAATAATTGTGTCTCCTGAACCCTTTCTCGTTATGAAAATAATTGAAGAAGGGTATATGGACGTATGAATACATATGTTAATGTGTGTATATATGTTTATAGGTATACATGTATAGAGGAACAGGTTGTATTTGGTGGGAAGGGATGATACTTAAAGGGTGAAGTTTAGAGGTGAGAGAGGAGAGGGGCAAGAGGAGATGGGGAGAGACAGGGTAGGGTAAACTATCTCATGCAGAAGAGGTAAGGGTAAGTAGTTACAGGGGAGGGGAAGAACAGTAAGGCAAAAAGGCAAAACATTATTCTCATTGAATTTGGCACAGGGAGAGAATCACATCCATACTAAATGGGATATTTCACCCTTCAGGAGTGTAGGGGGAGGGGGATGAGAGGGGGGATGATGGAAGGGAGGGCATTCTAGGGGGTGGCGAGGTTCGCAGTAACCACTTTCAAAGAGGGACAGGATCAAAGTAGGGAATGGATTAGGTGGGGTTGGAATGGTTTTTGAGGGAAATATAAGCAGTCTTTTACAATATATCTACTCCGGTATAATGTTTTGCATAGCTATACATGTACAACACATACTGTATTATTTATCTTCCCAGAGGGAGTGGTTGACAAGGGAGGAAGGGAATGGATCTGAATTTCAAAGTCTTAAAATTAAATGCTTCAAATGTATATAAATACTATTATTAATACTATTCTGCATGTAATTGGGAGATAAGATGTTCAGGCATTGGGACTTTGAGATTTACCTTGCCCTAATGGCAAAGTTGAAGGGGGTATGGGAGAAGATATGGGATAGAGCAGATTGGATGAGGGGATATCTAGTGGGACTGCCATTCTGGGATGGTGGGTAGGGAACAATGGGGTAAAAATTGTAACTCTAAATCTGGTGGCAACGAATGATGTAAACTAGAATTTAATAAAGCATTTGTTAAAAAAATAAGTCTAGTAAGGGGAAAATTCCCAAAGAAGCCCACTGAACATGGGGATAATTGAAATTGTTAGATTACCATAAAGCCTGAATATGTCTCTCTGCAACTCCCACTCCTAGTTCTGCTGTCTTGGGCCAAGCACAATTTAATGGGTACTTTGGAAACAAAGGACCTCATTATTCAGGCCTATCATGCCCACAGACAACTGCTCTGGCCAAAGTTTTTTGAAATCATGAATTTGTATTTGTTCATGCTTTCAATTCACCCTGGAAGAGATATTGTTTGTTCTTTAGAAATAGTCTTTATAAAACATATTTATTGAGTACAAAAAAAGTATTCCTTTAAGGATGATATCTAGGTTCTTTCCTTGATCATGGCTTTCAGGTAGTCCATTACATTTTAAATTATCGCTCCTGCATGTATTTTTCAGGTCAGTAGTTTTTCCCATGAGATATTTCACATTGCCTTCTATTCTTTCATTTATTTGGATCTGTTTAAGAGCATCTTAATTTCTCATTAAGTCACTAGCTTCCATTTCCTCCAGTCCAACTCTGAAGGAATGAATCTCCTCAGTGAGCTTTTGAGATTTTTTTCTGTCTGGCAAATTCAGCTTTTTAAGGCATTCTTCTCATTGAACATTTTAGACTCCTTTGCCATTTGATTTAGTATATTTTTAAGGTGTTATTTTCCTCAGTTAGGTTGTTGACTCCCATTTCTTACTTTTCTTGAATCCTTCTTGTTTCTCTTCCCAATTTTTCCTTCACTTCTCCTATTTGTTTTTAAAATCCTTTTTAAAGTCCTCTATGGCCTGTAAGCCACTCATATTTTCATTTGGCCCTTTTGGTGCAGGATTTCTGACCTCACAGTCCTCCTCCTGTTCCATTCTTCGAAGGTCTTTGCCCCCAAATAGGTGTCTAATGTTGCATTTTTCTGTTTATTTTGTTTCCCTTGCCTAGACATGTTGCCACTTAATTATATGACTTTTGGGCTTGTTACCACATTAGGTCTCTGCCACCAGACCCGGGAGTTTCTGTCCCAAACATAGTGCTCTTCACAACTTCTGGAGGTATTAGTTGTGTGGCCTCTGTGTAGCCTCCACAAGCTCTTGGAAGCTGGATACCCACCCCAAGACCTCCACCCCAGAACACAATCCAGATCCAGGGAGGTTAAAGTAAGAGTGATTACCCCCCCCCCCAAGACTGATTGCTGGATCTCCCTACAGTTCGCAGACCATGTGCTGAAGCTGCCACTGAAGCTCTAAAATGGCTTCTGTTCCATGTCTCCTCAGGTGCTTCTTGCCCCCAGGGAAGAAGAGGAAGCATTCCCCAAATATTGGTCCCAAAGTCCATACGGCACTAACCACTCACTTTGTCCTGTGTTGATAATTCTGGAATCGCCACAGCTGCTGGTGTTCTAGGGCCCCTCCAGCTCGCTTCTGGCCTGGCAGCCCTGGGGGTAAAAATTGGGTCTAATGTGTTCCTGGGCTTGGCTCCCAGAGCACTGAGCTGGCTGCTCCCAGAGCCCTGCACTGGCCACTACCTGCAGGGCTGCTGGGCTGTCCTCACCAGGAAGTTAGCTTCTCTGTGTCATTCTGTCAGTGCTGGAACTCCAGAAGTTGTTCACAGTCCCCTTTTGCATGATTTTGAAGTGGTGTGGCAGAGATCACCTTGGAAATGTTGTTTCTACTCTACTATCTTGGCTCTGCCCCACCCCCCCACTTTCAAGCTTTCTTGACAAAGGATAAATAGCTGAATAGGAAATTTGACATTCACATAGAAGAAGCAAGAGAAGCACGAGAAGGTAAGCAGGGAAAAGAAATCATAAGGAACTTATAAAAGTTGAATTACTTACATTCCTACATGGAAACAAAAAACAGTAATCATAACTTATGAAATTTTTATCAGTGTGAGAATAGTTGAAGGGAAAAGAAATGTGTGTATATGTATATATCTATTTATTTATACACAAATACATATGTCTATATAGGAGGGTATATTGGTGTATATGTGAAAAATTTTACATATGGTTACAGGTATAGGTAGACAGAGGGCACAGTACCGGTTGAATGGGAAAGGGTGATACTTAAAAGGTGAAATTAAGAGCTCAGAGAGGAATATAATGAGAGGAAATGCAGAGTGTGAGAATGTGTTAAATTATCTAATATAGAAGAGTCAAGGGAAAACTTTTACAATGGAGGGGAAGAACAGGAAGGCAAAAGGGAATGAGTCCACCTTATTCTCAACGAATTTGGCTTACAGAGGGAATGACATACACACTAATTAGGGTAGTTCAACCTACAAGAGAGTAGGAGGGAAGGGGATGATTGTTGGGATGATACAAGTGAGGTAAGGGTAGTGGGGAGGGAAGTTGGAAGCACCCACTTTTTTTGCAGAATGAAGCAGATGATTTTATTTTTTTGTTTTGTTTTCTTTTTTTCTTTCTCATGTTATCTCCCATTCATTATAATTCTTCTATGTCAATGACTAATGTGAAAATGTGTTTGATGTATGTGTAGGGCCATATCATATTGCGTGCTGTCTTGGGGATGGAAGCAGAGAAAATTTAAAAGTTATGGAAGTAAATGTTGAAAACTAAAATTAAATAAATAAAATAAGAATATTCCAGACACACCTTGTTGTTATTTTTTTCCTTTATGACTCAGCTTATCTTTTCAGGGTAAGTCACCCTGGGCTGCATACTGAGCTCCTTTGCTCTTCAAAATGTATTATTCTATTTCCTCCTGCATTTTCTGGTGGGTACAGAATGAACTTGTACTATTTTTCCTTGAAAGTCTTTCTCCTGATCACTTGTAGAACTTGTTTCTGAATTGAATAATTATATATATATAAAACTATCATGTTTCTTGGACTCGAAAACCTTGGATTTTTCTCTGGAGGTGATCTATAAATTCTTTAAAAATAAGATCACTTTTTGTAGTAGCAAAAAAAGAGAAAGAAAATAAAGTAGATTGCCATCAATAGGTGAATGGCTAATCAAGTTTTGGTTCATGCACACAGTGTGATGTTACTATTTTGTAGGAAACAGTGAATATGAGGAACATATAGTTGCATGGGAAGGCATATAAACTAATACAAAGTAAAGTAGGGATAAGAACAATATATATGACTATAGCTATATTAATGGAAAGAATGATAACAAAACTTAAGACTACCAGACTATAATGACAAAGTTTGACCCCAAAGAAGAAATATTAGAAGCCCAATCTGGAAAAATAGAACACTTGATATAATGACAGAATTTTGATATATTGGTTAATTTTGCCAAATTGTTTTACCCCCTCTTTTTATTCGTATAAGAGATTGCTCTTATACCTTGGCAAATATTAATAATAACTAATATTTATATAGTATTTTAAAGTTTGCAAAGTACCTTACATGTTAGTTCATATATTGCTTACAACAACCTTTGAGATAAGTGTCATTATCCTCATTTTACAACATTATTGCTAAATCCACATGCTAGTGGCTGTTATCTATTGATCCTCAGAACCCTGGCTCACAGTTTTTCTTTTTTTTTTTAGAGTGGCTGAATGATATTAGACATGTTTCCTCCATGCCCTTCCATGCTTCTTTATTAAATTTGAAGTTGATACAAAGTTAGAACAAATAGTTAATATTTTAGATGACAGAATCATGCTCTAAAAATGTCAACCAGCTGTAATAATTTGATGAATGTAGAAAGATGAAACTTATTTGTAGGTAATTCAGACTTTTAAATTAATTACTTCAACAGTCCAGACTGGCAGAGGGGGTAGACACTTCTGGATATCTCCTCCCTATGTCTCCTATACTATAGCCATCATCCTCATTTTCCCCCTCACACCAATTCTTTTTTTTTTAATTTTTTTAAACAAATGCTTTATTAACTTATGTTTTATATCATTCATTTCCGCCATATTTTGAGTTACAATCATTTTCCCCCGTTATTCCCCTACCAAACCTCCCAGAATAGCAGTCCCACAAGATATCGCTTCCTCCAATCTGCTCTCTCCCATACCTCCTCCCATATCCCATTTCGACTTTTCCATTAGAGGAAGGTGAATCTTTGTGTCCCAATGCCTGCACATCTTATCTCCCAATTATAAGCCAAAGAGTATTAATAATAGTATATATATATATATATATATACACACACACACACACACACACACACACACACACACACACACACACACACACATATATATATATATATATATATATATATATATATATATATGAAACATTTAATCTTAAGACCTCGAATTTCAGATCCATTTCCATCCTCTCTTGTCACCCATTCCCTCTGGGGAGATAAGTAATTCAGTATATGTTGTACATGTCTAGCTATGCAAAACATTACCATAGTAGATATATTGTACAAGGGGGCTTATAATTCCCTCCCACTCATCCCACCCCCCACCTGGTCCATTCCCTACATGATCCTGTCCCTCTTCTATAGTGGGTACTTCTAAACTCCCCTCCCCCCCAAGGATGCCCCCCCCCCATTCAATCATCCCTCCTCTCATCCCCCTTACCCCTATTCTGCTGCAGGTTGAGGTTTCCCATTTAGTATGTATGCCATTCTCTCCCTAAACCAAATTCAATGAGAATGTGAATTTGCCTTTTTTTTTCCCTTCCTATTCTCACCCTCCCTTGCAACCACTTCCCCTTGCTTCTTCTACATGAGATAGTTTACCCTACCCTGTCTTTCCCCATCTCCTCTTGCCACTTTCCTCTCTCACCTCATAATTTCATGCCTTGAATATTCTCCCTTCCCAAAAAATTCAACCTAAGCCCTCTATCCATATACACACACATTCACATATGTATTCATATGACCACACACCCTTCTTCCATTATTTTCATAGTGAGAAAGATATCATCACTCATAGTTATTGTTTTTCCATATAGGAATGTAAATAGTTCAACTTTGATAAGTTCCTTTTGATTTCTTTTCCCTGATTACCTTCTCAGGCATCTCTTGCTTCTTGTGTCTGGATGTCAAATTTTCTATTCAATTCTGGTTTTTTCCTCAAGAATGCTTGAAAGTCCTCTATTCCACTGAATGACCATACTTTCCCCTGAAACAAAATACTCAGTTTTGCTGGGTAGGTGACTCTTGGATTCATTCTCAGTTCTTTTACCCTCTGGAAGATCATATTCCATGCCCTCAGTGTAGAAGCTGCCAGGTCCTGGGCTCTTCTGATTGTGTATCCACAATATTGAAATTGTTTCTTCCTGTCTGCTTGTAGTATTTTCTCCTTGATCTGGGGATTCTGGAACCTGGCTATAATATTCCTGGGCATTTTCTTTTTGGGATCTTTTTCAAGAAGTGAACGGTGGATTCTTTTAACCACTATTTTGCCCTCTGGATCTAAAACATCAGGGCAGTTTTCCTTGAGAATTTCTTGAAGGGTGATTTCTAGGTTCTTTCTTTGATCATGGCTTTCAGGTAGTCCAATCATTTTTAAATTGTCTCTCCTGGATCTATTTTCCAGGTCAGTGGTTGTTCCCATGAGATATTTCACATTGCCTTCTAATCTTTCATTTGTTTGGATCTGCTTAACAGCATCTTGATTTCTCATAAAGTCATTAGCTTCCATTTGCTCCAGTCTAACTCTGAAGGAATGAATCTCCTCAGTGAACTTTTGAGATTCTTTTTCCATCTGGCAAATTCGACTTGTTAAGGCATTCTTCTCCTCATTGCCCTTTTGGGCCTCCTTTGCCATTTGAGTTAGTCTATTTTTTAAGGTGTTGTTTTCCTCAGTCAAGCTGTTGACCCTCATTTCATACTTTTCCTGCATCCTTCTCATTTCTCTTTCCAATTTTTCCTCCTCTTCTCTTATTTGATTTTTAAAGTCCTTCTTAAGGTCCTCTATGGCCTGCAACCTGCTCATGTTTTCCCCTGGGGCTTTTGGAGCAGGACTTCTGACCTCACAGTCCTTTTCCCACTCTATGCCCCCAAATAGGAGTCTAGGGTTGCATTTTTCTGTTTCCTTTGCCTTGGCATGTTGCCACTTAATTACTTGACTTTTGGGCTTGTTGCCACATTATGGCTTTAAGGCTAGATAGAGGAATTTTCATCTCGAACGTGTGGGGGGCAACTTCCGTTTCTGGCAAGCTGTAAACCCACCCACGACTTCCACCCTAGATCACAATCCAGATCCAGGGAGGTTAAAGCAAGAGCGATTACCGCCCCCCCACCCAAGCCTGATCACTGGATCTCCCTACAATTAATTGCAGGCCCGGACCCTGAGCTGCCTCTGAAAACTACAAAATAGCGTTTGTCCTCAGCGGCTTCTAGCCGCCAGGGGAGGGAGCCGACGCATTCCCCCAAATACAGGTCCCAAAGTCCATAGGACACTAAGCTCTTACTTTGTCCTAGGAATGTTTATGTTGATAATTCTGGAATCACCAAGGCTCCTGGTGTTCTGGGGTTCCTCCAGCCGGCTGCTGGTCCTGCCGCCCTGGGGCTAAAACCTTGGCTCAGGCGGACCTAGGCTCTGCTCGGCTCTGCTTCCTGCTATCTGTGCGTTGCGCGTTGCCGGCTCCCAGACCGCTACACTGGTCCTTCCTGCAGGGCTGCTGGGCTCTCCTCAGCGGGAGGTTACCTTCTCTGTGTCATTCTGTGGGTGCTGGGGCTCCAGAAGTTGTTCAGAGTCCCCTTTTACATAGTTTGGGGGTAATATGGGGGCAGAGTGGCTTGGATGAGCTTTTTCTACTCCGCCATCTTGGCTCCGCCACCGCTCACAGTTTTTCTGCCACAACTTGTGTTGTTATAGAGGTAACTAGTTGATGAAGTGGAGAGAGAGAGCTGGACTTGAAATCAGGATGATTTGAGTTCAAATCTTGCCTCAGAAACTTAGCTGTATGACCTTGAGCAAATTATTTTACCTCTGTCAGTTTCAAACTCTGTGAAATGGGTGTAATAATGGGACCTACTTTATAAGATTTTTGTGACCATCAACTGAATTGATATGTTAAATTCTAAATAGTATTATATCATTAGGAACTTCAACATACTTATTGTTCTCTCAAATATCCCAGTTCCTCAGTTTACTAAATTCTTATGTCATCCTATATTCCACCTTAGCTAAACACAGAGTTGATCATAATCTTGATTTTTGTCATTAATCATAAGTGTTTCACTTTTATGTTCATGATTTCTGAAATTCTTTTATCTGATCACAATCTTTTACCATCCCATATTCCTTTCCCTTTGTTCTTTCCCAAGCCACTTCTCCTTTCTCCCAATTATCTCTACTTTCTTCTTTTCCCTATCTTGACTACTTAGTGACTCACTTCAATTCTACAATAAAATTCATACTTAAATCCCTAGTCCCCTTCTCACCTTGCCAAGCCCCCAACCTTGAATTACTCCCTCCATTTACATTTTTAAATTTTTTTTCAACTTTATTAATTTGCTTTCTTACTTTTAGTTTACAAGATTTATTTCTACAAATCCTACAGTTTCAAATTTTCTCCCCCCTCCCTCCCCTCCCAACCCTCCATTTTGGTATACAATAAAGTATAGGATCTGCAAATATTTTCACATTAGACATTAATCAGGTTATAAAGAAGGATTCTATCAGGTGAAATGAGCAATTGGAAAGAGGAAACAAAACCAAACAAGAAAACAAAAAAGAGCAGGTAGTTTCCTATGATTAAAATTTCTTCAGAAGTTAGTGATAAGATTCCTAGAAGCTAAGTGTTTTGAAATCCATCCCGCCTCAGTTTTTTTTTTTTTTTATATTCATTTGAAACATTTAATTTTAAGACTTCGAATTTCAGATCCATTCCCTTCCTCCCTTGTCACCGATTCCCTATGGGATGATAAGCAATACATTATGTATGTCATTCTCTACCTGATCAAAATTCAATGAGAATAAGGTTTTGCCTTTTGGCCTTCTTGTTCTTCCCCTCACCCACAACTACTTCCCCTTGCCTCTTCTACATGAGATAGTTTACCCTATCCTGTCCCTCCCCATCACCTATTGTCACTTTTCTTTCTCACCTCTTAACTTCAACCCTTAAGTATCATCCCTTCCCAACAAATTGAACCTGTACCCTATATCCCTGTATACCTGTAAATATATATACACACATTCACATATGTATTCATATGTCCATATACCCTTCTTCAATTATTTTCATAATGAGAAATGTTTCATCAGACAGAGTTACTGTTTTTCCACATAGGAATGTTAATAGTTCAAATTTGATAAGTTCCTTTTGATTTCTTTTCCCAGATTACCTTCTCAAGCATCTCTTGCTTCTTGTGGCTGAATGTCAAATTTTCTATTCAACTCTGTTTTTTTTTTTCCTCAAGAATGCTTGAAAGTCCTCTATTTTACTGAATGATCATATTTTCCCCTGAAGCAAGATACTCAGTTTTGCTGGGTAAGTGACTGTTGGCTTCAATCCCAGCTCTTTTTCCCTCTGGAATATCATATCCCATGCCCTTCGATCCCTCATTGTAGAAGCTTCCCTGTCCTATTCTGATAGTATTTCCACAATTTTGGAATTGTTTCTTCCTGGCTGCTTGTAGTATTTTCTCCTTGATCTTTGAGTTCTGGAACCTGGCTATAATATTCCTAGGAGTTTTCTTTTGGGGATTCTTTTCAGGAGGTGATCAGTCGATTCTTTCTACCTTTACTTTGCCCTCTGTGTCTAAAACATCAGGGCGATTTTCCTTCAGAATTTCTTGAAGGATGCTTTCTAGGCTCTTTCTTTGATCATGACTTTCAGGTAGTCCAATAATTTTTTAATTATCTTTTCTGGACTTATTTTCCAGGTCAGTGGTTTTTCCCATGAGATATTTCACATTGCCTTCTATTCTTTCATTTGTTTGGATCTGTTTAACATCGTCTTGATTTCTCATAAAGTCACTGGCTTCCATTTGCTACAGTCTAACTCTGAAGGAATGAATCTCCTCAATGAGATTTTGAGTCTCCTTTTCCATCTGGCAATTTTGGCTTTTTAAGGCATCCTTCTCCTTATTGCCTTTCTGGGCCTCTTTTGCCATTTGATTTAGTCTATTTTAAGGTTGTCTTTCCCTCAGTTAGGCTGTTGACTGTCATTTCATCCTTTTTTTTGCATCTTTATCATTTCTCTTCCCAATTTTCCCCCCACTTCTCTTATCTGCTTCTTAAGGTCCTCTGTGGCTTGTAGCCATCTTGTATTTTTATTTGTGGCTTTTGGTGCAGAAGTTCTGACCTCACAGTCCTCTTCCTATTCCAACCTTTGATCCTCTTTGCCCCCAAAATAAGAGACTAAAGTTGCATTTTTTCTGTTTATTTTATTTCCTTTGCCTAGGCATATTGCCACTTAATTACTTGGTTTTTGGGCTTCTTGCCAAAGTAGGACTCTGCCACCAGACAGGAGAGCTTCCGTTCCAAACGTGGGGTCTTCACAACTTCCGGAGGTTGGGTGGCCTCTGTAAAGCCTCCACAGTCTCTGGCAAGCTGCATACCCACCCCAAACCTCCACCCCATACCACAATCCAGATCCAAGCAGGTTAATGCAAGAGCAATTAACCCCAGACTGATTTTTGGATCTCTCTACAGTTTGCAAACCAGGAGCTGGAGCTGCCACTGAGGCTGCAAAATGGCCTCTGTGCCGTGTTTGCTCAGCAGATATCGCCCCCAGGGGAGGAAGCTGACAAGTTCCCCAAATACTGATCCCAAAGTGCATAGGCCACTAACCTCTCTTTATCCTAGGCATATCTCTGCTGACAGTTCTGGAATTGCCATAGCTGCTTATGTTCTGGGTTCCCTCCAGCTGGCTGCTGGCCCAGCCGCCCTGGGGCTAAAACTCCGGCTCAGGCTGGCCTGGGCTTGGCTCCCAGCATGCTGTACTTCCTATTCTCAGAGTGCTACACTGGCCGTTTCCTGTTGGGCTGCTGGGCTATCCTCAGCAGGAGGTTACCTTCTCTGTGTTGTTCTGTGGGTGCTTGGGATCCAGAAGTTGTTCAGATTCCCCTTTCACATTGTTTGGAGGCAGTATGGGGCAGAGCACCTTAGAAGTTCTGTTTCTACTCCGCCATCTTGGCTCCGCCAGCAAGCAGCCACTTTTGAAAAGGAACAGGACCCAGTAGAGAAGAAAACAAATGGGGAGGCAGGATTGGATGGAGGGAATTATATTTAGCCTTTCACAAGGTATCTGCTTTGGAAGGAAAGAAGGAAGGAAGGAAGGAAGGAAGGAAGGAAGGAAGGAAGGAAGGAAGGAAAAATGGAAGGAATGTAGATAGCAAGATATATGTTGCCTAACCGACCAGTTAAATTTTGGTACCCAGTGGGGCAGCTCCTAAAATTACTCACAGAGGTGACATCAGGGAGGTAATGCTTATTTTAGCCTATAGCCCCATAAAGTAACTGAGGAGCCTTTCACCATCATGCCATATACTGAAGTTTATGCCTATAAGGAAAGATAAGGGGCTTCGAGAATTGTCTGTCGACAAGGAATATTAGTCATTATAAAAAGAAATAACAGGGTATGACAGTATTTGAAAGTCAATTACTGATGAATTCCTAGGCCAAGCCCATAAAGGTAGAATCCAGGATGCTAAGAGAGAGAAGCAGAAAATAACTACAATAAAGGTAGCACATGCCTCCATAACAAAGCAACCAGATCCAGAGGGAAGCCTGAAATCAAAGAGATGCTCTTTGATTCTGCTTCTCACTGACATCCTCAAATCCCTTAGAACTACTACTGCTCAGAGAGAGTGGGTACTGGAATATGAAATGGAGCCAAATATGAAATGGGGCCAAACCTCAGGAGATTATAGAATAACCTTGTTTTTTCTTGAAGAATGCATGCTTTCCCAACCCTAACCACAATGTCATGTTGACCTATAAGATTCGGGAACTGAGTCAACTGCCTCAACTGCTATCCACGCTTCACCTGTTTGCTCTCACCCCTCCCCTAGCCAATCATTTCCCGACAACTCCTTGTCTCTAAGAGTTAGCTGAGTCTCACTAAGCCAATCAGTGAGCTCAATATTTCCTGCTTTCCCCTCATAATTGTATAAAAAAGCACCCGAGGAGACACTCGGGGTCCTCCATCTAAAATGTATGGTGGGACCCGGGTTCGAACTCGTAATAAATTTTTTTCTTTTTTCTTGCCTCAGTGGTCTTGGTTTGTCTATTATTCCACCCCACGTTTCATATGGAGGCCCCAGCAGCGAGATCCTCGACACCCGGGAATTTGGACCCTAGGCTCTGCTCGGCGCCAGTAAGTCAGGCCTGACCCAAAATAATGTTTCTTTTTTGTTGATTCTGGTATTTTTTTGGCTAGCAATTTCTGGAGTCTCATGAGCTTGGTTGGTTCGGGAAGGGCGGGACGCTGCCATTAACTTCCCGAACCCCGGCCGAGGGAGGTGACGACCCCTAAGGCCCTTGGGTTTAAGTTGATCAAATTGTGGGTTAGAGTCCCACTTGATCAGCATTGGGTTAATCAAATTGTGGGTTAGAGTCCCACTTGATTAACATTAGGTAAACTGATCAAATTGTGGGTTAGAGTCCCACTTGATCAGCATTGGGTTAATCAAATTGTGGGTTAGAGTCCCACTTGATTAACATTAGGTAAAGCAAATATGATTTGTACCTGGCCTCCATTAGCATCTATCTGGAAGCCAATCAAACATGATTTGTGCCTGGGGATTTCTAACAATCCTCTGTGAGCTTTTGTAACGTTCCTGTCAGTTTCTCTCTCTGTTCTGTTTTTTTTTTTTTTTTTTATGTGTCTGTGTGAATGAGTGAGTGTGTAATCTAACATCATGAAAGGTTTAAACTGCAGATGGACTCCGGACCTTCCTTTGGAAGGCTCTTAGCTCTCTCTCCCTCCTCCCTTCACTGATGCTGAATGCAGGCTGGAGAAGAAGAGAAAAGAGAGGTAGGTTTTATAAAGCAAGAAAGTTTAGAGATGGTATTTGGTGTTGAGAAGTGTGAACAGAAGTTTTAAGATCTTTAAAAGTTTGGAAATCTCCTCCTCTTCATTCCACTCTGGCCAAGTGGAGTGAGGAGAAGGCAATAAGAAATAATGAGGGAATCTTCTCCCCTCAAATCAAAGAGGCAGGCAGATGAAAATTTAACTATTTCCTGCCTCACCTAAAAGAGGAAAAATCTGTGTATTAGAATAAAACTGTAAGTCAATTGAATTCATGTGAGAAGTAAAAAAACTGTCACTCCTAATTTGATGCTAAAGATAAGTCAGAATTCATTTTACTATTTGGAATTTAGGCAAATTGGAATATTTTCTAAGATTTGATAAGAAAAAGGGAATTTTCTTTTGGGTTCTCTAGTAGTGAGAAAGGGGGAAGGCGCCCCCCCCATATCACTTGCTGGAGAGGTCAAAGATATCACTTTCAAAGAAAGTTTTGTAAGGAGTGGACACATAAATTAAAGCTTATTGGAGTAAAAGTTAAATCGCTGAAAACATTTTACAAAAATTTATTAAAGTCTCTCATTCTAGAAGAGAAATAGAGTGTGCTAAAGAATATAGGGAATTTGAGTTAAGCTCCCCAACTTGGAAAAAAAGGGGGGGGAGCTGCAACACCCCAGCCTCTGTACTTGGTAAGCCCAATTTTTCTATCAGTAATTTTTGTATGTGATGAATTGGAAATGCAATTAATGTCATAATGTCATTGTGTTATTATGGCATCTCTAAATTGTAAAATCCTCTTATACTGTAAAAGTTTGAGTGACCATTGTGAGCCAGAAATGTTAGATAAAACAATTTTCATTCTGAATTTTGTTGAAACTAAAAGATGGAGAAAAGTTTTGTAAAACAGCTATGGTATTTTATCAGTTTTGCTAATTTTGCCTTCTGTTTATTTTATGTGAATTGGATTTTTTATGTTATAAGATTTGACAATTTAAAGCTGTTATATTTGCGATACAAATAGGTAGTAATAATGCTGCAGATATTTATTGTGATAGCTGGTTGTTCATTTAACTTTTTGGCTATTCTAGAAATATGCAGTGACAAAAGTTATAGTTTCCACATTACTAATGAGGAAGTGAATGTACACAGGGAATTGGAAAGGCATTTTGTAGAATCCTTATTGAGCAAATGAGAAACTTGGGGAAAAAAGAAAAAAATATAGAGATGTGGTTTTCAAGCTTGCTTCATCTAAGGATGTATTTATGATAATTTGAAGGTTTATGGATCACCACATTCACCATCTATGTGAGATTCCAGAATGTAATTAATTTTTAGTGATAAGTTGATCAGGTGTGTGGCAAGAAGAAAATTTTAGTTCTGTGTAACTTCAAAAACTTGATTTTTAAGGTCACCAGATTGGTAATTCTTTGTTTTTATTTCAAAGTTCAAATTTAAGAACATGATGACATTGTTACTGGTAAAAAGTTGTATTATCTATGCTGTATAAGAAGCAGCTTTTTTTTTAAAGTCTCAGAGTATTGTAATTTGGGAAATCATAAGCTTCCAAGTCTGTCTTTGTTTAAAAGGAAGTTTCAGTTAAGACTGTTTAAAACTTGTAAGATTGTTAATTAAGTTATTTTGGCTACTGTTTCAATGTTAAAACCTAAAATTGTAATTGATTACTGTATGTAGAAAGGAGGAAATTGGATGAAAACTTTATTCAGACTAGTTCTGCCCATTCAGAACAGTCCTCCTGCTTGTATGAGAATTGGCTAAGCGGGGGGCATCATTATTAGCCCTTCTCCCAGTCTCTCCTCCTTAGAATTCATATAAATTTTCCTTATGTTGTAAAACTGCCAAATCCCCTAGAAACTCTCTCTAATAGGCAAGGTCATTCAGCCTGGGAAAGGAACTTGTTTAAGTGTAGTTTTAAATGAACCTAACTTGCTAAGAAGTTGCAAAGATTAGAAGGATTTCTATCAATTGGCTTTTAGATTTCAGAAGGAAAGATGGTAAATGGAATTCTTTACATTTGTGAGACCTGATAAATCATCATTGCCTAGTGCAGCTCCATGAAAATAAAAATAATTAACTAGCTCTAAGCTGTGATCAGTGAAGCTTGTTGTGTGAGGTAAAAGGCACTTGGGACCATAACTAAATTTTATTTTGAGTTTGAATTTGGGTATAGTTGTCTGCATTAAATCAGTATCTCGGAAAAAATGCCACAAGCTACTCAGAGGGAATGTGATCCTGTACTGCTGATAGGTGGAAGTCTACATTTGGTAAAGGCTGAAGGGACAATCTTAGCCTCTGTCTGGGATGGGATCCCTCCTGTCTCAGTTTACCGATGGGATTCCTTTGAAAAGGAATGTTTCCCACCTATTCCTGAGTCTAGCTATAAGATGGAACAGATACTGCAGGGTTGGATATCTGTGACTTTACCTGAATTTAAACAGAGTCAAGGATGTTTTATCCTGTCATATTTGGAATGTCACATGTCCCTGTTTTTTTTTCCTTCTATAGCAAGTTTCCATGACCAGAGCACGTAGTCAGTAACAGATATGGGTTCTTTCGTGTAAGCTTACTGGAAAATCTAATATTATTTTTCATTTGGAATTGGAACATGTGCAGAAAGTATGCAAATTGCTTAAGGTCATTTTGAAAGTTTTCAACTAACTTTCTTCATAAAAGTTTAGTGATCAATTATAAATCTTGAAATTGTTAAGAGAAGGAAAAATACTTTTAGAAGAAATTTTCAAATCTCTAGTGTAATTTTAAGAGGCCTATTAAAACTTTCATTTGCAAGATAAATTTATTGCTAAACTAATGTAATGAGTTGTGAAAACAGAAGAGATCTGGCTCTTTTGATCCGAATTTGTAGTTGTTTCATGCTCTAAGCAAAAGTTAACATTTGTAACTGAATGTATGTTAAGGATTCAATTTCTGAATTATCTTTCTTCCTGAGTGAATCTGTATTCACTGTATACTGTATACTGTATATATAATCTGTGTACCCAGCTTCCTATGAAACATAGATCTACCCAAATGATTTTGGGTCCCAACTGTTTTAAGGGGGAGATGATTAGGTCCTCGGATTCTCAGTTTTGACTTCCTTGAGCAGCCAGCATCTGAAATTTTCTCAGAGCTCAGAACTCAAGGCTGAGAAAGTCCAGACCATTCCCTAACATATGGAAGATTACCACCTATTCTTCCTCTAATCTAGGAAGACCTAAAAGCTGAAATCACTAACTCTTCCCTTTATCAAGTTCCTTCAGGGTCTGCAGGCGATTCAGAAAAAAAAACAAAAAAAAAACTCCTTCCCTCAGCTCTCCTGATCCTGATCCCGATCCGGAGTTATGCCTCAGCTTACCTGTTTCAACCTGGGGATTCTGTGCTGGTAAAAAGAAATTCATGGTCTGGAGCAGAGGTGGAAGGGACCACACATCACGATCCCCACTACACCTACTGCTGTCAAAGTGGACTCTATTCCCACATGACAACATTACACCAGAGTGAAGCCTGCTGTTTCTATGCCAATCGCTCTGGGGTCGTTAGGGATGGCCTGAGCCAATTACGAAAACGTTTGGCTGACAGGGAGGAAGCCCGCCAAGCCCAGAACAATTGGTATCAGTCTCTTTTTTTCTTCATCCCCTTGGTTGACTACTTTACTGACCGCTCTCGACGGCCCTTTGGTTTTATTGTTTCTGGCCCTTGTTTTTGGCCCGCTCCTTCTCAGATCTCTTTTTACCCTCCTCAAGTCCCACACTGATGAATTTCGCATCTTGTTCCTCCGATCCCGTTACCAGAAGATCCCTGAGGAACATTGTGTTTGAATCTAGGATTCGATTCCCTTAGATAAAAAGAAGTGGGGAATGAAATGGAGCCAAATATGAAATGGGGCCAAACCTCAGGAGATTATAGAATAACCTTGTTTTTTCTTGAAGAATGCATGCTTTCCCAACCCTAACCACAATGTCATGTTGACCTATAAGATTTGGGAACTGAGTCAACTGCCTCAACTGCTATCCACACTTCACCTGTTTGCTCTCACCCCTCCCCTATAGCCCATGAAGTTGGCATCAAGCCTCTATCTCCAAGACTCAACTAAGTCTGCTAGCCAATCATTTCCTGCCAACTCCTTGTCTCTAAGAGTTAGCTGAGTCTCACTAAGCCAATCAGTGAGCTCAATATTTCCTACTTTCCCCTCATAATTGTATAAAAAAGCACCCGAGGAGACACTCGGGGTCCTCCATCTAAAATGTATGGTGGGACCCGGGTTCGAACTCGTAATAAATTTTTTTCTTTCTTGCCTCAGTGGTCTCGGTTTGTCTATTATTCCACTCCATGCTTCAGAATAGAAGTACATCCATCTATCCCCTTAAATATTATTAGTCTACACAATGTGATCAAGTTTGAGCTAGTTATTTATTGCTTTGTCATTTCTAGGGACTAAGGGAATCCCTAAATTCCATATCTGAGACTGGACCCCTTTCTCACTTAATACCAGTTCCATGATGAACAAATATAGCAAATAGCAAACTCATTTATCCAAATCATAACAAATCAGGAATTAGAGAAAGAATACATGGGAGATTATATGCCATGAAATACAGAAAGGGCCAGATAACTTAGCTCAAGCAAGATAATCTTTTTATCTCTGTCTCTTTCTGTCTCTCTCTCTCTTTGTTTGTATTTGTCTGTCTCTCTCTTGATCTTTCCCTCTCCCTCTCATTTTTCCTCTCTCCCTTTGTCATATTATTGTAATTGTTGTAACAAGAAAATTTAATTAGTTAATTAAATGTTCTGATAGTCAGTGGTCAAGAGAACATTTGGGATCATAAAGATGAACTATCAAATATAAAAAATATTCGTCCCCTTAGAGTATAAGTAAAAAATAACTGCCCCATATACTGGGAAACCTTAATTAATCAAAAGCAAAATGAATCTGCTTAATTTTTCAGATTAGTATTAATATTCTTAATAATAACTTGCAAGGAAAATTCTGATCATCACTATGTTTTTTAATCCTTCCCTGGATTTATACTGATTTATAATGGAATAGATAGAGCACATGGTGAAACCTTTTACTTGAAATAAGATATTCCTTAACCTCCTAGCGACAGAAAAAATGATGTGACTGATATTTTACTGAGGTTATATGAAGATAAAAAGACAATAATCATGTTTATTATTTCTTCTCATTATTCAGGGAGAAAAGAAAAAGTAGATAGTACCAATCTAAAAAGGAAAGGATGAATACCATAACATAGACCATGTTTCTAAATATCAGCTGCATACTTGTGGCTATTAAGGAATCCCATGTGAGAAAAGATTGGTGAGTCAAAAGTGAATCATGCAGAAATGTTCATGTGAAGGTAATTGTTAACACATTAGTATGCACCATTGTGTGGGACATTTAATACTAGACTGAATTGTCTTATGGTATCATCCGAGAAACATACCAGTAGACCATGCCAGAGAGAAAGTACTACAAAGACAGAGAGCTTTGTATCTGATGATTTCAAATTTGGGTAGCTATACATGTGATATAGACGACAGTGCTCTATCCCAGTTGTTCACAACTCAGAAGATTCAGGTTATAATTTCCTGAACAAGAAACACACCACAAAGATAAGGCCAAGAAGGCAGAGATTTGGGGGTAACAGCAAATAAAAATGCATTGTTAAAAATTGAGATGGCTTTTTTTAAACCCAGTTAAGTAATTTATTTTTAAGTTATAAGATTTACAAGCCTTTGATTATTTCACAAAATAGCATATTGAAAACTGAATCAAAACTGCAAAACCAAAGGGGACCCTGTGTGTTCACCCCTCTCCCCTGCCCAGATCATGCCCTAGCATGCCCTGGAGAAGGTGGCTGGACCACCTCTACATCTCCAGCTCCAATTTCCTTTCTCCCTCTGTCCCCAAAAAACTGCCAGTCAGGTCTAGCCTCTGTCCCGTGCTGCAGACCTTAGCAGGGCAATCCGACGGGGCCTTTGAAACACGGATAGGTCCAAAGGATTCAGTACGGTACATTAAGGGAGCTAATCTGTAGAAGGCTTATTGCGCGTTTTCCCCTAAACTTAAGCAGAGCCTCCTCTCCACCACCCTACTGCTGGGGGTAGTGAGGCTGCTCGGGAGCCTGATGGAATGGGTACTGAGGCTGCTGAGGTCCTGGGTAGGGTGCTTGTCCGGGGTTCTGAGGACACACAGGAGGATAAGGCAGGGTGTACTGGCCATACATGTAAGGGTTATAACCCATAGGCATCAGCATCTGGCAGTACCCTGGGTATCCTGGATAGGTGGGATATGGTGGTCCCTGGGCCTTAGATGGGGCTGCACTGTGGGCTGTGCCAGACGTGGGGAGTCCAGGTGTCAGAGATGGAGCTGGCGCCGAAGCAGCAGTTGCAGATGCAGCAGAAGCAGACGCAGTAGAAGCAGACGCAGTGTGGCTGGCCGCGATCACTGGAGGCGGAGGGTGGGCTGGAGGCTGGGGTTTAGAAGGCAGCATGGTCCTGGGTGCTGGAGTAGGAGGGGGTGTATTTCCCCCGGCTACAGGAGAGGTCTGATAGGCAGATGGCTTTTTTATCTTGACTATTCAGCTAATTTAGTTGTCAAGATATTGGGATCCATATTGGATTCTTGTGACAATTTCTTCCCTTTAACTTATTGAGTTTAAAAAGGAGCATAAAAATAAGCTTTGCCAAAATTTCACTCTACTCTACTTTGAAGTACTTGGCTAAATACCACATAAAGGGAAAGTAGGCTTTATTTTTCAGGTCTTTATTGAAGTAGTAGAAGGAATATGATTACCAGTGTTGCTTCTTTAATTAAAAAAAATCAATTAATTACCATTTATTTTCCATCCCTTCTATGTTCCCTTGTTCTCAATGAAAAAGCAAAAAAGGAACAGGAAAACAAAAAAGAAAGGGAAAAATTGTAAAAATGTTATATATTCAAACAAAATGAATTTACATTTGGGGCAAATCTAAAAGTGTTAAGTCTCAATAACTCCAATACATGTGTATCAGGAAATGGGCATATATCATCTTCAGTCCTTTGGACTCATGGCTACTAACTGCATTTATCAGAATATGTATATAGTTGTTGTTGTTGTTGTTGTTTTTAGGTTGATTGCCTTTACTATGTTGTTATACTAATTATTTTTGTGATTCACTTCACTTTTTATCAGGCCATACAAGTCTTCCTAAGCTTCGCCCAAATTATCTTTTCTTTTTCTTTCTCATGTAATTATAGTAATATACTTTGTCCATATCCTGTAATTTGTTCAGTAATTCTCAAGTTTATGTGCAATCTCTTAATTTTTGGGTTCCTTGCCATCACACACACACACACACACACACACACACACACACACACATATATGTGTGTGTATATATATATATATATATATATATATATACACACATATATATATATGTAATTGTTTTTTTCTGTGTGATGTAGAATCTTCTCTTATTTGACATCTTTTGGGTATAACCACAGTAAAGATTTCATTGGCTCAGAATATATGCAAGGTTTAGTGACATTTTGGATATAGTTCCAAATTGTCTTTCATTATCACTGAACTCATTCACAATTCTGCCAAATAGCATCATCAAGGAGCATATTTTCCTATAGTCATTCCAACATTAATAATTTTCTTTCAAAAAAGCCAACTTTACTTACATGGAGGCTACAGAATCAGAAATTCTTTTTAATTATTAGTGAATTGGAACACATTTTTCCCCTTATGCTGTATATCTTCCTTTGATATTTATTTAATGACATTCTTTGATAATTAATAAATTAGGGTATGACATTCATTCTTATAAATTTGAAATTATTCTTTATTATTTTGTAATTTAGGTTTCATTATCAACTTAGAGAAATATGCTTTTTAAATATTTTTTTCTAATTTTACATATGTGAGAGTGTTTTTTTTTTTTGCTTTTTAAAAAAAATGCCATCAAAATTGTTTATTTCATCTTTGGTGTTCCTTTCTTATTCTTTGTGTTCAGGAATTATTTCTCACCAACAGATCTGAGGGTAAAAGCATTATTTGTTTCTGATTTGGCCATTTATATCCAGCACAAATATACTTTTACAGATTACATGATATGTGCTGTAAGTAGACAGTTCATGTCTAGTTTCTTTAAAACTCTTTCAATTTTTCACTGATCTAAATAATGGTCCTTGTAAATTAAAAGTATCATTCCTTTTTATTCCTGTACTTTTATCCTAAATTCAATTTCTTTTAAAATTGCTTAGAAAAGAGTTGTGGGTGCCAAAGTAAAAAAGATCAATAAAATATAATAAATTTTATTTAAAATATTGATAATCCTAAAAGCAAAAAGTGCTTGAATGTTTTATTTTTACTCTAATATTAAGTAATTATGTATTTAAATATATGATTTGAGATTTTCATATAGTTTTACCTTTGAGAACCATTAAATGAAAAGGAGTTAAGAACCCTATAATTGAGAGGTTAATGGATTAGTAATAGAAAATTCCAGTTGGTTGGAATATGGTCTCCCCAGAAATAGCAATATTATCAGTCTTGTCCAATTCCAAACTTTTTTTTAATTTCCAATTTTGACTCTATAATTTGCTGTACTTTAGAACTCTCCCACAATATGACTGCATAATTAGTTTTGTATATGTACTTTTTTCAGCAAGAATATATTTTATGGGAGAAATATCTCCTGTGTGATTTCATTTGGCCAATAGTTGAAGCTAAGTACACACATGTACACACACACACACACACACACACACACACACACACGCATATTTGTGCATGTATAATCTACCAAAGTGCTGAAATTATTGAAGTAAAAACCTGTATTTAATTGCTATATTCATTCAAAGGTTTAAAGTCTCAGAGAAAATCTAAACAATTAGGAGGATTTGGACAAGAATTCTTTTAGGAAATATTTATTTCAGGAGCCAAGGTGGCAGAGTAAAGTCAGGGATTCAGATCTCTGAGATCTCTCCAAAACCCCTTCAAATACCTTTTAAAAATGATTCTAGGGGAAGCTAGGTGGCACAGTGAGTAGAGTTCTGGCATTGGGGTCAGAAGGACCTGAGTCCGGATCCAGCCTCTCACACTCACACACAAACAACAACCTAGCCGTGTGACCTTGGGCAAGTTACTTAACCCCAATTGCCCTCCAAAAAGCAAAATAAAATAAAATAAAAAAATAAATATGATTCTAAACAAATTCTAGAGCAGCAAAACCCTCCAAAAGATTGAATGAAATAATTTTCCAGACCAAGACAAATTAGATGGTCATCACGAAAAGTCTATTGCACCAAAGTGAGAAAGGAGCACAAGCTGTGCTAGCACAGACCCAGCCCCAACAAAGGGAGAACATGTCTCCCGGCAAGTGAATCACTGGGAACAGTGGTGGTTTCCAGACCTCTCAGCTCACAGAAGCCAAAGACAACTTAGAAGGTCAGCAGGAAAGTTCCATCATGACTGAGAGAGAGTGGAGGACCGTCCAGTACAGGCTGCACCAGTGCATCCCAGGCCCCTGCAAACTAAGAATAGGCTTTAGGAGTGAATGAATCAGAAAAGGAAATATACTCAGCATCAGTTCATATAAGTATTTCCACGTTTTTTTTGAAGTCCACCTGCTCATTATTTCTTATAGTACAACAGTATTCCATTATAGCCTTTTAACACAAGTCATTCAACTGTTCCTCAATGATGGGCATCCCCTTAATTTCCAGTTCTTTACCACCACAGAAAGAGCTACTATAAATATTTTTGGACATGCCAGTCTTTTTCCCATTTTTGTGATCTCTTTGTGATACATTCCTAAAATTGTAATTGCTCGGTCAAAGAGTCTGCACAATTTGATTTATGGTAGCTTTTAGTAGGATACAGTTTCCTTTCTTATCTCTTTTAATTAGAGTTTTTATTTTCCTTTTGTTTTGTCTGAGATCAAGATCACTACTCCCGTTTTTGCTTTTTTTTTTTTTAACTTCAGTTGAAGCATAATATATTCAGCTCTAACCTTTTATCTTTACTCTGTGTGTTTCCCTTTGTTTCAAGTCTGTTTCTTGTAAACAGCATACTGTAGGATTATGGTCCTTAGTCAACTCTGCTATACCCTTCCATTTTATGGGAGAGTTCATTCCATTCATATTCCCATTTAAGATTACTATCTGTGTCTTCCTCTCCATCCTATTTCTCCCTCCATATATGTTTTTCTCTCTCAATTTTCTTTTTTTTTTTTATTGTGAATTATTTTATTCAAAGTTCTTGGAGACTGTTCACTTTTTCTTCTCTACATCTTGTTCTGCAGCCTCCTTGGCTCGTTTTGCCCGAATTCCAAAGAGACGGGCATTGGCCTGGGCCATTCGAAGACTAGCAAATGCCTCGAAATTCTTCTCATCTTCAGTAATGTCAGGAGCTTTCTCTTTCTTGTAGACATTTCTGATGGGCATAACTGGTCCTGTAAGCTGAGTTGCCAACTTGAGCTCTTCAGCAGAGCTATCTCCCTTCTTGGGTGCAGATGGTTTCCTTGGGAAGAGGATTAGTTTGGAAAGATATTCTTTCAGTCGCTGCACATTTGCCTGGAGAGATTCTGTAGACTTATTTCGGCGACGAAGGTCCACAGAGATACCAATGGTCCGTGCCACTTTTTTATAGATACCAGCCACCCGAAGTTCTTCCAAGCTGAATCCTCTCCTGGCTCGGACTTTGGTGGGGTATCGCACAGTAGGGCACCTCACGATGGGCCGAATAGGACCTGATGCAGGGCGAGGAGCAATTCGGCGGGCTTTTGCTTGCCGAGCCTTTCGCCTTCTGATCTTCCTGGCTGGCTGGTTAAACCATGTGGCAACTCGTCTCTGCCAGTCTTTGTGGAAATGGGGCTTAAGAATCATGCCATTTCAGCTGGGCACCATGGCTGCTTAGAGCCCTCCTCACGGGCACCTCAGCTGATCGGAAAGGTCTCTCTCATTTTTCAATTTGCCTCCTCAATAAAATTTTGATTCTGACCACCTGTTCCCTGAGTCTGCCCTCCCTCCTGTGACACCTTCCTTTTTTTCCACTTTATTTAACTACTTCTTCCCTCCCTTATATTCACCTTCTATCTTTCCTTTTTGCACCATCAACTTCCTATAAAGTAAGTTAGATTTCTATAACTGATTGATTATGTTATTCCATCTTTCACAGAGATCTGAAGACAGTAAAGTTCAAATAATACTCATCTCCTCCTGACATTCCCTTTACCATAATAGATTTTTGTGCATTATAATGTGATGTGATTTACCTTTGTCTCTCTCCTCCTTTAATCTTCTCCCATTACAATTATTTCCACCCCTTACTTAGATTTTATATCATAACATCAAAATCAACTTATATTCATGACCAATACCTATGTATACCATTTTAAATGGTGTAATAATAATACATTTCTCAAGACACATCCTCTAATCTTGTAGGGATGTAAAACATTTGCCCTTATTAATAACATGCTATTGTTTTTTTCTTTGTTTTGTCTATCATTTACCATGTTTATGATTTACTTTTGTCTTGTATTTGAAGATCTAATTTTTGTTGAGCTCTGGGCTTCTCATGAGGAAGGTTTGGAACTTGGTTATTTCATTGAATATCCATCTCCTCCCCTGAAAGATTATACTCAGGAGGGGAGGAGCCAAGATGGCGGAGTAGAAACAGCACATCCAAGGTGCTCTCCCCCACACCACTTCCAAACAATGTAAAAGGTAGATTCTGAACAACTTTTGGAGCTCCAGCACTCATAGAACTAGACAGAGAAGCTAACTTCCCAATGAGGACAGCCCAGTAGTCCTGCAGGGAGTGGCCAGTGCAACATAGAGCAACCCTCTAGGAGCCAAGAACAACACTCTGGAAGCCGATCCCAGGCCCGCATGAGCCCCGGTTTTAGCCCCAGCGCAGCCAGGCCAGTGGTAAACTGGAAGGACCCTAGAACACAAGCAGCGGTGGTAATTCCAGAAATATCAACACAGATATGCCTAGGACAAAATGAGAGGTGATTGCCCTACAGACCTTGGGACCAGTACTTGGGTAACACATAAGCTTCTACCCCTGGAGGCGAGAGTTGGATGAGGAAATGCTGCACAAAAGCCATTTTGCAGCTTCAGTTGCAGCTTTAGCTCCTGGCCTGCAAACAGTAGAGAGATGCATCAATGAGTCTGGGGGTTAATTACTCTTGCTTTAATGTCGCTGGATCTGGATTGCAGTCTGGGGTGGATGTCTCAGGACAGGTATCCAGCTTGGCAGAATGTGTGGAGGCTTCACAGAGGCCACCCAACTAAAACCTCATGCAGTTGAGAAGACTGCAAAGTTTGGGACAGAAGGTCCCCTGTTGGTGGCAGAGACCTACTGTGGCAACAAGCCCCAAAATCAAGTAATTAGGTGGCAACATGCCTAGGCAAAGGAAGCAAAATAAACAGAAAAATGCAACATTAGACTCCTATTTTGGGGACAAAGAGGATCGAAACATAGAATAGGAGGAGGTCTGTGAGGTCAGAACTCCTACACCAAAAGCCCCAAATGAAAACTTGAGTGGGATAAAGGCCATAGAGGACCTTAAGAAGGATTTTAAAAACCAAATAAGAGAAGTGGAGGAAAATTGGGAAGAGAAATAAGAAGGATACAGGAAAAGTATGAAATGAGAGTCAATAGCTTGACCGAGGAAAATAACAGCTTAAAAAATAGACTAATTCAAAGGCCAAAGGGGGCTTAGAAGGGCAATTAGGAGAAGAATGCGTTAAAAACCCAAATTTTCCATATGGAAAAATAATCTCAAAAGCTCACTGAGGAGATTCATTCCTTCAGAGTTAGACTGGAGCAAATGGAAGCTAGTGACTTTATGAGAAGTCAAGATGCTGTTAAACAGATCCAAACAAATGACAGAATACAAGGCAATGTGAAATGTCTCATGGGAAATACCACTGACCTGGAAAATAGATCCAGGAAAGATAATTTAAAATTATTCGAGGGGAGGCTAGGTGGCGCAGTAGAGCTCTGGCCCTGGAGTCTGAAGGACCTGAGTTCGGATCCGGCCTCAGAAACTTAATGCACACAAGCATAAAACCTAGCCATGTGACCATGGGCAAGTTACTTACCCCAATTGCCCTCCAAAAAATAAAATAAAATTAAATTAAAAAAATAAATAAAAATTATTGGACTACCTGAAAGCCATGATCAAAGAAAGAACCTAGAAATCATCCTTCAAGAAATTCTCAAGGAAAATTACCCTGATGTTTTAGACCCAGAGGGCAAAATAGAGGTTGAAAGAATCCACTGATTGCGTCCTGAAAAAGATCCCAAAAAGAAAACTGCAAGGAATATTATAGCCAGGTTCCAGAATTCCCAGATCAAGGAGAAAATACTACAAGCAGCTAGGAAGAAACGATTTTAATATTGTGGAAACACAGTCAGAGTAGCACAGGACATGGCAGCTTCTACACTGAGGGACTGAAGGGCATGGAAAATGATATTGCAGAGGTAAAAAGAGCTGGGATTGAAGCCAACTGTCACTTACCCAGCAAAACTGAGTATCTTGTTTCAGGGGAAAATATGGTCATTTAGTGGAATAGAGGACTTTCAATCATTCTTGAGGAAAAAAAAAACAACAACAGAGTTGAATAGAAAATTTGACATTCAGACCCAAGAAGCAAGGGATGCTAGAGAAGGTAATCAAGGCAAAGAAATCAAAAGGAACTTATACAAGTTGAACTATTTACGTTCCTACATGGAAAAAAAAAAAACAATAACTGTGATTGATGAAACATTCCTCATTATGAAAATAATTGAAAATATATTCATATGGACATATGAATATATATTTGAATTTGTATATATATGTACATATATACATATATATATATATATATATATATATATATATTTACAAGTATACATGGATAAAGGGCACAGGTTTAATTTTGTGGGAAGGGATGACACTTTAGAGTTGAAGTTACGAGGTGAGATAGAAAAGTGGCAAGAGGAGATGGGGAGAGACAGGGTAGGGTAAACTCTCTTATGTAGAAGGGGCAAGGGGAAATGGTTGCAGGGGAGGGGAAGAACAAGAAGGCAAAAAGGCAAAACCATATTCTCATTGAATTTGTCTTAGGGAAAGAATGACATACACACTAAATAGACACATCTCACCCTGCAGGAGAGTAGGGGGAAAGGGTATGAGAGCAGGGATGATGGAGAGGAGGGCATTCTGGAGGGAGGGGACGTTGGAAGTACCCACTTTGGAAGAGGGACAGGATCAAAGTAGGGAATGGACCGGGTGGGTGGTGGTATGGGTGGGAGGGAAATATAAGCAGTCTTTTACAAAATATCAATTATGGTAACATTTCTCGTAACTATACATGTACAACACATACTCAATTGCTTATCTTCCCAGAGCGAGTGGGTGACAAGGGAGGAAGGGAATGGATCTGAAATTCGAAGTTCTAAAATTAAAAGTTTCAAGTTTATATAAATACGATTTGTAATACTATTTTGCATGTAACTGGTAGATAAGATGGGCAGGCATTGGGGCACAGAGATTCACCTTGTCCTAATGGCAAAGTCAAAGGGGGTAAGGGAGATGATATGGGAAAGAGCAGATTGGATGAGGGGATAACTTATGGGAATGCTATTCTGGGGTAGTAGGTAAGGGAAAAATGGAAAAAAAAATGTAACTCGAAATCTGGCTGAAATGAATGATATAAACCAGCAGTTAATAAAACATTTGTTAAAATAAGAAAGATTATTTTCAGTTTTGCTCTATATTGATATTTAGTTGGAATCAGAATGTTCTTTGCTTTTTGAAATATTGTATTCCATGCCCTCCATTTTTTAATGTGGAATCTGCAGGGTCCTGCATAATCCTGACTGTGGGTGCATTATATTTAAAGTGTTTCTTTTTGTCTGCTTGCAGTATTTTCTCTTTGACCTTGTAATTGTAGAATTTGAATACAGTATTACTTGGTATTTTCAATTTGTGATTTGTTCAGGAGTTAATGATTGGTTTACTTCATTGATTAATTTACCTTCTGCTCTAGGATAAAATGTTTTCCAGGCCTTTTTTTATCACGGTATTCAGGTAGAAAAGTAATTTTCAAATTTTGACTCCTGGTTTTATTATCCAGATTAGTTCTTTTACCAATTAGGTTATTTATATGTTTGTCCTATTTTTTCATTCTTTTGTTTCTTTTTTATGGATGCTTGATGTCTTATAGCAACATTAGCTTCCACTTCCCCAATTCTAATTTTTTACACATTGTTTTCTTCTATTTGATTTTGTAATTCCGTTTTCATTTGAACCATTTTACATTTTAAGCTTTTCTCTTCACCAGTTATTCTGCCTCATTTTCCATTTTGCCAATTCAATGTTTTTTTTTTTAATTTTTGTTTGTTTTTTGTTTCTTTGGAGAAGTCACTATTGATTTAATTGAGTCAATTTGTTCACAGTAGAATATCACCTCTTATGATATTTTGAAAAGTAATTCAACTAAGCAGTTGGCTTTTCCTGGGTATTGGAGCAAGGTAAGGGCTGAGCTGGCTATTTCCTTGGATATTCCACCTTCTCAGAAGACATCAAAAATTTATTTCTGAGAAACCCTGGCCAGATATAGAGCAGGAAGAGGATCCCAGTTTTCTGCCACTCCAATATTTCTTTTTTTATTTATTTTTAGTTTCAACATTCATTTTCCAAAGATTTTGAGTTACATATTTTCTTCCCACTTCTCCCCTATCCCCCAATCCCAGATGGAACGTACACTTAATATTCTTTCCCCCAATCTGCTCTCTCTTAGATCATTCTAATCCCCCCTTATTTTCTATTATGGCAAGGTGTATTTCTATACCCAATTCCCTGTATAATTTAATTCTGTGTTGTCAGTAAAAAAAAAAATTTTAAGAATTGTTTTAAAACTTCAATTTTCATATCCTCTGCCTTCTAACCTCCTCACCCACCTCCACTAGGAAGACAAGCAATTCAATATAGGTTATAAACGTGTAAGAATGCAAAACTTTGCCATGCTGGTCATATTGTGAAAAAACTAACTATATTTCCCTCCATCCTAATCCTATCCCACTGACCATTTATTCTATTTTCTTATTTAACCCTTCCCCTTCTAAATAGTGTTGCTTCTCACTATATTCTCCACAATTTGCTCCCCTTTCTATCATCCCCCCTCTTATCCCCTTCCCCACTACTTTCCTCTAGGATAAGACAACCAATTAAGTGTGTATTTTAATCTTTCTTTAAGCCAAATCCAATGTGAGTAAGGTTGATTCATTCTCTTTCACCTTCTTGCTTTCCCCCTGAATTGTAACAGCTTTCTCCTGCTTCCTTTGAGATAATTCACCCCATTCTATCTCTCCCCCTCTCCTTCTCCCTATATATTCCTATCACATCTCTTAATTTAATTTTTTTTTATATCATCCCTTCACATTTTAATCACCCTGTGCCCTCTGTGTATACATGTACACACATAAACACACACATTTATATACACATGCAACCACATAACCACTCATATATAAACACACGTACACCCACCTCAACATGCATATATATATATATATATATATATATATATATATATATACACATACACCCATATGTAGACATATATAATAAGTGTATATACATATATATGTGGGAGTGGGTGTGTTGTATCTATGCACACTTATATAATCCCTTCTACTATCATCATATAAAGTCTCATAAATAACAAATATTATCTTTACATGTAGGAATATAAGAGGTTTAACTTTAACAAGTTCCTTATGCTTTCTGTTTCCTATTAACCTTTTCATGCTTCTCTTCTTTCTTGTATTTGAAAGCAAAATTTTCTGTACAACTTTGTGATTTCTTTTCATCAAGAATGCTTGAAAGTCCTCTGTTTAGTTGTATATATTTTCTCTTGAGTTATCATACTCAATTTTTCTGGGAATATGATTCTTTGCTTTAATTCATGCTCCTTTGACCTCTGGAATATCATATTCCAAGCCCTTCAATCACTCACAGTAGAAGGTGATAGATCCTGTGTTATCCTGATTGTGTTTCCACAATATTCAAATTGTTTCTTCTTGACTACTTGTAATATTTTCTCCTTTACCTTGGAACTCAGGAATCTGGTTATAATATACTTAGGACTTTACTTTTTGGTATAATTTTAAAGAGGTTATTGGTGAATTCTTTCAACTTCTATTTTTCCCTCTGGTTCTAAGATATCATGGCAATTTTCCTTGATAATTACTTGATAGATGATGCCAAGGCTCTTTTTTTGATCACGGCTTTCAGGTAGAGCAATAATTTTTATATTATCTCTCCTGGATCTATTTTCAAGGTCACTGGTTTTTCCAATGAGAAATTCACATTACCTTCTATTTTGTTTATTCATTTGGATTTGTTTTATAGTGTCAATTTCTCATAAAGGCATTAGCTTCCATCTTCTCCAATATAATTTTGAAGGAGTTATTTTCTTCAGTGAGCTTTTGAATTTTCTTTTCCATCTGGTCAATTCATCTTTTTAAGGCATTCTTCTCCTCATTGGCTCTTAGATCCCTTGTGCCATTTGAATTATTATATATTTTAAGGTGTTATTTCCTTAAATCTGTCCACTGACACATTTTTCATGATTTTCTTGAATAATTCTCATTTCTCTTCCCAATATTTTTCTCTACTTCTCTTATTTGTTTTTGTTTTTGTTTTGTTTTGTTTTCAAAATCCTTTTTTGAGTTAATCCATGATCTTCCACCAGTTCATACTTTTTCTTGGAGGTTTTTGCTGTAGGAGTTTTGACTTTGCTGCCTTCATCTGGTTCTGTTTTGACCTTCTTCATCTCCTCAAAAAAGAATATATAGTTTGATTGCACTCCTTCTATTCACTTATCTTACCAGCAGATTACTTGTCTTTCGAGCTCTTTATCATGGTAGAAATCTGCTTCCAAAGTGGAGAATGCTGTGTCCCAAATTTCTGGGGTTTTGGACAGCTATTTTCAGGCACCTGCCTCAAAATTGAGAGGAGTATTTTATCTCCACAGCCTCCACAAGCTCTGCCACACTAGCATTCTTCACCACAGGACCACCACCCTTGACTGCGACTCAGATCCAAGCAGGGCAAAGCAAGAGAATCTGCCCTCAGTGCCATCAAATAAATTTCTACACTTATCTTCTATATAGTCACTTGGTTCCCCTACAATTAGTAGGCCTGGAGCTGGAAGTATTCACAGTGGCAGCAGTTGAAGCCATTGTCACTTCACCTGCCCCAAGGCCAGGGGCCAGACTGTGATTTTCTCTCACTCAGGATCAACAGAGTTCCCCACTGACATTTTACTTTCTCATTTATGGCTTGAGAATTCTCTACGATGATGTTGATTCACTCTCCTGAATTCTGCTCTATCCATTCTGTGCCACTTGGACTGGGCATTCATGGCTCATGTGGGACTGCACTTGGCCCCCAGCATGGCATGATAGACACTTTCGTTTTGCCTGCATGTCTGCCTTTATTGGGAGATTTGTTTCTCTCTGTTACATGTTTTGCAAATGGTTGAAGTGGGAACTCAAGCATGTGCTTGCTTTTACTCTGCCATCTTATCTCTGCCCCCTCAATTCTAGTTGTTAAAGACTTGTTTTCTGCAGACAGTTTTTGCCCTTTTCCAAGTTATTGGTTCTCTTTTGCATACCTATCATTTCTTTTTCAATTTTTACTCTATCTCTATTATTTGCCTTTTAAAATCCTTCTTGAGTTCTGATTGAGTTCACATTCTGTTTTGAGATTTCAGATGTGGGTTATGGGCAGTGTTGTGCTCTTCTGAATTTGTGCTTTGATATTCCCAGTACCCATAATAAAAATTTATAGTCATCATCTATTTCTGCAATATCTGAGGTGTTAGCCTAATTTCTAGATTTTAGGGTTGAGCTCTCCTGCTGGAGAGCTTAGAAAACTGACCCAAACTAAAAAAAAAAAAATTTGAGGCGATTAGGTGTTTCAATGAATAGAGCACAAACCCTGGAGTCAGGAAAACCTGAGTTCAAATCTGGCCTCAGACACTTAACAGAAAAATAACTGTGTGACCTTGGGCAAGCCATTTAAGCCCAATTTCCCTCCTAAAAGCAAGAAAAAAACAAAAACAAAAACAAAAAACAAAACAAAACAAAACAAAAAAACAGGACCTGGTCACTCTTTTTATGTGCTCAGCCTTTAGGTGCTATTAGTTGGAGATTTTAGGGGACTGACAATTTACCTACTACTGAACTGGAGTCAACAACATTGAAACCATTTGGGTGGGGGTGGGAAGTCTGGCCTATGGGGGATGTCTACTTGCTTGGGCCTTGTACTTGAATGATTGATTCCTGCTCACCTGGATTTTTTTTTTTTTTTGTAAAGCAATTGGGGTTAAGTAACTTGCTCAAGGTTACACGGCTAGTCATTATTATTTATGCGTGGGTGCTCATTTTCTGAGGCCGGATCTGATCTCGGGTCATCCCAACTCGGAGGCCGATGCTCTTACTCACTGCGCCTCCTAGCCGCCCCTTTAGGGCAATTGGGGTTAAGTAACTTGCCCAAGGTTACACGGCTAGGTTTTTGTTTGTATGGATTAAGTGTTGGAGGCTGGCTCCGAACTCATGTCCTTCTGATTCCAGGACCTGCGCTCTATTCACTGCGCCACCTAAACTGCCCCTCACCTGGATCTTAAAAGCAAATTTTGGTTGTGGAGGATGTCTGCCAGTCTAGAGCTATGCATCCTGTGGTTGTGTGACCTGGAGCTGTGCTGAAGGACCAGAATATTTGACTGTTGGAGAACATTGGTATATGTGGTGGTTTCTCAAGGTGGTGTTTACCAGATCCTCTGTCTGTGTTGAGGTACTCAGGGGTGTTCTGGTGTTGGTGCTTGCCTCCTCCATCAATCTAGGCCTCAAGTTCTCCCTCCATTTTGCTGAGGTGAGGCTAGGCAATGCATGCTGTGACACCTCCCATCCTATACTGCTTGCTAATCACCAGAGTAAGTGGAAACTATCTTATTCAATCCCTCAAGGTTCCTGGGTTAGAAGACTGCTGTACTCAGGCTTTCTGCTGACTCAGCTGTTCAGGAGTTTTTCCTGAGGCAAAATTTTCTGCATTTTCAGTGGTCAATAGGGGAGGGTGAGAGAGACTTATTTCTTACTCCTTCATCTTTGCTCCTGGGGGCAGAACCTACCAAAACATTTTTATATTAATAACAATTCAGCATTGTCATTGTTTCACTTCAAGTTGAATAAAAATTATAATAGATAAAGAAAAAAGGTATTACTCTTTCTAAATGATATGATGATTTACTTAAAGAATCCTTGAGAAACAAATAAAAATAAAATGACTTGAAAAATACAACAACTTTACTAAGTTGCAGTACATGTAACAAAGTCGCATAAATCACCAGTATTTGTATTATATATATATATATATATATATATATATATATATATATATATATATATTACTAACAAAGTCCAACAGTAAGATACAGAAAGAGAAATTTCATTTAAAATTACTGTAGGCATCAAAAAATTTTGGGAAGAAGAGTTAGAGCACATTATGAAATGCAAAATGGATAATTTTGATTACATTAAATTGAAAGGTTTTGCACTAACAAAAACAAGGTAAACAAAATTTGGGAAAGAACTTTTACAAGCAATGTCTCTGATAAAGGTCTCATTTCCCATATATATAGAGAACTGAATCCATTTATATGAATACAATTTATTCCCCAATTGAAAAATGGTCAAAATTATGAGCAGGAAATTTCAGAGGAGGAAATTAAAACTATTTATAGTCATATGAAAAATTGCTCTAAATCACTATTGATAAGAGAAATGCAAATCAAAACAACTCCAAAGTACAACATCACATATATCATGTTGGTTAACGTGACAAGATAGAAAAATTATAAATGGTGAATATGTGGGATAATTGGATAATAATGTATAATTAGTGGAGTTGTGAACTGATTCAACCATTCTGGGGATCAATTTGTTACTATGTCCAAAGGGTTATAAAAGTGTGAATACCTTTTGACCCAGCAATAGAGGTAAATCCCAAAGATATCATAAAAATTGTAAAAGGACCCACATTTTCAAAAATATTTTAGCAGCTCTTTTTGTGCTGGCCAAGAATTGGAAATTGAGAGGATGCCCCTCAACTGGGGAATGACTGAACAAGGTCTGGTATAAGAACTCAATAGGACACTATTCTGCTATAAGAAATGATGAGAGGTGAATTTCAGAAAAACCTTGAAAGACTTATTTGAACTGATGCTGAGTGTGAATGAGCAAAACCAGGCAAACATTGTGCACAGTTACTGCCACATTGTATGATAACTAGCATTGAAAAACTAATTTTTTTCTCATTAATGCAAGGTTCTAAGACAACTTCAAAAAGTTAATGATGGAAAATGTTTTACACATCCAGAGAAAGAATTATAGAATCTGAATGAAGATCAAAACATGCTATTTGCTCTATTTACTTTTTTTCTCTTTTTTCTCATCATTCATTCCATTGGCTATAATTCTTCTTTATAACATAAATAATGTGATAACACGTTTAATATGAATGTCTATATAGATCTTCTATCAGATTACACACCATCTTGGGAGAGGGGAGAAGAAGTATTGGAAGAAAGTGAAAACTCAAAAGACTGGGGAACTAAATGTTTTGAAGTAAAATTAAATAAATTAAAAATATGCCTCTATCTATCTGTCTATCTATCTATCTATCTATCTATCTATCTATCTATCTATTTGTCTATCTATCTATCTACCTAGGAGTCTTGCTGCCAAAAGAAACCCAGGAAATATATGAACACAATTACAAAACACTTTCACAAAAATAAAGTCATTTCTAAATAAATGGGAAAATATCTGTTTCTCACTAGAAGTCCAAGATAATATGAGAAAAATAACAATTTGCCTAAATCCATTTACTTATCCAGTAATCTACTAATAATTATTTTATAGAGTTTGAAAAAAAATAACAAAATTCATCTGGAGCAACAAAAGATCCAAAATATCAAGGGAATCAATGAAAATAAATACAAGGTAAGTTGCCCTAGACATACCAGATTTTAATTGTTTAATCAATTATCAAAACTACTTGGTGCTGTTTAAGAAATAGAGTGTTGGATCAGTGGAAAAGGATAAATCCATACACAAGACATAGTACTCAGTGAATTTAAGATACTACTGTTTGATAAAGCCAAAGATTCCAGCTTCCAGGATAAGAACTCAATTTGTCAAAAACTGCTGGGCAAATTGGACAAATAGCATGACAGAAACTGGGTATAGATTAAAGTCTTACACTATATACCAAAAATAAGGTCAAAAATGGGTATATGGTGTAGATATAAATGCTGACACTATAAGCAAACTGGGAGAGTAAGAAATTGTTTCCCTGTCAGATTTATGGAGAAGGGAAGATTTTATGACCAAATGAGATAGGAAACATTATTTAATACAAAATGGATAATTTTGATTACATTAAATTGAAAAAGTTTTGCACAAACAAAGCCAATGCAAACAAGAATAGGAGGGAAGCAAAAAAAAAAAAAACTAGGAAAGGATTTGTACAACCAGTATCTCTGATAAAGGTCTCATTTCCCCAATTTATAGAAAACTAAGACAAATTTGTGATCATCAAAGTCATTTCCAAGTTGATAATTGGTCAAAGGATATGAATAAAAATTTTCAGAGGAAAAAAATTAAGTTAAGGCTATCTATAGACATATGAAAATATGCTCTAAACCCCTACTGTTTAGCGAAATGCAAATCAAAACAACTCTAAGATATGACATCACACTTTACACATATCAGAACAGCTAACATTACAAAAGTGTACCATGATGAATGCTGGAGTTGATGTTAGAAAATTGGAACCCTAATGCATTGTTGGCAGAGTTGTGAACTGATCCATACATTTTGGAGAGAAAATTTGTAACTATGCCCAAAGGATTATAAAACCATGAATACCCTGTGACCAAGCAATACTGCGTTGGGCCTGTATACCAAAGAGATTACACAATTAGGAAAAGGACTCATATGTAAAAAGTATTTATAGCACCTCTTTTTGGGGTGGCCAAGAATTGGAAATTGAGGGGATATCCATCAATTGGGGAATAGGTGAACAAGTTGCAGTATATACTATTGTGATATAAAAAGTGTATAGCAGGCTAATTTCAAAACAAACAAACAAACAAAAAAACCAAACAAACCTGAAAAGACTTCTATTAGTTCATGCTTCGTGAAGTGAGAAGAAACAGGATAACCTTGTACGCAGTTATAAACCCATTGTGCAATGAGTTCCTTTGATAGACTTATCTCATCTTAGCAGTGTAAGGATCTGAGACAACTCGAAAGGTCTCATGATGGAAAATGATCTCCACATCCAGAAAAGGAACTATGGAGTGTGAATGCAGATCAAAACATATTATTTTCTCTATTCTCTCTCTCTCTGCCTCTCTGTCTCTCTGTCTCTCTCTCTCTCTCTTTCCCTCTCATTTCTTCTAGTTTCACCTTATAGTTCCAATTCTTTTTTACCACATGAATAATGTGAAAATCAGTTTAATATGAATGTTTATGTATATTACATATCAAATTAAATATTGTCTTTGAGTGGGGGATGGGAGAGATGGGGACTAGATTTTGAATTCTAAATCTAAAAACCAAAAATAAATAATTATATACACAAACATTTTAAAAATCAAAATGATGAATTACATGTTTTTGTGAGCTTTTATATTTTTCGGACCTTGGGGCCCCTATCTGAATTCTACTACTATGCACTGAACAATGTATTACTTTGATCAGTTTAGGACAATAACCAATTTATACAAAATAAGGATAATAATAGTACTAGTACCTATGTCACAAATCTATTGTGAAGTTTAGAGACCTAATGACTATAAAGTATTTTAGAAATTATTAAGTAATATCTAAATACTAGCTATTACTTTGGGCCTAGAAAATGTGTTTTTTTTTAATATTATAATAGTAAATAGCTTATGATAAAGATTAGAGATTCACTCTAATTCTCCCTAATTTTTGTTTTAACAATTTCAAACACTGTAAACTTCCATTTACTCTCTAAATCAAATTTTTGACCCTTTAGGTCTTCACCTGCTATGCAACTTCAGATACACTATTTAAACACTCAACAATTCTGACTTAAAAGCTGTTTTATCTAGGTTTCCTCTTCCTGTATATAGTTCTTTTAATAATTATCTTCTTATCTCACATCTTTATTTTTATTAATTAATTAGTTTAGTTTTAGTTAATAAGATTCAATTCCATAGTTCCTTGATTTTGAAATTTCCTTTCCGTCCCTTCCCCACCACCAAGACATCATATAGTACAGTAAAAGATCTGCAAATGCATTCATATTAGACATTAGTCCAATTACAAAAGCATATTGTACTAGGTGGGATGAAAAATGGCAAAGAAGAAATAAAACCAAACAATGAAAAGAAAAAGATCAATTAATTTGCTTCCATAAGTATTCAAGCTCAGTTCTTTCTAGTTATATCTCTGGATTCTTATTTCTCTCCTTCATGAGTTTTTCAGGATTAACTTATATCACTGTATTGCTGAAAAGAGTCCAGTCAGTCATAGTTGGTCATCACACATATGTTGTGTTTGTAATTGTATACAAATTTCTCCTGATTCTACTCTTCTCACTCAGCATCAGTTTGTATAAGCCTCTGCGGGTAAATTTGAAAACCGTCTCCTTCTCATTACTTATAGCACAATAATATCTATTACATTCATATACCACAACTTGTTTAGCCATTCCCCAGTTGATTGGCACCACTTTAATTTCCAATTCTTTGTAACCACGAAACGAACTGCTATAAATAATTTTGTATATATGGGTCTTCCTCCCTCTCCTATGATCTCTTTGGGATATAACACTAGAAGTGGTATTGCTGGGTCAAAAGCTATGGAATTATTTATAGCCCTTTGGGTATAATTACAGATTGCTCTCCAGAATGGTTGGATAAGTTTGCAAACCCACAGCAATGCATTAGTGTTCCAATTTGCCCACATCCTCTCCAGCATTTGTCATTTTCTTGTTTTGTCATCTTAGCCAATCTGACTGGAGAGATGTGGTATCTCAGAGTTGTTTTCATTTGCATTTCTCTAATCAATAGTGATGTAGAGCATTTCTTCATATGGTTATAGATAGCTTTTATTTCTTTCTCTGAAAATTGCCTGTTCATATCCTTTGACCATTTATCAATTGGGGAATGACTTGTATTCTTATAGTGTTGACTCAATTTTCTGTATATTTTAGAAATGAGTCCTTTATCAGACATAGGTTGTAAAAATTCTTTCCCAATGTCCCACCTCCCTCTTTATGTTGGTTACTTTGGCTTTGTTTGTAAAGAAGCTTTTCAATTTATTGTAATCAAAATCATCCATTTTGCATTCTATAATGCTCTCTGATTCTTGCTTGGTCCTAAAGTCTTCCTCGCTCCAAATCTGACGGGTAAACTATCCCTTGGTTTCCCAGATTGCTTACATTATCATATTTTATACCTAGACCATGCACCCATTTAGCCTTGATTTTTGTTTATGGTGTTAGATAATGGTCTGTGCCAAGATTCTGCCATACTGTTTTCCAGTTTTCCCAGCAGTTTTTCTCTAATAGTTCATCCTCATCCCCAAAACAGGGCTCTTTGGGTTTATCGAACAATAGATTACTATATTCATTAATTGCTGGGTCTCCTGAGCCCAATCTATTCCAGGGTTCCAATTCCCTTCTCCTCTGCCAGTACCAAGCAGTTTTGATGATTTCTGCTATATAATACAGATTAAAATCTGGCATAGCTAGTCCACCATCCCTAGCATTTCTTTTCATTAATTCCCTTGATATTCTAGACCATCCATTTTTTCAAATAAATTTTGTTACTCTTTTGTCTAACTCTAAAAAGTAGTAAATTTTGGTAAATTGATTGGTATGGCAAAAATATATAATTTAGTTTGGGTAAAATTGTCATTTTTATTATATTAGCTCCACCCAGACATGAACAATTGATATTTTTCCAATTAGATAGATCTTATTTTATTTGTGTGAGAAGTGTTTTGTTTTTGCAATCATATAGGTCCTGGGTTTGTTTTGGCAGGTAGATTCACAAATATTTTATAATGTCTACAGTGACTTTAAATGGTATTTCTCATATCTTTAAATCTCCTACTTTGATTATCCCTGGACTCTTTAGTTTCACCCCTTTCCCCCTTCCATTCTGCTAAAAGAGATTGAGAAAATGTGTTTGTTGCCTCTTCTCTAATAGATACAGTGACCATTCAGCTTGTAATTTGTTATCATCAACCATTTAGCAAAATATTTGAGTAAATAAATTGAAATATCAATAGCCATAAATTGCTCATAAATGTAAACAATAGCACTCTTGTATATTTCTGTTCCATTACAGCAAACACCTTATTAATTTCTTACTTGAACTATCCAAAATATATGGCTACTGACCTATAGAAAGTACAGCTCTACCTTCATTACTTGTGCCAGTCCAGACTAATCTTAATGATTCACAAAGATCTACATTAGTTATACAGTCCTGATAGATCAAAGAAACATAAATCATTGCTTTGAATGTGCACTTATTTTTTCAGTAATGATGTGGTATATGTGATTGGACCCAGAAATTTTGACCACCCTCCTTCCCCCTCATTTTCTTAATTTTCTATCCAACATTTCTTCAGCTCTGACATAATTTCTGATTAATATTATGGCTGTCGTTAAGATCCATATCTAATTCATATACATATAGATAAGACAAGACTTTTCAATTAAAACTGGGTCTTTGGAATAAATAGGTAGGTACTTCTGCAACTACTTTGAAATAAATAATGAATTTATTTTTTTCTGTTTAAAGTGATAGAAGTGGAGACAGGTATTGTTTTCTGAAACAGGGCAAGATAATTTTATTAAATTCAGTGTAGTCTTACTTTTCATTTTTTTAGTATAATTTCCTAAGTTTATTTTATTGCATATTTATATTATGTTTGTGTAAACTGAGACTTTACTAGAAGGTCCTATAAGACCTGGATCACTTTTTCTGAAAGGGAAGAAAAATGGAGGGGAGAAAGTAACTGCAAAATCAAGAGAGAATTTCATTAAGCAGGTAGGAAATATGATCTGGTTGAGACAGAATAAGCCTATAACAGCTCAACTTGGGGAAATAGGAAGTACTTTATAAAAATTTCCAACAAAGGGACATGGGAAATTGACTGATACTGGGAGGGAAGATGTCATATTATAGATGGAAAATTTAAAGCAAGAGGGAAGAAGAGTTCTAGAAACAGTGGAACAGGATTTTTGGTACATTGAGATAAACACCCTGACACAGAGTCCAAGGCAAGTAGAGACTGCAAAATAAGCATCTTTTTTTTAAGCAATTGGGGTTAAGTAACTTGCTCAAGGTTATATGGCCATTCATTATTTATGTGTGGGTGCTCATTTTCGGAGGCTCATTTTCATTTCTCCAGGGCCGGCACTCTTTCTCACTGCGCCACCTAGCCTCCCCAATAAGCAATTTTTTTTTTTTTTTTAAAGTCCTGAGCAAGGTCTTGAGACTGTAGCTTTTGACATCAGGTTCAATGTGCTTTCCATTATGCCACTATGAAACAATTTAATTTTTTTCTATTAACTTTACAATTCCTATGGTAGGAACTAAAAAAATAACAAAAACAATTATTTTTTACAATGCTGTCATAACAATTCCCATTTGTTGTTGCTATTACTTATATGCATAATAGTAAAACCAATTATATCAGTGATGATTAATCACACTTTAGCTTCCTATTTAGCAGATTGCATATTATGAAAACTGATTAAAGAAAATAAAATCAAGAATACACACATTTTTACACATGCACACTTGCATGTATAAATATATGCACATACACACACACACACATATATATATATGAGTGTTTTTATGTGTGTGTGTGTGTGTGTGTGTGTGTGTGACACAAGATACAGGGGGATGATATAGTGATATCACAATGAAACCAAATTTTGTCCAAATATAATATTTCACCATTTTCCCATTAATGATATCTTTATTCACTGCTTCAGTCCTGGAATACATCCACTTTCTGGTATTTACCTGATTCTGACATGAAGCAGAACAGAAGAATATTTAATAATGTTGCAGTTGTTTTTCCAGTGTGTCTAAATATGTTGCCCCATTTGGCGTTTTCATGGAAATGAAACTAGAGGGGTTTGACATTACCTTTTCCAGTTCATTTTACAGATGAGGAAACTCAGGCAAACAGAGTTAAGTGATTTGTGCTGAGGCCCACAGCTAGTAAGTATCTGAGGTCAGATTTCAAGATAGGAAGAATTATTTTCCTGACTTCAGGTCAGTACTCTATCCTCTGTTCAACCTAACTTCCCAAACAATAACATATAATATTAATGTGTTTTACTCAGTGAAGAAAGTAGGGGATGGATTAGCTAAATGACCTTTGAATTTTCTTTTCAGGTTGTAGCTTTCTCATTTCTCTTGCATAGGAACCATAGAAACTGATCCTTCTCCCTACAAAGAAATTTGCTCTATTCTATTTACTAATCTGTTCTTGCAAGGTTCCTGTATAGAAAGTTGTCTCCTGCTTTAAGGAGCCTCCCTTGGAATACCACAAGAGTACACATATACTTCATGACTTCCTTCAATACATTTTTCATCTAAGAGGACAGGAGATAACACTTTACCAGAGAATATAAAGTATAAGTATCAAAAGATTCAAATCCAAAGCCAAAACCAAAAAACCCAAGACTTTAAGTCATGAACTTTTGTCTCCATACTTAATAATGTATCATGTGTTATTTAATATAAAGATCTGACTTGGAGATTAGCAGACTAATGTAAATAGAAGGAATGTAATTACTCATATATCTATAGGTAACTATTTTTTTTCTTTTGTTGAATGCCCCTATTTAATGGTAATGTAATTTGATCCCTTTTTATTGGGAAATAGGCACGTACCTATCACTTAGTAATTGATCAAGGCTCTGTGAAAGAAACAGAAGGTTTGAACTGCTATTCCTGATAAAACAGGAAGTAGTTGGCTGAAACAGGAAGTAGATAGTGTTGTGCCCTGGATAGACACAATCAGAATTTCTTCAGCACCATGGAAGCAGAAGTGGCTGCCAGGAGGAGGCTGAGGAGGAGCCCAGGAGCCCAAGAGCCCTCTTTACTCCCCCTCCCCCCTGCCCAGCCCAGGCTGGATAAAGTGTTTCTGATTTTTTTTAACAAGTGGCAGAAAACTGAGAAAGCATCACTAGGATGCAGCAAATTTGTTTGTTTGTTGCTTGGTTGAGCCTTGAATTGTGAATGAGAAATTGTGAAAGGTTTGAGATGGACTGGACCCTGTGAACTCCATTGTGGAGCAGGACCTACCCAGAGAGCTGGACAGGGAACTGGTAGCTGTCTGCCACTAAAATCACGTGACAGTTTGGTCGATATAAGTAGTATCTGGGACCCTGAAAAAGGGACCCAGGGAATCTGAGAACTGGCCCCAAATCAAGATGAAAAGCCTTCTTTGTGAGTACTGAGTAATGATGAAATTTTAGTTTGCTAGTGATGTAGGAGTTGAGGATTTGTGTGTTCTCTTATGATGGAATGGACCCTGTGAATCTTCAGAGTGGAGCAGAACTTATACAGAGTGCTGGACAAGGAACTTGGAGATGTCTGCCTTTGAATCCAAGTGACTGTTTGGTGGATTCAGGTAGGAGTTGCCTACCAAAAGTCAAGGTGAAAAGACCTTTCTGTGGATACTGAGTAGTTATGAAATCGTAGTTTACTACTGAACTAGGGGTTGAGGGTCTGTGTATTTTCTTATTATTGTACTTAGTGATTAATGATGCTTAGTAATTAATTTCTGAATAAGTGATTGATTGAGTTAACTTAGTGTGCCCCATGAGTTGAAGACTTTGACTATTGTACTTCAAGATGATTGTTCTTTGTTCAAAATTTTGTGGCCACTATGGTGGAAAGTACAGCCATTTTAATGATAAGTTGTTGTGAATAATATATTGTGATTTTCTGTGATATGTTGTAAAATTGTGAATGCTGTACATTGATTTTCTGTGAATGTTTTGGCTTAAGTTACTGCTGAATAGAGTGTTCACTATACTGTGTAATCAGAATGTTAAAAATTCACAATAGCATTCTTCTGGAAAGCTGCTCATGTATGGCTTTATACCCCTCAATTCCTTGGAGGTGGGAAAATATTTCTGCTCAATTGTCTATTTCCTCTCTACTCCTCAATCTTTTGCAATTTGTTTCTGACATCATTACTCAACTGAGAGTACTTTCATTGGCAACTAAAACAATCTCTTGATCACTATTTTTGATGTATATTTTTTTTTCTCAGTCCTCATTCTCTCTGATTGTTCTTTAGCATCTGAGAGCAACTACCACAAAAACCTTCTCAATATTTTCTCTTTTCTGGGTCATCACCCACCCTAAATAAACTATCTTGATCCTATTCCTCCATTCTTTCTTCATCTTTCTCCCACAATTTATTTTGTCTGGCACACACACACATGTATGTATGTGTCTATATCATACACATATACACATATGTGTGTCATAGGAACTAAAGAGGCCATGTAATATGGATATATCCCAATTCTTTGCTGTAGATTTTATTTTCTCTCTATATGATGTGATTAGTTTCTATGACATTTATTACTCTCTCTATGCATATGGTTCCCGATTCTTATCCCTAATACTATTCTCTCTAATAAGCTTCAGTAATGCATCAATACCCAAACCACTATTGACTATTTCAGAAAGGGTAATTTAAAGACATCAGAAAATCAACCTTTCCAAAACAGATTGCATCATATTTCTCCTAAAATTGAACACTCTTCTGGATGTTCCTATATTATTATTGAGGTTACCATAGTCTTTCCAGTTTCCCTGGATCAGAACATTTATCATTCTTGAGTTTATTAACATTGCAAAATTTCTTGGAAACCTTAAGGCCTTGAATTGCATAAATAACAATTGTTTAATCTTATGCATTTTGACAGGTGATGAGAAAGATCATTTCTGAGGAAAGGATAGTTCAGTAATTTAGTACCTTTGTAGTTGTTCCACTTAGTTACCATTTTACCTACTTGCAAGGTATCTGTATTAGTTACATAGGAATCACTTATTAAACAATGGAAACATTTATTACTTTTCTTTTGTTTTTCTTTTTTTTTTCTTTTAAACAAATGCTTTATTAACTTCTGTTTTAGATCATTCATTTCCACCAGATTTGAGTTACAATTTTTTCCCATTTTTCCCCTACCCACCATCCCAGAATAGCAGTCCCACAAGATATAACCTCATCCAATCTGCTCTCTCCCATATCTTCTCCCACACCTCCTTTGACTTTTCCATTAGAGCAAGGTGGATCTCTGTGACCCAATGCCTGCACATCTTATCTCCCAATTACATGCAAAATAGTATTAATAATAGTATTTGTGTGTGTGTGTGTATATGTATGTATGTATGAAACATTTAATTTTAAGACCTCAAATTTCAGATGCATTCCCTTCCTCTCCTGTCACCCATTCCCTCTCAGAAGATAAGTAATTCAGTATATGTTGTACATGTATAGCTATGCAAAACATTACCATAGTAGATATATTGTACAAGGCTGCTTATTATTCCCTCCCACCCATCCCACCCCCCACCTGGTCCATTCCCTACTTTGATCCTGTCCCTCTTCGAAAGGGGGAACTTCTAACCTTGCCTCCCCCCAGAATGTCCTCCCATCCATCATCCCCACTCTCATTCCCCTTCCCCGTATTCTGCTGCAGGTTGGGATATCCCATTTAGTATTATGTCATTCTTTCCCTGAGCCAAATTTAATGAGAATATGTTTTTGCCTTTTTGGATTCCTGTTCTTCCCCTCCCTGTAGCCACTTCCCCTTGCTTCTTCTACATGAGATGGTTTACCCTACCCTGTCTCTCTCCATCTCCTCTTGACACTTTCCTCTCTCACCTCATAATTTCACCCCTTGAGTATCATCCCTTCCCAACAAATTCAACTTATGCCCTCTATCCATGTATAACTGTAAACATATATACACATATTCACATATGTATTCATATGTCCATATATACCCTTCTTCCATTGTTTTCATACTGAGAAATGTTTCATCAGTCACAGTTATTTTTTTTCCATGTAGGAATGTAAATAGGTCAACTTTGATAAGTTCCTTTTGATTTCTTTTCCCTGATTACCTTCTCAGGAATCTCTTCCTTCTTGTGTCTGGATGTCAAATTTTCTATTCATCTCTGGTTTTTTCCTCAAGAATGCTTGAAAGTCCTCTATTCCACTGAATGACCATATTTTCCCCTGGAAAAAAAAATAATAATTTTTCCTGGGCAGGTGACCCTTGGCTTCAATCCCAGCTCTTTTGCCCTCTGGAATATCATATTCTATATCTTTCAATCCCTCAGTGTAGAAGCTTCCAGGTCCTGAGCTATTCTGATTGTGTTTCTGTTTGGCTTTTTAAGGCATTCTTCTCCTCATTGCCCTTTTGAGCCTCCTTTGCCATTTGTGTTAGTCTATTTTTAAAGGGTTATTTTCCTCAGTCAGGCTGTTGATTCTTATTTCATACTTTTCCTCTCATTTCTCTTCCCAATTTTTCCTCCACTTATCTTATTTGATTTTTAAAGTCCTTCTTAAGGTCCTCTATGGCCTGTATTCCACTCATATTTCCCTTTGGGTCTTTTGGAGTAGGATTCCTGACATCATAGTCCTCCTCCTGTTCTATGCTTCGATCCTCTTTGCCGCCAAAATAGGAGTCTAATATTGCATTTTTCTGTTTATTTTGTTTCCTTTGCCTCGCCATGTTGCGACTTAATTCTTTGACTTTTGGGCTTGTTGTTACAGTAAGACTCTGCCACCAGCCAAGGGAGCTTCCGACCCAGTGTTGGGGTCTTCATAACTTCTGTTTCTGGCAGGCTGGATACCCACCCCAAGACCTCCACCCAAGACCACAATCCAGATCCAGGGAGGTTAAAGCAAGAGCAATTACCCCCCAAGACTGATCTATAGATCTCCCAGAGTGCTGAGCTGGCCCTTTCTGCAGGGCTGATAGGCTGTCCTCAGTAGGAGGATAGCTTCTTTATGTCGTTCTGTGGGTGCTGGGGCTCCAGAAGTTGTTCAGAGTCCCCTTTCACATGGTTTGGAGGCAATATGGGGGGAGAGCACCTTGCAAGTTCTATTTCTACTCTGTCATCTTGGCTCCACCCTGCTTTTGTTTTTCTAACTCACTCATTCTAATTTAAGTTTTAGGAAATCATTTCACTTACTATACACCATTTAAAAATTAAATGTTTTTCACTTTTAAAATAAGAAGACAGTAGAAGCATGGTATTTGTTCATAAGTGTAAAAGTGGCTATGGACATCTTATTAGATTTTTCTGGCTATCTAGGTGCATACGCTATAAGTTATAGCATAGCCGATTTCATTTTGTCACTAGGACAAAGTCTTAAAATGTAAAGTTGCCCCCTTCCCCGCAAAGAAAATTAAATGAACTAATTGAAAAAAGAAGGAGTTCCTGCCACTGAAGTGTTATACTGCCTAATAGAAGACTTCTTGCTAAGGTTATTGTAGATAAGATTCATAATTTGAGTAACTCTAATCATTGTTAATCTCTAAGTTCTCTTTAATTCTCATTTTCAATAATTTTAGTCTACTACAGAAGATCTAATGAGACAATATTCCTGTTCTAAATTTCTGTATATGGAATGTATTGAGTTTTTCTCCATGATTGCCTAAAACCATCTAACCTTATACCTTAATCCGTAACTAAACATTTTGCAATGGACTTCTGATCAATTAATATGTGTGTATTGCTGTTTCATTGAGAGATAAGATCAATTGTGTTTCCTTTCTTTTGATAAAGAACAAGCAATCTGATAATAGAGGACAACAATGAGTAAATGAAATATCTCATCTCTACATCTGATGATAAGAAATATATTATCAGCTTTTCTATTAATGTCTCTACTCAATTCTCTGAAGCTGAATTACCAAGGAATTCTCCTATTTGTTATCTCAGATTTCCAGGCATTCATTATCAATCATTAAAAAAACACTTGTACTCTAAACTTCTGGAACCTGACTTCCTCCTTGTAAATTCAAGCAAGAGCTGCTTTCCAGAGGACTACTGCTGTGAACAGCTTTAAGGTTTTGATTACACAGTTTAAAAAGTAATGGACTTTGAAGATCCTCTTGTATTTGGAAAGCAAACAGGTACTTAGCACCTTGTGTCTGGCTCATGATTATGTCAAGTATTAAGACTTGTGAATCCCGAAGCAGGATGGACTTCCTAACTTATAGGAAGGGGTTGGAACAAGGAGGAGCTAATATCTTATTTGAGGAAAAGCATAACTGTACAGGCAGAACTTCTTTGAACAAGCAGGATGGAGGTTGTGGAAGAGAGGCTCAGGCTGCAGAAAGTGATTTTGATTTTGAGAACCGAGCTTATGGTGGCAGAGGATTTTTTGTTTGTTTGTTTGTTTGTTTTTTGTTGTTGTTTTTTTCAGAGAGCCAGCTGGAGCTTCAGCAAAGTCTCTCCTTCTGAGAACTTCTACTGAGACTTTTCTTGGCTGTAAAACAGTTTAGTGAATTCTCTATTTATTCAGCAACAAACTTAGAGAAAATATTTTTAAAAATCAAAGTACAGCATTCACAATATTATAACTTCACAACTAATTATTAAAGTGGCCACATAGTTTTAAGCAAAACATAACATTCATTTAGTAACTCAATCATTTAGCAATTCCTTAATTCAATCCTAAAGTACAAGTATCCAAGTTCTCCAACCTTAGGTCACATTATCTATATCTCTTCAATCAAAAAGGTTTCTTTCTTCTTAAGTAAAGTCCTTAACTCAATCATCTAAATGTAAAGGTCAATGTTTTCCACCCCTAGGACACAGTGAATAACAATCTTCTCATTTTTGATTAAAAAACCAAGGATTTTTCAATTTTCATCTTGACTCCCATGGTTCCTCTGCCACATGAATTCAACGTCAGGCAGATTTTAGTTCCTTGTCCAGCTTTTTGTCCAATTTTTGTCCAGTTTCTTGTCTAGTTGCCATTCCATATTGAAGTTCACAGTGTCCAGTCCACCTCAAGTCCTTCACAGTTCCTGTTTCTGGGCAGACAAAGCTTAACAGATCCAAACCAACATTCATACACTTTGCTGACACCATCATCAACTCACTATCTGCCTATGAAATCAACACAGACACACCAACAAGGTCTGAGAGCTAAAAACAAATCTTCCGTATAGAAATCAACACAGACCCACAAACAATGTCCAAGAGGTTCAATACAAATCATTAGTAAAGTCCCAGGACCTCCAAAAGCCTCCTTCTTGACTTCAGTGAACAGACAAACAGAAAATCCTTATTTTTGGCTTCCAGAAGTGTCCCAGGGCTTTTGTCCAAAGTATCACAAACAAACATCAACACAGACAGAAGAGACAAACCTAGAGTGGTGTGTTACCACAAGTTATCTCCTTCTTCACCACAAGAACTCCCTTCTCAATTATCTCTCCAGCCTTAGCCTCTCCTCCTCAGTCTCTATGTTCCTTGCTTCCAGAAGTTCTCCCTCTCCTGCTTGGGCTTTTCCTTATATATGGTATTAAGCCCTCTCTGTACTACCCCTTCCTGTTATATCAACAAGTTCATCCCACCGTGAGATTCACAAGTTTTGGAACTCAATACTTGAAACAACCATGAACTTGAAACAATGTTCTAAATACATGTTTGGTTGCCAATACATAGGGCATGCAAGATCTTCAAGTTCCATTACCGGTACACTTTTGGAAGCCTTTTTATTCCTTAAACTCACTTTTTTTTTTTAACAAATACTTTATTAACTTCTGTTTTACATCATTCATTTCCGCCAGATTTTGAGTTACAATCATTTTCCCCCCATTATTCCCCTACCTAACCTCCCAGAATAGCAGTCCCACAAGATATCGCTTCCTCCAATCTGCTCTCTCCCATACCTTCTCCCATACCCCCTTCGACTTTTCCATTGGAGGAAGATGAATCTTGTGTCCCAATGCCTGCACATCTTATCTCCCTATTACAAGCAAAAGAGTATTAATAATAGTATTTATATATATTTGAAACATTTAATCTTAAGACCTTGAATTTCAGATCCATTTCCTTTCTCCCTTGTCACCCATTCCCCCTGGGGAGATAAGCAATTCAGTATATGTTGTATATGTCTAGCTATGCAAAACATTATCATAGTAGATATATTGTACAAGGCTGCTTATAATTCCCTCCCACTCATCCCACTCCCCACCTGGTCCATTCCCTACATAATCCTGTCCCTCTTCTATAGTGGGTACTTCCAACCTCCCCTCCCCCCAAGGATGCCCTCCCATCCATCATCCCTCCTCTCATCCCCCTTCCCCTATCCTGCTGCAGGTTGAGATATCCCATTTAGTATGTATGTCATTTTCTTCCTGAACCAAATTCAATGTGAATGTGGTTTTGCCTTTTTAGCCTTCCTTATTCTCCCCCTCCTTTGCAACCACTTCCCCTTGCTTCTTCTACATGGGATAGTTTACCTTACCCTGTCTCTCCCCATCTCCTCTTGCCACTTTCCTCTCTCACCTCATAATTTCATCCCTTGAGTATTCTCCCTTCCCAACAAATTCAACCTATGCCCTCTATCCATATATAATCGTAACCATATACACACACATTCACATATGTATTCATATGACCACACCCCTTTCTTCCATTATTTTCATAGTGAGAAAGATATCATCAGTCACAGATATTGCTTTTCCATATAGGAATGTAAATAGTTCAACTTTGATAAGTTCCTTTTGATTTATTTTCCCTGATTACCTTCTCAGGCATCTCTTACTTCTTGCATCTGGATGTCAAATTTTCTATTCAACTCTGGTTTTTTCCTCAGTAATGCTTGAAAGTCCTCTATTCCACTGAATGACCATATTTTCCCCTGAAACAAAATACGCAGTTTTGCTGGGTAGGTGACCCTTGGGTTCAGTCCCAGCTCTTTTGCCCTCTGGAATATCATATTCCATGCCCTTCGATCCCTCAGTGTAGAAGCTGCCAGGTCCTGGGCTATTCTGATTGTGTTTCCACAATATTGAAATTGTTTCTTCCTGGCTGCTTGTAGTATTTTTCTCCTTGATCTGGGGATTCTGGAACCTGGCTATAATATTCCTGGGAGTTTTCTTTTGGGGATCTTTTTCAGGAGGTGATCTGTGGATTCTTTCAACCTCTATTTTGCCCTCTGGATCTAAAACATCGGGGCAGTTTTCCTTGAGAATTTCTTGAAGGGTGATTTCTAGGTTCTTTCTTTGATCATGGCTTTCAGGTAGTCCAACAATTTTTAAATTGTCTCTCCTGGATCTATTTTCCAGGTCAGTGGTTTTTCCTATGAGATATTTCACATTGCCTTCTAATCTTTCATTTGTTTGGATCTGCTTAACAGCACCTTGATTTCTCATAAAGTCATTAGCTTCCATTTGCTCCAGTCTAACTCTGAAGGAATGAATCTCCTCAGTGAGCTTTTGAGATTCTTTTTCCATCTGGCAAATCTGACTTTTTAAGGCATTCTTCTCCTCATTGCCCTTTTGGGCCTCCTTTGCCATTTGAGTTAGTCTATTTTTTAAGGTGTTGTTTTCCTCAGTCAGCCTGTTGACCCTCATTTCATACTTTTCCTGCATCCTTCTCATTTCTCTTCCCAATTTTTCCTCCACTTCTCTTATTTGATTTTTAAAGTCCTTCTTAAGGTCCTCTATGGCCTGCAACCCACTCATGTTTTCCCCTGGGGCTTTTGGAGCAGGATTTCTGACTTCACAGTCCTTTTCCCGCTCTATGCCCCCAAAATAGGAGTCTAGGGTTGCATTTTTCTGTTTCCTTTGCCTTGGCATGTTGCCACTTAATTGCTTGACTTTTGGGCTTGTTGCCACACTATGGCTTTAAGGCCAGCTAGAGGAATTTTCGTCCCGAACGTGTGGGGGCAACTTCCGTTTCTGGCAAGCTATAAACCCACCCACAACTTCCACCCTAGATCACAATCCAGATCCAGGGAGGTTAAAGCAAGAGCAATTACCCCCCAAGACTGATCGCTGGATCTCCCCACGATTTGTAGGCTCGGAGCCAGAAATGCCTCTGAAAACTACAAAATGGCGTGTCTCCTCAGTGGCTTCTAGCCCCCAGGGGAGGGAGCTGACGCATTCCCCAAATACAGGTCCCAAAGTCCATAGGACACTAACCTCTTACTTTGTCCTAGGCAAGTCTATGTTGATAATTCTGGAATGTCCACATTTCCTTGTGTTCTGCGGTTCCTCCAGCTGGCTGCTGGCCCTACCGCCCTGGGGCTAAAACCTCGGCTCACGTGGACCTGGGCTCGGCTCGGCTCCTGTGCTCTGTGCGCTGCCGGCTCCCAGACCACTGCGCTGGTCCTTCCTGCAGGGTGCTGGGCTGTCCTCAGCGGGAGCTTAGCTTCTCTGTGTCGTTCTGTGGGTGCTGGGGCTCCAGAAGTTTTTCAGAGTCCTTTTTTACATAGTTTGTGGAGAATCTGGGGGCAGAGAGGCTTGGATGAGCTGTTTCTACTCTGCCATCTTGGCTCCGCCCCTAAACTCACTTTTTAACAAACAAAAGACAAAAAAAAAAAAACAGAAGGCTTTACTACCTGTGAGGGTCTAGGTAAGAAAGATAAAATGAAATGTTTAAAGATCCTAATATTTTCTCTAGAAATTGGAAATCTTCTGAGTATTCTAACATTTGAGAGGTTTCAGGGTATTATCTTTCTTCTGAAATATTATTTTAGGGAAAAAGTGTAGGTATAGAAGATTTTGAAATAATTTATGGCACCACACAGAGAAAATAGAATCTAAGTCTACATCTATGAGCCTATGACCACTTAGTATGATTCATTTGAGACATCTAAGGAACAGTGCCTAGAGGGTAGACGTTACATAAGAAACTATGGTTGATTGAGTCTCAGAGTTTCTATTGACTTTCAAAAGTCACTAAGAAATAAACACAAATTTGAATCTAGTTCTTCTGGTAAATCCAACTGAATGATTTCTCTGAACAATTTCCAAATAACTCAGTTCTTTGATTCTTTCCCATGAGAAAGATCAAACAAAAGCAAAAGTTACCTCTGGTGTCTTGCCACCACTCACATTTAGTAATCTTTTTACATTTCTGAATTTCAACTTCCATTCCAAATAGCTATCCATTTCTGAAAATTCTTGTTGCTGGTTAACTCTGTCCATATTTCTGATAAGGTGTCAGCTGATAATTTAACTTTTTTTTGGTCCTTATTAATAATGTTGTTACTTTAATTTACAAGATTCAACTCCACAATTCCTTGAGTTACAAATTTTCTCTCCCTCTGTGCCCCCCCCACCCTGACAGCAAACAATCAAGTATATGATCTGCAAATACTTTCACATTAGAGATGTCAGGTTATAAAGATAGAATGAAAAATGGTAAAGAGGAAACAAAATCAAACAAGAAAAAGAAAAAGAGCAGGTAGTTTGCTTCAATCTTGATTAAAGATCAGTTCTTTCTAGTTCTTTCTCTGGATGTAAACGTTTCTCTCCTTCATGAAGTTTTGGGGATTGGCCTATATCACTGCATTGCTGAAAAGAGTCCAGTTTACCAAACTTTTTCATCACACAAACATTGTGTCTATAACTGTGCAAAAATTTCTCCTGGTTCTACACTTCTCACTCAGCATCAGTTTGTATAAGCCTCTCCAGGAAAATATGAAAACTGTCTCCTCCTCGTTTCTTATAACACAATAATATCCCATTACATGCAAATACCACAACTTGTTTAGCCATTCCCCAATTGATGGGCATCCCTTAATTTCCAATTCTTTGCCACCACAAAAAGAGCTGCTATAAATATTTTTGTTCATATGGGTTTTCCTCCCACTTCTATGATCTCCATTTGATATACAACCCTAGAAGTGGTATTGCTGGGTAAAAGGGTATAAAATTATTTATAGCCCTTTGGGCATAATTCCAGATTGCTCTCCAGAAAGTTTGGATCAGTTCACAACTCCACCAGAAATGCATTAGTCTTCCAATTTGCCCACATCCTCTCCATCATTTGTCATTTTCCTGTTTTGTCATCTTAGCCAATTTGACTGGTGAGATGTGGTACCTCAGAGTTGTTTTCATTTACATTTCTCTAATAAATAGTGATTTAGAGCATTTCTTCATATACTTATAGATATTTTTAATTTTTTTTTCTCTGAAAACTGTTCATATCCTCTTACCATTTATCAATTGGTGGATGACTTGTATTTTTATAGATTCTCTTTATATTTTAGAAATGAGTACATTATCAGAGACTTAGGTTGTAAAAAATTATTTCTCAATCTCCCACCTCCCTCTTAATCTGGGTTACATTGGCTTTGTTTGTACAAAAGCTTTTCAATTTAATGTAATCAAAATTATCCATTTTGCATTGTATAACAGTCTCTAATTCTTGTTTCATTATAAAGTCTTTCACTATCCACAATCTGACAAGTAAATTCTTCCTTGCTTTCTGAAATTAATTACAGTATCAACCTAGATCATGCACCCATTTAGACTTGATTTTGGTATATGGTGTTAGATAATGGTCTATGCCCAGTTTCTGCCATACTATATTCCAGATTTCCCAGCAGTTTTTGTCAAATAGTGAGTTCTTATCCTAAAAAACTTGGGTCTTTGTGTTTATCAAACAATAAATTACTATAATTATTGACTTCTGAGTCTTGTTTGCCCAGTCTATTCCATTGTTCCACTACTCTATTCCTCAGCCAGTACCAAGTACGTTTGATGACTGCTGCTTTATAATACAGATTAAAATCTGGTATACTAGTCCACCTTCCCTAACATTTTTCATTAATTCCCTTGATATTCTGGACCGTTTATTCTTCCAAATGAATTTTCTTAGTATTTTGTCTAATTCTATAAAGTAGTTTTTAGTAGATTGACTGGTATTGCAGACAATTTAATTTTTGACCCTATTTAGTGAGGTTTGCCTTTTGATGGGTAACAAAGGTCAAAAAACAATGAAGGAAAAAAAGTAATAGGTTTGCTACGTGAAGATAAGGAGTCCTAACTAAGACCCCAAATCACAATTATAAACTGGACAATTACTTTCAACAAACATACCCAAACACAATGTTCTTGGTATAAATAGTAATTATTTCGTACATCAGCAAGAAAATTTTTGTTTGTTTTCAGACAAGATGTGTTATGCAATATTTCACAGAAAAGTTGAGTTAGGAGTTGCACCAAATATGAAGGTAGGCAGTGGCTGTGATTTTGCATGGTCTGCATATTAGCCTGTTGTCATAATGTTATAAGTTTTACATCTGAAAGAGACCTTTCATTTAAACTCTTCTAACTCTCACATTTTACACATTAGAACCAAAGTGATTTGATCTCATAAAAACCGTTTGGAAATTAACTGGGGGTTTTGAAGAGGAAATAGCTTTCAGTGCAAATAATTATAAATTTAAAATCATTGCATGAATATGTCTATGAGTAAAAAAAAAGCTTTTTCTTTATCCTGGCTGTCACATTGATGGAAATAACTTATTTATAAATGCATTCTTATCATGTTGGCAAAGTTTATGCATTTTTATAATCTTCTCTTTGTTGACTACCTGTCTTTGAATGTCAGAACGTGTTTTTAAAAATATTTTTCAAATACTCCTTTATTTACAAATCACATACCGGCACTAAAAATTTGGACACAATTTATCTGTTATTGGTTATTTGCCTTGCACATTGTAATTTATAAATTCTGATTAGACAATATGGAAACCTTTGTTGCTAAGTGAATCAAGATTATTGCATTGTCAATTTCCCTCATGGAACATGGATGCTCTATTTGGCATACACCTGGTTACAAACCAGAAAGTTAATATAACTCACCATTTTTCTGATTGAAATTTCATATCTAAAAAGAGATGAAAAAAATGGAAGAAAAAGTGAAATATCTCATTGGAAAAGCAATTAACTTGCCATGTAGATTTGAGAGAGGTAATATAAGAATTATTGGACTACCTGAAAGCAATGATCAAGGAAAGAGCGTAGAAATCATATTTCAAAAACGTATTAAGGAAAACTGTCTCAATATCCTAACAGATTTGTGAATATTATATATATGTTTTATATATATATATATATATATATATATATATATATATATATATATATATATATATATATATAATATTACAATGAGGGGAAAATGGTTTGTGTGGGCGGGCAGGCAACCCTTGAAAATCATTCTCATCTAAATTGTCTCAAAGAAGGAAAAATATATATACACACTCAATTAGATATAAAAATCTGTCATACTCTGTAAATAAGAAGGAGGGGAAAGGGATAACTGAAAGGAGTGATGATAAAAGGGAGGGTAGCAAAAGGAAGGCATTAGTCTTAAATAAAACATTTTGTAAAAATAGATGGGATTTTTTAAAAAAAGAGAGGATTAGCAGGAGAAAATAGGATAAAGGGAAATGAAAAGTTAGTAATCATAAATTTGAATGTGAAAGTGCTGAATTCATCAACAAAACAAGAGCAACAAAAATAAGAATCCAACAATTTATTGTTTACAAGAAAACCACACTTGAAACAGGGATAGAAATTCAGCGTTAAAATAAGGGGCTGGAGGAGAATTTAGAACTCTCAAACTGGTATCAAACTCAAATACAGAATTAATGATCTCAGACAAAGCAAAAGGAAATATAAAGCAAATTAAAAGTGATAAGTGTGTAAGCTTCATCTTGCAAAAATGCACCATATACAGTGCTGTAATATCAATACTAACCATAAATGCACCAGCTAGCACTGCATTAAATTGCTTCTTTAAAAATACAATTAGAGAATGAAATAGACAGTAACACTCTCCTGGTGGAGTACCTCAACTTTCTCTGCTCAGAGCTAGATTAATCCAGTAATAAAAGAAATAATACAAAAAGTTGAAGAGAAGAAAATAATCTTAGAAAAGTTAGATATGTTAGATCTTTGGAGAAAATGTAATATGAATAGAAAATTCAATATACCTTTTATTTTCACCTTATTTTTCACTTTTCACTTCATTACTTTCACAAAAATTGACTATATATTAGGGTATAAAATCTTCACAACCAAATGCATAAAATACATATCAGTGTGTGTATGTACATAAAATGCATCCTTTTCAGACTATAATCCATGGAAAATTTTCTTCAAGAAAGGGTAATGGAAGCAAAGATTAAAAATTGAATGGAATCCAGTCTAATCCTAAAGAATGAGTGATTTAATGAATATGTCATAGAAATAATCAATAATTTTATTAAAGAGAATGACAATTGATGAGCAAACATACTGAAATTAGACAAAATGTAATATGGATCATCATTTGTAGTATATCCTAGTAAAAGTAATGCTCTACTTTTTCTTTTGGAGGTGATAAAGCAGGAGAATTGGGGTTGTCTTGACCACAGTCACATGGCTGGCAAGTGTTGTGTCTGAGGCTGAATGCGAACTCAGGGTCTCCTGATACCAGGGCCAGTGCTCTACTTACTGGACCACCTAGCCATGCCCATAAAAATGTTTTACTAAACAACATGGATAAATATTAACCGAATTATGAATTGCCCAAATTAAAGAAAGAGGAAATGCAATACTTAAATGATCCTATCATTTAGAATGCATCTGAATAAACCATGAATTAGCTCCTTAACAAAAATTCACCAATATCAGATAGATTTATTGATTTTTGTAGTTTATTATTTATTTTATTTTTTAGTTTGCATCATTCATTTCCAAAAGATTTTGTGTTACAAATTTTCTCCCTACCCACCACCTCAAAACAGTGATCACACAAAATATGCCTCCCTAATCTGCTCTCTCCTATATCTTCCCCCATCCCCTCTACAACTTTCCAGTAGAGCAGGGTGGATCTCTATGCCCCAGTGCCTGTATATCTTATGTCCCAGTTACATGTGAAATAGTAATAATAATGATGATGATGATGATGATGATGATGATGATGATGATGATAACAATAACAATAATAATAATATATTTTAAATTTGATTTTAAAAATTTGAATCCCAGATTCTTTCCCTACCTACCTCATCACCCACAATTGCTGGGAAGATAAGCAGTTCAATATAGGTCGTATATATGTAGCTATGCAAAACATTTCCATAGTGGATATATTGTAAAAGACTGACTATATTTCCCTCCATCCCATACCACCCCAACTTCTGCTATTCTCTATTTTTATCCTGACCCTTAACAAAAGTGGGTGCTTCCAAATCCCCTACCCCCAAATCTGCCCTCCCTTCCATCATCACCCCTCCAATCCAATTCCCCCCTACTCCCCTGTAGGGTGACCAAACATTTTTAGTTTGTATGTCATTCCCTCTCTAAGCCTAATTCATTGAGAATAAGATTGACTCATTCCCTTTGCCTTGCTGCACTTCCCCTCCATTTTAACAGTTTTCCCTTGCCTCTTCTACATAAGATAATTTACTCCATTCTATCTCTCCCCATCACCTCTCATTATTTTCATCCCTTACCTCTTAATTTCACCTATTAAGTATCATCCCATCCTATTCAAATGGCCCTGTGCTCCCTATCAATGTATACCTGTACACATATTTTCCCCTGTAAGATTATACACAGCTGTGCTGGGTAGGTGATGCTTGGTTTTAATCCCAGCTCCTTTGACCTCCAGAATCTAATATCCTAAGCCTTTCAATCCATCAGTGTAGAATCTGTAAGATACTGTGTTATCCTCATTGTGTTTACAAAGTATTCAAATTGTTACTTCCTGGCTCTTCGTAATATTTTCTCCTTGATCTGGGAACTCCAGAACCTGGCTATAATATTCCTAGGATTTTTCTTTTTGGGATCTTTTCAAAGAGGTGATAAGTGCATTGTTTCAACTCTATCTTCCCCTCTTGTTCTAAAACATCAGGGCAATTTTCCTTTCATATTCCTTGTAGGATGATTCCTAGGTTCTTTTCTTGATCATGACTTTCAGATTGTCCAATAATTTTTAAATTATCTCTTCTGGATCTATTTTCCAGGTCAGTGTTTTTTTTCAATGAGATATTTCACATTGCCTTCTTTTTTTTTCACTTATTTGAATCTGTTTAATAGTATGTTGATTTCTCATAAAGTCAATAGTGTCTATGGTTTTAGTCCCAGGGCAGCCTGACCAGCCAAGGCTGGTGATATATCTGGCGAGTGGATCACCAGCAGCTGTGGCATTTTCCAAAATTATCAACCTATAAATGCCAAGGAAAAGTGAGAGGTCGGTGGAATTTAGGAACAAGAAGAGTGGGAATGTGGTTCGGCCTCTGCCTCCTTGGTGAGAAGTGGCTGAGGAGCAGCAGCTGCTGCCAATTGGCTGCTTCAGAGCTCTTGACCTTCAGGTTGTAGGGGGAACAGTCTGAGGGGTAATTGATCTTGCCTTATTTAGCTTGGATATGGATAACTGTCTAGGATGAAGGTCCTAGGTGCATGACTAGTGTCCCAGAGCCAGTGGAGTCTTCTGAGAAGGCACTCAACATATAGCTCTGACAGCTGAGAAAACCCCAGAGATTTGGGACAAAGCTCACCTCTCTGGAAACAGAGTTCTACTCTGGCAAAAAGATCAAAAGTCAAATAAGTCAGTGGAAACCTGAGCAAGCAAAGGAAGCAAAGAAAGCACAACAATCTGATTGTGGACTCCTTTTTTGGTGAGAAAAAGGATGAAAGCATGGAACAGGAGGAAGACAATGAAGTCAGAATGCCTGTACCAAAAGCTTCCGAGAAAAATATGAATTTGGTATATGTTACAGAGTAGCTTAAGAGGGATTTTGAAAACCAATTAGAGAAGTGGGGGAAAAATTAGGAATAGAAATGAGAATGATGTAAGAGAATTATGAAAAGGGACTCAACAACTTGATCGAAGGAAATAACACTTTAAAAATAAATTAACTCAAATGTCATAAAATACTCAAAAAACCAATGAGGAGAGGAATGACTTAAAATGACTTAAATTGCCCTGATATTTTAGTACCAGAGGACAAAATAGAGTTTGACAGAACCCACAGATCACCTCCTGAAAAAGATGACAAAAAAAAAAAAAACTCCTAGGGATATTATCTCCAGGTTCTGGAGTTCCCAGATAAAGAAGAACATATTACAAGAACCCCAGAAGAAACAAATTGAATAATGTGGAAACACAATCAAGATAACAAAGTACCGGCAGCTTCTATATTGAGGTATCAAAGAGCATGGAACATGATATTCTGGAGGTCAAAGGAGCTGGAAATAAAACCAAGAATCATCTACATATCAAAATTGAGTATCATGTTTCAGGGGAAAACATAGTAATTCACTGAAACAGAGGGCTTTCAAGAATTCTTGATGAAGAAAAAAACAGAGTTGAATAGAATATTTGACATTCAGATACAAGAAGGAAGAGAAGAATGAGAAGGTAAACAGGGAAAAGAAATCACAAGGACATCATCAAAGTTGAACTATTCACATGTCTGCATCTATAAACAATAAATGTAACTTATTAAATTTTTCTCAGTATGAGAAGAGTTGATGGGAATGTAAATGTGTATGTAAGAATGAGTATACATATACATTTACATATATGTATATATGTATGCATGTATGTATATATGTATTTATATGTATATAGTAAATATAGTATACATAGTATATATTACCTGTATGTGTGTATATATAATATTATATATAGTATTTATACATATTACACCCACAGATATATATGTCTGTGTATGCATGTGTATGCATGTATATACGCATGTATATTAATTGTTTCCCCATGCAACTGGGAAATAAGATATACAGTTACTACTTGCTCTACTAGAAAGTTGGAAAGGGTATGTGGGAGGATATAGGGGAGAGCAGATTAGAGGATGTGAGTATAAAGTGGGATCACTATTTTGGGTTTGTGGGAAGGGGAAAGACAGAGAGAAAATTTGTAATGCAAAATCTTGTGGAAATGAATGATGTAAACTAAAATAAACATAAAATTAATTTTAAAATGCAAGTTACAGGGGTGGCTTTGTGCAACTAATAGAGCACTGGCCCTGAAGTCATGAAATCCTGACCTCAGACACTTCACAGACTTACTAGCCATGTCACTTTGTGCAAGTCACTTAAACCCAATTGCCCTTCTTCCCCCTCCAAAAAAAAAAAGCCAAAAAATTACTAGTTATAGCAATAACAAAAAAAAAAGAGTAATAAAGGTGGACAATAAGTGCATAGAACTATTATTCTTTGCAGAAGATATGATGTTGTAATGAAAATGCAAATTTAAAGATCTTCCCTGCCCCTAGGCCCTTTGATAGGCTTAAGAGACTTTGAGGGCTGCTAGCTGGCGCAGTGAATAGAGCCCTGGAATCAGAAGGACCTGAGTTTGGAGCCGGCTTCCGACACTTAATCCACACAAACAAAAACCTAGCTGTGTAACCTTGGGCAAGTTACTTAACCCCAATTGCCCTAAAGGGGTGGCTAGGTGGCGCAGTGAGTAAGAGCACCGGCCTCGGAGTTGGGATGACCAGAGATCAGATCTGGCCTCAGAAAATGAGCACCCACACATAAATAATGACTAGCTGTGTAACCTTGAGCAAGTTACTTAACCCCAATTGCTTTAAAAAAAAAAAAAAAGAGACTTTGAGCACCTCCTTTGATTTGAAAATATACTGTGCCCCCTAATAGGCTGAATGTGGTCACATGGAGCTTCCTGGAATTCCTACAACTTGAAGCTGTGTGATTGGACAGTGGGTCAATAGGGTTGTGAGATTATCTGACCCAGGAGAAGGCTATATAATCCCTGAAGTGAGGCTTTGCTTTGGGGCTTACTTAGAGAAGTGTTGTGTGATTTGACCAGATGAGACTCTGGGCAGCTGTTAAGAGCCTCCCAGCTTTGAAAACCCAGATGTTGATGCTTCCCTGTGCTTTGGTATTGATGTGATGGGTAGGCAGTTTGGAAGCCTGTCTGTTTGATCGGTTTGTTTTTCTGTTTTGTAAGTTCTGTCTGTATACTTTGAAATTCGGGTACTGACCTTTTTCCCCTGAACTAAATGATATGTTTGATTAATTAAAGTAAGCTCATTAACCCATTTTTAGTTGCTTTCCTTTAGAAAAGCAGCTCTAAGAACCTGAGGTAGCAGCTACCCTGGGGATGTTGGGGTTCTTGATGCTACAGATGGTACAATTAGAGACCACCAGAGAATCGGTTAAAATAGTTGAAACAATTAACAAAATTACCAAAGTTCCCAGATATAAAATGAACTCACAAAATTATCACCCCTTCTATGTCTACCATAAGGAAAGATAGACAACATTTAAAATAACTGTAGACAAGAAAAAATACTTAGGAGTCTACCTAGGAAGACAAACCCAAAGACAAAATTGCAAAACAATTTTCATAGAAATAAAGACAGATCTAGGTGATCCTTTCACAGGGATCCCATTCCATCACAAATTATATATATATATATATACATAATCCCATGCCATATCAATTTAATTAACAATGAATTATCTTTTAGAGATAGAAAAATGTAATAAAAAACAAAATTCATTTAGAAGAACAAAAGGTCAAGAATATCCAGGGAATCAGTGGGAAAAACAATGAAAGAATGCAGCCTAGCAGTACCAGATGTCACACTGTATGACAAAGATGTAATCATGAAAGCAATCTCTTACTGGCTAAGAGAGTGGTGAAGCATTGGATATATACATATACATTCATACAAAATTACATATATGTATATATTTGTGTGTGTGTATATATATATATATATATATATATATATATATATATAATGTGTATGCAAAGGCTAATAATGGTAGACAGAGATAATATTTGGGACTTTAAACAAAAATCCTCAAACATGTTGTAATGCCATGCACAAGCAGCTTTTCAGAAGAATGCTGCTATGGAAAGCTTTTAAGGTTTTGATTACACAGTATAGTGAACACTCTATTCCATAACAAACCAGAGCAAAACATTCACAGAAAATCAAAGTACAGCATTCACAATATTGCACTTCATCAGAGAAAATCACAATATAGTATTCACAACAGCTTATCATTATAATTGCCACACAGTTAACACCAAAGTTGTCACAATACTTAGAACAAAGAACAATCATCTGAAATTACAATAATCAAAGTCTTCCACTAATGGGGCACAGTAAATTAACCAAATCAATCACTTATTCAGCAATCAATTACTAAATATCCATAATCATTAAGTACAATCATTAGAGAATACACAAACCCTCCATCCCTAGGTCACTAGTAAACTACAATTTCATCATTACTCATTACCCACAAAGACGTCTTTTCATCTTGTCTTTGGGCTGGTTTTCAGATTTCCTGGAGCCCCTTTCATCATCCCAGATTCTACCTGGATTAACCAGACTATCTCCTGGGTTCAATGGCAGACATCTCCCAGTTCTTTATTCAGCTCACTGGGTAGGTCCTGCTCCACATTGAAGTTAACAGGGTCCAGTCCATCTAAAATCCTTCACAATTTCTGTTCTTGGGAATTCAAGGCTCAACCAAACCACAAACAGAAAAAGTCCTTGCTTCCTGGAGATGCTTTCTCAGTTTCCTGCAACTCATTCAAAAAATTAGAATCCCCTTATCCAGCCTGGGGCAGGGGGCTCCTGGGTTTCTGGACTCCTGGGCTCCTGCGTTCTTCTTCAGCCTCCTGGTCTCCTCTTTGGAAGGAGCTCCACCACCACAAGTTTTCAGGAAATTCTGACTCATTTCTTGATTCTTGTTTCTCTTCTGTATCTGCTCTGCCTCCAGATGCTGGTGTCAAGAAATTTTGACTGTCCCTTCCTGTGACTTTTCCCTATATACAAACAGCATTAGCTTCCTGTTTCAGCCACCCCCTGAGACTGGAGTTCATATCTTGTCTTTCCCCAATAGAGGCTTGATCAATTACTAATCTCTAAGTTCCTGTTTCTAACCAATTTGTGTTTTCCTCAGTATCCAACATCAATAAGGTAAACAAGCCTATTCTAATTATTATTTTATAATTATCTTATTTGTTCTCAGTCTGTCTATTACACTATCTAGATACCTGGATTCTATAGGAACTTCCTGTCCTCAAATGGATGAGAAGTTTAAATAAAATTTTTGATTGATTGATTTTTTTGCCAGTATAATGCTATGTACAGAAGCTTTCCAGAGGACTACTACTGTGAAAAGTTTTTTAAGGTTCTGATTACACAGAAGATTGAACACTCTATTTATTTCATAACAAATCAAAGCAAAATTTTCACAGAAAATCAAAGTACAGCATTCACAATATTAAAACATATATTCACCAACAGCTTATCATTAAAATGGCCACACAGTTTTCACCAAAGTCGTCATGATATTTAGAACAAAGCACAATCATCTCAAAGTACCATAGTCAAAGTCTTCCTCTCATGGGGCAAAGTCTTCTGTTAACTCAATTAGTATCACAATATAGTCTCAAAGTACAATAATCAAAGTCTTCCAATCATGGGGCAAAACCTTCCACTCATAGGGCACTCTTAAGTTAATGCAATCAGTCTCTTATTCAGCAAAGTCTTCTACTCATGGGGCAAAGTCTTGATTAACTCAATCAGTCATTTATTCAGCAAGCAATTATTAAGTATAATACACAAACCCTCCACCCCTAGGTCACTAGTAAACTACAATTTCATCATTAATTAGTATCCAAGGAGAGGTATTTTCATCTTGACTTGTGGCTGGTTCTCAGATTCACTGGATCCCCTTCCATGGTCCCAGATTCTATCTGAATCCACCAGACTATCACATGGGTTCAAATGGAAGACAGATCCCAGTTCCCTGTCCAGCTCTCTGGGTAGGTCCTGCTTCACACTGAAATTCACAGGGTCTGGTCCATGTCATATCCTTCACAATTTCTGCTCCAAGGAATTCAAGGCTCAAGCAAGCCACAAACAAAGAATCAGCATACCAGTCATGGTCCTTTAGTCACCTGGGCTCAGGGCTCTGAGCTACAGGCTCCAGGGCTCTTGTTCAGAACAAGCTCCACAATGGCAAGTTCTCTGGAAATTCTGTCTCAGTTCTCAATTCTCTCTTCTGGAGCTTCTCTGCCACCAGATGCTGGTCCCATGAAATTCTGACTGTGCATATCTGGGGCTTTTCCTTTTGTACACACAACATTATCTTCTTGTTTCAGCCAACCCCTTCCTCTTACATCAACAACAGGAGACAGGAGTTTATATCTTCTGTTTCCCCAATAGAGGCTTGATAAGTTACCTGCTACCTTTGCCAACACAAAAGGATCTTCAGCAACACATACTGAAATGCTTATCTTCCCAGAGGGAGTGGGTGACAAGGGAGGAAGGGAATGGATCTGAAATTCGAAGTCCTACAATTAAATGTTTCAAATGTATATAAATATTATTATTAATACGATTTTGCATGTAATTAGGAGATAAGATGTTTAGGCATTGGGGCTCAGAGATTCACCTTGCCGTAATGGCAAAGTCGAAGGTGGTATGGGAGAAGTTATGGGAGAGAGTAGATTGGATGAAGGGATATCTAGTGGGATTGCTATTCTGGGGTGGTGGGTAGGGAAAAATGGGGGAAAATTGTAAATCAAAATCTGGTGGAAATGAATGATGTAAACCAGAAGTTAATAAAGCATTTAATTGAAAAAAAGGATCTTTGAATTCAAATTACATTACCATTACATCCCACCCCTCCAAGATCCTTGGCCTTACAATTTCACTTTAAATGACCATTGATGCTAGAACAAATAGAGGCACTATACTTTGTAATCCTGCTGAATATGCCATGTACCTGCTACCTTTGCCAACAAAAAAGGATCTTCAAATTAAAATTACATTACCCTTACACCTAAGACTGGGGCAATTTGGTTTCCTTAAAGTTGTATTTGTTATGATGTGAGAGATGTCTCAAAAGATAGGATGAACCTATTGTCTTAAAAAAAAGTCACTCTTTCCTCTTCTATTTACTATGTAGTATATATATATATATATTACATAACAGAATATATATAACATAACAGAATATATATATATATATATTACATAACAGAAATATATATATATATATATATATATATATTTCTGTTATGTAACTCCTGCTTCAATTTAGATATATTTTACCTACTATTTAGGTGACTAGTAATCCTAAATCATTTGGACAATTTATTTCACACTTACAAATAGATATTAAAGGAGAGGGAGTTTTCTTTATTCTACAGAGATGAAAAACTGGCTCAGTAGGAAGTAATCTTTAGGCTCAGATTTTTTATGGCAAAGAGGGAGAATGTTATTAGACTGGATGAGGCTAGCATATACATTAGGTACAAAGATTTAGAAGATGAAGTGGTCTTAGAGGCCATAAAGTCCAAACACTCCTATCATAGAAATAGACACAAACAAAGAAAGGTTAAATGACTTGCTTAGGGTTATACACTTATTAAGTGTTTAACACAGGATATACACCCTTTGAATTCATCTCCTCTGGACTCCAGATGCAGTGGATAGAACACTGGAATTGGAGTCAGTTAGATTTAATTTAGACAAATCAGTGAGTGTAGCAAGTTTTGAGGGATCAAAACATAAATGAGATTACCTTGACTATCCAACCTTTCACTACCATAGGGGTAGACTGAATTCAGAATCAAAATCAGTCCACTTGGAAAAGGAGCTGAAAAAGAAATATCACTGCAAAGGAGGAAAGGAGTATTTCCATTTTTCAGGGTACTGGCAACTCAGATTGCTTTGTTCATATGTTTCCTATTGCCTACAATTAAAGTTTAAAGGTTATAGTTCTTAATTTTTGCTCCCTTACCTGAGTTCCAATCCAGTATCATATACTTAACTAACTGCATGACCTGGGCAAGTCATCTAATAGTTGTTTGCCTCAATTACTTCTTGTACAAAATATCAGAAATAATAGCAACCTACCTGATGAAGTTATTAGGATAAAATGGCATATTTGGAAAGCATTTTGCAAATCAAAAAGAGCTACATAAATGAGAGCTACTATCTCTTTGTCCAATACACACTAGTTATTTAAAAGTAATTATTTCAATAATATGTACTAAAGGAATGTATTTGCTTTATAAATTTGCTTTTTAAATGCATTTTATCTAGTATTTCTAGGAATATTTCTCAAAAAGAAAAAGAAAAGCTTCCTAGTACTTACTGATAAAAATCATGGTCTAAGTACCTTAATTTTAGTTAGGCCATTTTTTCACCCTGCTTTCTTTCTAGCAGAATCCATTTCTTTTTCAAAAACTTGAAAACTGGAGGAAGTCCAATTCATTAAAAAATTGCATTTTTAATAACTTTGTTTTTACATGAAAAGTTTTATAAATCTCTGAAAATAAATGGGAAAATTATCTATAAATTTCTTTCCCAAAAGCTATGCATTTTGTAGTCAAAGTGATATGAGATAATTTGTCACAAACTGGTAAAAAATCACAAGTAGCTAAAAGAGCCTTTGATAGGTAGAAACAGCTGATCCAAGCCACTCTGCCCCCAGATTCCCCACAAACTATGTAAAAGGGGACTTTGAACAACTTCTGGAGCCCCAGCACTCACAGAATGACAAAGAGAAGCTAACGGCCCACTGAGGACAGCCCAGCAGCCCTGCACGAAGGACCAGCGCAGCAGTCTGGGAGCCTGCAGCACACAACGCGCAGAGCACAGGAAGAGGAGCTGAGCAGAGCCCAAGTCTGCGAGAGCCGAGGTTTTAGCCCCAGGGCAGCAGGGCCAGCAACCGGCTGGAGGAACTCCAGAACACCAGCAGCTGTGGCGACTCCAGAATTATCAACATAGACATGCCTAGGACAAAGTAAGAGGTTAGTTTCCTATGGAATTTGGGACCTGTTTTTGGGGGAATGCATCAGCTCCCTCCCCTGGGGGCTAGAAGCCGCTGAGGAGACACACCATTTTGTAGTTTTCAGAGGCAGCTCCAGCTCCTGGCTTGCAAATCGTAGGGAGATCCAGCAATCAGTCTTGGGGGGTAATCGCTCTTGCTTTAACCTCCCTGGAATTGGATTGGCATCTAGGGTGGAAGTCGTGGGTGGGTTTACAGCTTGCCAGAAACAGAAGTTGCCCCCCACATGTTCGGGACGAAAATTCCTCTAGCTGGCCTTAAAGCCATAGTGTGGCAACAAGCCCAAAAGTCAAGCAATTAAGTGGCAACATGCCAAAGCAAAGGAAATAGAAAAATGCAACCCTAGACTCCTATTTTGGGGGCATAGAGCAGGAAAAGGACTGTGAAGTCAGGAGTCCTGCTCCAAAAAGCCCAGGGGAAAACATGAGCGGGTTGCAGGCCATAGAGGACCTTAAGAAGGACTTTAAAAATCACATAAGAGAAGTGGAGGAAAAATTGGAAAGAGAAATGAGAAGGATGCAGGAAAAGTATGAAATGAGGGTCAACAGCCTGACTGAGGAAAATAACACCTTAAAAAATAGACTGACTCAAATGGCAAAGGAGGCCCAAAAGGGCAACGAGGAGAAGAATGCCTTAAAAAGTCGAATTTGCCAGATGGAAAAAGAATCTCAAAAGTTCACTGAGGAGATTCATTCCTTCAGAGTTAGACTGAAACAAATGGAAGCTAATGACTTTATGAGAAAACAAGATGCTGTTAAGCAGATCCAAACAAATGAATTATAAGAAGGCAATGTGAAATATCTCATGGGAAAAACAACTGACCTGGAAAATAGATCTAGGAGAGACAATTTAAAAATTATTGGACTACCTGAAAGCCATGATCAAAGAAAGAACCTAGAATTCACCCTTCAAGAAATTATCAAGGAAAATTGCCCTGATGTTTTAGATCCAGAGGGCAAAATAGAGGTTGAAAGAATCCACAGATCACCTCCTGAAAAAGATCCCCCCAAAAAAACTCCCAGGAATATTATAGCCAGGTTCCAGAATCCCCAGATCAAGGAGAAAATACTACAAGCAGCCAGGAAGAAACAATTTCAATATTGTGGAATCACAATCAGAATAGCACAGGACCTGGCAGCTTCTACACTGAGGGATAGAAGGGCATGGAATATGATATTCCAGAGGGCAAAAGAACTGAGAATGAACCCAAGGGTCACCTACCCAGCAGAACTGAGTATTTTGTTTCAGGGGAAAATATGGTCGTTCAGTGGAATAGAGGACTTTCAAGCATTCTTGAGGAAAAAACCAGAATTGAATAGAAAATTTGACATCCAGACACAAGAAGCAAGAGATGCCTGAGAAGGTGATCAGGGAAAAGAAATCAAAAGGAACTTATCAAAGTTGAACTATTTACATTCCTATATGTAAAAACAATAACTGTGAGTGATGATATCTTTCTCACTATGAAAATAATGGAAGAAGGGTGTGTGGTCATATGAATACATATGTGAATGTGTGTATATGGATAGAGGGCATAGGTTGAATTTGTTGGGAAGGGAGAATACTCAAGGGATGAAATTATGAGGTGAGAGAGGAAAGTGGCAAAAGGAGATGGGGAAAGACAGGGTAGGGTAAACTATCTCATGTAGAAGAAGCAAGGGGAAGTGGTTGCAAGGGAGGGGGAGAATAGGAAGGGAAAAAGGCAAATCCACATTCTCATTGAATTTGGTTCAGGGAGAGAATGACATACATACTAAATGGGATATCTCAACCTGCAGCAGAATAGGGGGAAGGGGGATGAGAGGATGGATGATGGATGGGAGGGCATCCTTGTGGGGAGGGGAGGTTGGAAGTACCCACTATAGAAGAGGGACAGGATCATGTAGGGAATGGACCAGGTGGGGGTGGGATGAGTGGGAGGGAATTATAAGCAGTCTTGTACAATATATCTACTATGATGATGTTTTGCATAGCTAGACATGTACAATATATACTGAATTACTTATCTCCCCAGAGGGAATGGGTGACAAGGGAGGAAGGAAATGGATCTGAAATTCAAGGTCGTAACATTAAATGTTTCAAATATATATATAACTACTATTATTAATACTCTTTTGCTTGTAATAGGGAGATAAGATGTGCAGGCATTGGGACACAAAGATTCACCTTCCTCTAATGGAAAAGTCGATGGGGGTATGGGAGAAGGTATGGGAGAGAGCAGATTGGAGGAATCGATATCTTGTGGGACTGCTATTCTCGGAGCTTGGGTAGGGGAATAACGGGGGGAAAATGATTGTAACACAAAATCTGGTGGAAATGAATGATATAAAACAGAAGTTAATAAAGCATTTGTTTAAAAAAAAGAGCCTTTGATACCTTACAGTATAGTTGATGGCAGTGAAGGACTTTATGTAAATTACATTCAAATTTCAAGCATTCAAAATTTTGCATTCAAAAATCCCTTTGCTTTCTGCAACTGTATAGCTAAGATCTATAACTTCATGGCTTCTAAATGAAGCTTGCATTTATTGAATACTGTAAAAATTAATTTGTTATTGTTATTTACCAGTGAAATCACGAGCATTCTTTTTTTCTCTAAATTCAGGCTTTACCAGAAGATTTCAAGCTCATTTAAAAATAATAAGTTTCTAGAATTTAAAAATAATTTATCTTGTATTCATTAAAATGTTTTCTTGGTCAGAGAAATCCAATAGCATGAATTTTATTCAAATGCATTGCTTTCAAAAATATAAGGAACATATTTTGTGAAACCTTTGTAATGGGGTCTATTCAAATATTTTTTTTTCTTGTTTTAAGCTTAAAAACAAAATAAGAGTAAAAGGAAGAAATTTAAATATTAAAACTAAAGTAATGCTTTTTTTTTTTTTTTTTTGCTTTCCTGCTCTTCCCCTCCCTGGCAACCATTTTCCCTTGCTTCTTCTATATGAGATAGTTTACCACATTCTATGTCTACCCATCACCTCTCATTTTACTCCTCTCTCAAATCTTAATTTCACCTTTTAATTATCATCCATTCTTATGAAATTCAACCTGTGCCCTATATGTATGTATACCTGTAAACATATATACACACATTCATAGGTCCATATACCATTTTAAACTATTTTCATATAGACAAAGGATTCATAAGTAACACTTATCATTTTTCCATGTAGAAATGTGAATAGCTCAAATTTGAGAATTTCCTTTTTATTTCTTTTCCCTGTTTACCTTCTCAAGCATCTCTTGCTTCTTGTGTCTTAATGTCAAATTTTCTATTCAATTCAGTTTTTTTCCTCAAGAATGCTTGAAAGTCCTCTATTCCACTGAATGACCATATTTTCCCCTGAAACATAATAATAAGTTTTGCTGGGTGGGTGATTTTTGGTTTTCATCCCAGCTCCTTTGCCCTCCAGAATATCATATCCTATATCCTTTTATCCCTCAGTGTAGAAGCTGCCAGGTACTGTGCTATCCTGATGGTATTTCCACAATATTGATTGTTTCTTCCAGGCTGCTTGTAGCATTTTGTCCTTGATATAGGTATTCTTGAATCTCGCTATAATATTACTAGGATTTTTTTTTTGGGGGGGGGGATCCTTTTCAGGAGGCAGTCGGTGTATTCTTTCAACCTCTATTTCCCGCTCTGGGTCTAAAACATCAGGACAATTTTCCTCGAGAATTTCTTAAAGGATTATTTCTAGGTTCTTTCTTTGATCATGGTTTTTAGGAAGTCCAATAATTTTAAAATTATCTCTCCTGGATCTATTTTTCCAGGTCAGTGGTTTTTCCCACTGTGTTTGGGAAGATAAGTAATTCAGTATGTGTTGTACATGAATAGCTATACAAAACATTACCATAGTAGAAATATTGTAAAAGACTGCTTATATTTCCCTCCCACCCATCCCACACCCCACCGGGTCTATTCCCTACTTTGATCCTATCCCTCTTCGATAGTGGGTACTTCCAACCTCCCTTTCCCCTAGAATGCCCTCCTCTCCATCATCCCCCCTCTCACCCCCCTTCCCCTACTCTCCTACAGGGTGAGATATCCCATTTAGTATGTATGTCATTCTCTCCTTGAGCCAAATTCATTGAGAATATGGTTTTGTCTTTTTGCCTTCCTGTTCTTCCCCTCCCCTGCAACTACTTCCTCTTGCCTATTTTACATGAGATAGTTTACCCTATCCTGTCTCTCCCCATCTCCTCTTGCCACTTTCCTCTCAGGGAAGTAATTGGAGAAATACCTCCCTAAAAGGAACTTCAAAAACTAACTGAAGACAATAATTAGCTAAAAATTAGAAACAATCAAACTGAAACTCAGAACGCTATGATGCAGCAAGAGTCAATCAAAGAAAACAAGATGATTGAAAAATTGCAAGAAAATGTAGAATATATTCAATGGAATACATTTCACTTATATACACACATTCATATATGGATTAATATTTCAATATACCCTTCTTCAATTATTTTCATAATGAGAAAGGTTTCATCAGACATAGTTATTGTTTTACCATGTAGGAATGTAAATAGTTCAACTTTGATAAGTTCCTTTTGATTTCTTTTCCCTGATTACCTTCTCAAGCATCTCTTGCTTCTTGTGTCTGAATATCAAATTTTCTATTCAACTCTGGTTTTTTCCTCAAGAATTCTTGAAAGTCCTTTATTCCACTGAATGACCATATTTCACCCTGAAAGAAAATATTCAGTTTTGCTGGGTAGGTGACCCTTGGGTTTAGTCCCAGATCTTTTTCCCTCTGGAATAGTATATAACATGCCCCAATATAGTAGGCTCGAATAGACTTTCTTGCCTTCTGTTTCTTAGTTTCTCTGGCTATCAGTTTAGGGCCTGATTGTTGACTTAGAATACCTCTGGGTGGCTAGTTTATGGCTAACTCAGGGAAGTCAGTGAGGAATGTAGATCGGTTGGGGTGAGTCTGACCACTTCAGATTTCTGCTTCTATACCGATGGGCTATAAGTAGGCTTTTGTTGGTGAGGTGAGGTGGGGCTTGTTGGGGCCCCTCCCTCTCTTCTCTTCAGACTCCTGGCTGTCTCAGTTACACCCCTTCTTGGATACTCTCAAGCCTGAGGCTATTTCCCTTAACTTGGAATTTCAGATTTAGTGGGAGACTTATCTTTGGGTTTTCTGCTTCATGAAGGAGGGACGGGAGTATATGACCAGCTAGAATTTACTTTGCCATTCCAGCCCCTGTACTATACAAGCAGGCAGTTTCTGAACTTCTAGGCTGGGGGCTGAATGCAGCCGGAGAATCCGTTCTCTCCACTGGGGGCCCAACTCTCCTACCTGGATCCAATGACTCTTCCTGTACCTTTGTGAGATGAAGGAGAGCTGACTGCGATTTGTCCTTGGTAATTCTGCAGCCTGGGGCTTTTTCTCTCTGGTGTAGTCTGCTTGTCTGCTCTTAGGTCTGCAATGTGCAGACCCCACACACTTTGCGCTAGTCCTGTCTGGACACACTGAGCAACCTCATGTGCTGGACTCTGCCACACTCTGTCTTCCAGTGGGCTCTGTCACTCTGGAATCCGCTCAAATTCACACTTTGAGACTTAGTGACCGAGGAGCTCAGTGAGTTTATTGCTTCCTTTCCGCCATCTTGGCTCCTCCCCCAATTGGGTACCTCTTAAGAAAGATTGGTATGGGGGTGCAGCTAGGTGGCACAGTTAATAGAGCACTAGCCCTGGAGTCAGAAGGACCTGAGTTCAAATCCAGCCTCAGACATTTAAAACAAAGAAACAAAAATCTCTCTGTGTTACCTTGGGCAAGTCACTTAAACCTAATTGCACCACCACCCCCAAAAGAAAGAAAGATTGGAATACATCAGAGTACTGTGTGATTAAAAAAATTAGGAAGAGCTAAAAAGATTATTTATCTGATAAAATGAGATACTAGGGGAATAACTTACACAGAGTAATTAGATGGGGGAGTAAGACACTTAGTTCTAGAAATCTTTCATCAGGAATGGGTTCAAGAAGAAATAATACCATCTATCTATGTATATATCTATCTACTTATACACACATATATGTATGAATGTGTGTATGTATTATATTTACATAAATATATATGAATGTATAGGAGGGCATATATATCTATAAATATATATGTTAGTATGTATATATGTGTGTATATGTATACATAGACAAAGGGCACAGGGCAACTTGAATGTGAAGGGATGATATGTAAAAAATAAAATTAAGAGGTGAGAGAGGAATATATTGGAAGAAGGGGAGGGGGTGAGATATAACATGGTAAATTATCTAAAATGAAAGAGGGAATTGACAATTGTTACAATGGAAGAAAAGAACAGGAAGGAGAAAAGGTATGGGTCAACCTTAGTCTTATTAGATTTGGCTTAAGGAGGGAGTAACATACACATTCATTTGGAAATATAACCCCTACAGGAAAGTAGGAGGGAAAGGGATAAGAGGGGGGAAATGATAGAATGGAGGGCCGATTGGGGAAAAGGATAGTTAGGAGCAAACACTATTGAAAAAAGGAGAGGGTCAAAGTAGAAAATAAAATACGTGGGGGTGAGATAAGATGGAGGGAAATATAGTTAGTCTTTCACAATATAACTTCTACCAAAAGGTTTTGTATACATGTACACACATACATACACAATAACATATATATTTATATACACACTTTCCTATATATTCGTAACTATGTATGTATATATTTGTGTGTATACATATATATGTATATATGTGTGTATATATACATACATATATATATATATACATATATATATGTCTTTAAATTCAAAAAGAAAGAAAATGCTAATTGGATAGAGTGGGGAGAGAGAATAAGAGAGTGATCTTTAGAGGGAAGGAAGATAGAAAAGTTTAAATGGGGAAAGATGAGTGTTTTTATATTAATAGGAATGGTAGGATAAGGGAGGGTTCTTCCGAGGAGCAGGTAGGTTAAGCAGTAGGCAGACCTGGTAGCCAGGAAAAGTAAAGTAGAGGAGTTAAGAGGGTTAGGAAATAAGAGATGCAGAGAAACATAACAACAAAGATCATGAGTAGAATCTATTAGGAAAAGCACATATTTATATAAGTATGTATGTGTATATATGTATGTATATATCTATATAAATATAACCACACTTAATTGTAGCCTGGGGGGAGGGAGGGAGGAAAGGGGAAAAAAAAAGTGAGGTAAAAAGTGTACAGCAGAGAATAAAAGAAAAATTATAAGGAAGCAAAGAAAAGATGAACAGCTTTTAAGACAATTGCATTATTAATTATGTAGGTTTCCTTGAAATGAAAATTTATTATATATTTTAATCCTCTCACATTCTGCTGTTCACATGACATTTTTCTTATATTTAACTTTTTATATTAAATGTTACAATGTCTTTTGTCTTTTGTATTATGTATTTAAGCTTTAGTATTCACGTCTGAAAATAAAAAAAAAAACGATGAGCACATTGATAGTAGAAAAAAACAATGGAAAGACTTGCACAAAATAATAAGAGTGAAATGAGTAGAAACAAGAGAATACTGAATACAGTAACAACAGTATTGTTTTAAGAATGACTTTGAATGAATAAGTAATTTTGACTATTACAAATACATAAATTAATAATAAAGTACATATGAATAAAAATCCTATCTGCACATAGAGAAAGAACTGATGAATAGAAGAATGTATAAGATAACTTAAGACACACACACAAACACGAATATATGTGTGTATTTGTGGTGGGTTCAGGTGTTTGTATGGTATCCATCTCTCAGAGATGAAAAAAGAAAATATAAAGAAATTTATACAATTATATCATATATTTTGACTGAATAACAAGCTGTATATAATATATTTGCAATTTCATGTGCGAGCATATTTTTGTTATACTATGTTAAGGGAAATGCTTATTTTATTCCATAAAGTAAAAATATATTTTTGAAAAAATAGATATTTGAAAATATTATATGTTATAGACTTCATCTGAAAAGGAGGAATATTCTCAAAATTTTGCTTTATTGATATGGTACTGCTTACGTTAAAGGACACAGGACAGAACGAGAAATGGCAGAAAATGTGGGTGGTAGAGATTTATGTTACCACTTGGTTTACTCTTTTTAAAATACATAAATTAATTTATTTTTTTAGCCATCTTGGCTCCGCCCCCCATAGATATAATTCCTTTGTATTTCTTAAACTGTAGGTCTTGAGCCTCTATAACCTCACTAATGTTTTCACTTCCACTGTCATCCTGATAACACAATGAGTTCAAATCTAGTATATTTAGTGAAATAATAGGGCAACAAAAGATACAACCATAACAAAAATAGGTTTCCTCCATAAATCTGCGACATAATCATACACAAATATACTCAACAGTGGGAAAATGGGTGCATAGGTAACAAAAAAGGAGAGGCACATATATTAGCAACACATTAGGGCAGACAGGTCAAGACTTAAAATGTTAATGGTGTAGGGCACCTTTGTATAGATTTTCCTCAGATATTTTAGAAAGATAGTAGAGATTTTTGTTTTGGAAACAAACAAGAAACCTGCTTTCTTTCACTTACCCCAGAAGTATATGATCTCCATAATAGGAGATTTTCTGCATGGAGCATCAAGCTTTTTAGAACAAAGAACATGATCATTCAGTTAGCTGATATTCCCAGGTTTAATTTTTCCTTTGGACTCCTTTTCCTAGAAAAATATCTTTGGTCCTTGAGTTAGATACCTCATCCAAATAATAGTCCTTATTCTATTATAAACATTATCATGGGTAGAGAAGATAAACTTAGTACTTAGGTTCTTCACCAAGGAAATGGATGGGATTAAATTAACCCTTTAATTATATGTTTCATATAATTTAATTAAAATTTAAATATTGTTTTTAAGCACAAAATCAGTGAGGGATTTTTATTATAATTGGTTTTAGATACAAATACAGTGAAATATTAAAATATTTTTGAAAAGAGCTTTATCTAATATAGGGAAAATTGAACATCTGTTCTTTTTTTATTTTTTCCTGGTTATGCCTGCTATATATGCTACAGCTTCTTGAAGTCACAGTTGAGAGTAGCGTGAGAGGTAACCATCAAAGGTAGATGAGTACCTGTGAAAATTGTTGGGCAAACCCTCATATCAGAGGTGTTATATAAACCACTCATAAGTTCTTATTAAGTGCTTACAATCCTCCAGCTGCTGTTTGAAGTACCTTTAAAAAAAGAGAACTAGAAGGTTCTTCATCCTTCATTGCCTAATCAACATAGGTAAAACATTTTTTACAAACATAAAGCTATACATAAATGATATCCATTATTATAAGTAGATAGCATAACAACATAAACTCTTCATCAAGTGTCCACAAGTAAACATTGATGAAGATCTCCTTTAAAGAAAAAAAAAAAACATGAGAATATTTGTCATTTTTATTTGATGTTTTATGAGGTTGAAAAAAAAGTTTTCTTTCTTTTTGCTTTTTGGAGGTGGGAGGTAGAGCAATGGGGGTTAAGTGACTTGCCCAAGGTCACATGGCTAGTTTTCTGTCTGAGCGTCAGAAGCCAGATTTGAACTCTGGTAATTAATCCTGACTCCGGGGTTGGTGCTCTATTCACTGTGCCAATTCGCTGCCCTTTAAAAAAAGTTTTCTTTGAAGTTAGTGAAATATTTTTTTAAGAAAACCCATTAATTTACTTAACCCCAATAAATCACATTTTGGGATATGATAAGAATGGTTAACCTAGCATTTTTCTTAATTTTCAGAAATTTGAAAGTTGTATAGTTTGGGAAATAAGACATTACAGTGCTTTTATTTCTAGGAGTGGCCTGCTAAATGTTTAACAATTATGTCTTGGATTGGGGCGGGGGGAGGCGGTGTTGTACAAACACATTTTAAAATATTTAATACAATATTAGTAATTTATCCAGAAATGTATCAGTTCTAGTCCACCAAAAACAAAATGCCAAGCCTTCATTTGTCTCATATGCAAAGTCTAAATGCTCACAGTGAAAACTTTACAATATGTCTCCTCAATAGTGTCGAGCTGGTTCTAGCACACTTCTTTTTTTTTTCCCCAAAAGTAGTTTTCCATTGTTTTACACAATAGAGTGTGGTAAACTATGGCTAAGTTTTTTTTTTTTTTAATAATTCAAAAGACTGAAAAAATAAAAGAACAAAAAAGGCAGGTTATTATACCTGGAGAAAAAAGACAAATCAGTAAATAAGAAGACATGGCATCTCAAAAGAATTTTTAGAAGTACCTATTAACCATCTCCAAAATTCCATGATTTAAATTGCTTCACAGTGGAAAATGATTCTGCAGTGCCACTTCTCAGCAGTAGTTATAGCTTAATGATTGGAAAAGAATAGAAATTATGTAAATGCAATTTGAAATCATTAAACTACTGTAACTTAAAAATAAATGGCAAAATAATACAGCTTCTTTTATTATAGTGTTGAAAATCCTTACTCAGGTGTTCTATTAATTCCAGGTACTTTTATTTTATTTTTGTTTTATTCAGATGTACTTCATTTTATGTATTTGATGTATTTCTAAAAATGGTATGCCTTAAATGAATATCTGTATATAAATTCAGGATACATTCCTTGAACAAATATTATCCCCAATATACATTTCAAAACCATGTTTCCAAACCAAACATTGGATACTGTAACTCTGCCTTTATATAGGCTGTAACTTTTTATTTCTTATACAAGTTACTGAAAAGATTCTAAAAATAATAATACAATCATAGTTTCCCTAAGTTAGCAAGGAACTTAGAAGCCCTTGCATATTTATTATTAATATTATCATCACTTAGGGGCAGCTAGGTGGCACAGTGAATAGAGCACCAGCCCTGGAGTTAGGAAGACGTGAGTTCAAATTTGACCTCAGACACTAGACACTTTTACTAGCTGTGTGACCTTGGGCAAATTTTTTAACCCCAATTGCCCTGCCTTCTCCCTGCAAAAAATAAAATCACCATCACCGAAACAAAAAATTCCCATTCCATTGATCAGTGATGTTAAGTTTGTCAGATTCACATTTCTGCTGTCTTTAATTCCATTCTTGATTTTCAGTTGAAATTGTAGGTAAAAGAGATATTTGTACATTAAAATTAATTGACCATTAGGTAATCAAAATATTAAAACTTGTTAATGGATGAAAGAATCATTGGTTCAATCCCTTCATTTTATAGATGAGCAGATGAGAAGTTGAGTCTCAAACAGAAATAACCACATTGATAAGATCACATTTCCATTTAAGTATGAGTATTTAAGACTACCTTCTACTAAGTCTTTAGATTTTCTGTTTGTGTTTTTTTTTTTTTTCTGTCAGTAAGTATCGTTGTCTTGGAAGGTAATTTATGACATATCTACTTGTAAGATATAAAGACACTGAATTGTTTCCTTTTGTTGTTAAGTATGTAAATATTAGAAAAAATTACATTTGATCCATCTGATTATGACTCATCTAGGAGAAAGATAGGCATTTTTGGACAAGTGCCACTTGTGGCTTGAATGAATTAATGTAACATTAATAGGCAACATGTTAATCTGATCAGGATGAATTTGAAATCAAAGGACCTACCTGTGTTTGAATTGCAACTCAGAAGCTATTTAACTATGGGTAAGTCATTTAACTTCTCCAGACCTTAGTTTCTTCACCTATAAAATGAGGATAACAATTCTTCTTTTATGGGGTTCTTGTGAGGTTTTGATGAAATTATATTAATAAAGTACTTTGTAAACTTTGAAACACCATTTGATTATTAATATTTGTGTTAACCATGGTGGCTAGGTGGTGTAGTAAATAAAGCACCAGCCCTGGAGTAAGAAGGACCTGAGTTGCAATCTGACTTCAGTCACTTAGGACTTAAGTAGCCATTTGACATTGGGCAAGTCACTTAACCTTAATTGCCCTCCAAAAAGCAAAAAAAAAAAAACAAAAAAAAAAACAAAAAAAAAGTCATCAAAATTATTGTTAATTGCATATTTTATATTCTGAGTATGTTGAGGGGTTCATGTGTACCCATGTTAGCATTCACGTTCTTTTGGTAATACATTTTGATTGGCAGATATAAGCATAATGATCTACTTGAGTATCTCAAAAATAATTTTTAAAATAAAGTATTTCATCCATTCATTCTTTTATTATTTTCATTGACTTTTCACAATGTTGGACACATAACAAGTGGTTTAAATGTTTATTGATGATTAAAATGATCATTTGATAATACAATATTATTTAGAAAACCTCAACCTGACTACAGCATAATTTAGCAAGGGCTGTTAAAAGCAATACCTTAAGTCAAGTGAAATAAAATATACTTTAAAAGACTTGAAAGGAGAAATGAAAACAAAAACTTGTCTACATTAACATGTGCATCAAACTCCAGAAAACAAGGTCAGATGGGCCCTTTATATGCTGTGCGTAGTAATTTTTAATCTGCCTGCTCCCCAACTGTGTTCTGTTTCTTTCAGCAGTCAGACATTCACCTTGCAATTGGACTTATAGTTTCCTATTTTATTTAAAATAAATAAAAGGATTGTCATATAGATCACCTTCAACATAACTTAGCATAAAGGATAGAGGTTATATATTTTTGGAAATAAAAATGTCAAATATCTATGCCATGTGCAATTATATTGTGAAAAGAGAAATCTATTAAAGGGAAAATTTGTAACAGTGAAATTCACAAAATAGAATATAAACAATACTGATTTTTAAATCTCCCTTGAAAAGAAATATATTACTTGCATAAATCTTAGATGAACCACAAAGAATGAACTGACAAGATTTCAGCAATTTTTTTTCTGATCAGCAATTTTATCTGATTATGTAACAATCCTCTCCTTTTTTTTTCCCTAAAGGTAGCCATTTGATGTGTATACTCTGATTAAAATCATGAGTTTAGAAAATAACTGTAAAACAGGTTTAATTCCTAGTTTAGCACAAACTATATAGGCTCATGTCTTTTAGGTCTATGCAAATCACTCCTGTAAGACTTTTGCTTTAATGTTAAATTAACAATTTTGTCCATCTGTATTTAAATACTTTCCTGTCAAATTTTTCGTTCTATCCTCCTCTGACAGTGTTTCCATAGAAAGACTCTGCATTGAACTACTATTACACACCCAGGTATTAGCAGACAGATATAATGCCAGCATGTCATAGAAAGGTGGTTGAACACTGCAGGAACAATTGATCAAAAATAGGAAGACCCAGGTTAACTATTCAAAAGTAATGCAAACTACAATACTTTATCCTCTGTGGCATTTGAATCTGATTATTATTTTTTCTAAAAATATAAAATTTACTCTTCCTTTTTAATACATAATAAATTTATGGTGTAACTTTCTTTTTCACTCATTTTTTTCTTCCCTTTATACTCCCTACTACCCAAGGGATTATTACCATTAGATGCAAATTGTGTGTGTATAAATGTGTAAAATCTCTCTATACATACTTCTTTTCATTAGTCCTTTCTCTGTATGCAAATAATGTTTTTCTTCATAGGTCCTTTGCAATTGATTTGGGTATCTTTTAAAAGATTTATTTGTGGGGATTGTAATGTCTTGTGGTCCAGGATTTTATGCTTTTCTCTCTCCGTTAGCTGATTCATTGCCAAGTAGTGTTTTTCTTTCATCCACCACCTCCCTTAATCTGGCCTCCCTTCCATACACCCCTCCTCTCTTTATTTTTTCTCCTACCTCTTCTTCTTCCTCTAAGGTAAGATAGATTTCTATACAAAGGGAATGTGAATATTATTCACTCTTTTAACCAAATATGATGAGAGTAAGGGTCAAACAATGCTTGCCTCCCTCCTTTCTTACCCTCTGTTGTAAGAAGACCTTGTTCCATTTCATGTGATGTAATTTGTCCTTTTCTGTTTCTTCTTCTCCCAGGAAAATACTTTGTTTTTTTTTTATTCCCTAATTAATTATTTTAAATCATCACAATAAAGTCAACTTATACCAACACACTCTGTCTATGTATGCCCTTACATAGTTGCACATGTATGATCCTGTTGTAACAATGATACAGTTCTAAAGAGTTACATGCATCATCTTCCCATGTAGAGATGTAAATACTTTAACATTACTGAACATCATATTTCTTTTTATTCTTTTTTTCCTATTTACAGTTTTATGCTTCTCTTGAGCATTGTATTTGAAGGTAGAATTTTCTGTTGACCTCTACTTGTTTTGTTTTTCATTGGGATGAGTTAAAAGTCCTCAATTTAATTGAATGTTCATCTCCTCCCCTGAAAATCTATGCTCAGTTTTGCTTGGTAGTTGATCCTTTATTGTAATCCAAACTCTTTTGATTTATGGAATATCATATTCCAAGGCCTGCTTTTCTTTAACATAGAAGTTGCAAGGTCCTCTTTGTTCTGTCTGTGGTTCGTTGACATTTAATTTGTTTCTTTCTGGCTACTTGCACTATTTTCTCCTTTACTTGATAATTCTGGCTTTTGGTTACAATATTTATTGTTTTTATTTTTCATTTTGTGATCTCTTTTAGGAGGTAGATTATTTGAATTATTATTTTACCATCTTATTCTTGGATTTGGGACAGTTTCCCTTGTTAATTTCTTGAAAGATGCTGTCTGAGAATTTTATTTATCATGCCTATCAAGTTGATCAATAATTCTTAGAGAGTCTTTCTTGGATCTATTTTCCAGGTCAGTTGTTTTTCCAATTAATTATTTTACATTTTCTTCTATTTTTTGGATTCTTTTGATTTTCTTTGACTGATTCTTGCTATTTTTTTTTAAAGCAATTGGGGTTAAGTAACTTGCTCAAGGTTACACGGCTAGTCATTTGATTTATGCGTGGATGCTCATTTTCTGAGGCCGGATCTGATCTCGGGTCATCCCAACTCCGAGGCCGGCGCTCTTACTCACTGTGGCACCTAGCAGCCCCTTTAGGGCAATTGGGGTTAAGTAACTTGCCCAAGGTTACAGGCTAGGTTTTTGTTTGTGCGGATTAAGTGTCGGAGGCTGGCTCCAAACTCAGGTCCTTCTGATTCCAGGGCCAGCGCTCTGTTCACTGCGCCACCTAGCCGCCCCGATTCTTGATATTTTTTAGAGTCATTGGCTTCCACTTGCCCAATTCTAACTTTGAAGGCACTATTTTCTTCACTTAGCTTTGGTACCTCCTTTTCCATCTGTCCAAGTCAACATTTTAAAGAGTTCTCCTCATTGGACTTTTGGTATCTCCCTTCCTGTTTGGCTAATTATATTTTTTATGGCATTATCTCCAGTGGATTTTTTAATTCCTTTTCCATTAAACTCACGCACCTTTAAGGAGTTGTTTACTTCAATGAATTTTTGCCCTTCATTTTTTAAGATATTCACATTCTCTTGCATATCTTTCATTTCTTATCCTGATTTATTCTTCCATTTCTGTTAATTGACTTTTGACAATCCTTCTTGAGCTCTTCTACAAAGACTTTTTAGCCTTGTGGCCAATTCATATTTCCATGTGCATTTTCAAATCTTTGTCTCTTGACAATGTTGTCCTCTTCTGAATTTGTGTTTTACTATTCCCTTTCACCATGCTAATAGTCAAACATAATGAACAAAAAGCAGAAAAGAATACTGACCATAGAGAATTATCATGATATTGTATTCTCTTTTTGGAGCTCAGGGGGCACCAACACAATCTTCTTGTGCTTGTTTCCAGGTGACTGGCTTTGTGTACTGGGGCCTTATGTCCTGGCAGTTGGAGTCTGTATAGGTCTGGCAGCTTACCTGGTCCTGAGGTGGGCTCCTAGTGGTTGTGTTTGTTGCATACTGAGGCCAAGTGGTGTCTTTCTGCATTTCACTATGACTAAACTGAAGCAAGGACGAGTTTCAGCTGCTTGAGGATGCCTGCATACCAGGAGCTGCATTGGAGGATGGTGAAGTTGGTTGCTGGAGGGTGCCCATTGAAGTCTGGGCTAAAGCATGGGTAATTCAGTCCCTGAAGGACTCCAGCCTGGGTTTGACTGTGCCAGCACTCATGGTGGTTCTTGAAACAAGTCCAGCAGTTCCCCTAGGTATGCTAAGGGACATGGGCGAGTCCTGCTGTTGGTGACCCTGCTCCCCCACCCTGGGTCTCAGGATCTCCCACTGGTTGACTGATGTTGGGCTGGTTGCTGGGTTGCTAGGATGTATCTCATCCACTACTACTCTCCTCCTTTTACCCAGTGAAATGGACCTTTTTTGGAGATCCTCCAAGTTTTCTAGGCTAAAAGATTGCTTCTCCATACTCTTTTTTTTTTTGCGGGGGGGGCAGCCCATATGGGAACTGAGATAGTTCCTACACATAGAAGGGTTTCTATTTATTATGAACTGTCAACTTTCAGTAAGATGGTGCTTCCATATATACCTTACCACACTCATTACATTCACAAGGCTATTTTTATAAGGCTTCTCAGCAATATTACTTCTCTGATGGTAAGGGATGAGCTCTGGTTGAAAGTTGTTATATTTTTCTTATATACTGTTTGTATTCTGATGCAAATGGAGGTCTTTCCCAAGTGAAAGGACCTCACACATTCACTAAATTTATCGTTTCTCATCAACATGAGTTCTGTAATGAAAAGTAAGGGATGAACTGTATTTGAAGGCTTTCCCACACACATTACGTTCATAAGATTTCTCTCCAGTATGAGTTCTCTGATGAACAGTAAGATGGGTGATCTGCGTGAAGGCCTACCCACACACATTTATGGGGTTTCTCTCCAGTATGAATTCTTCTGTGGGAGGTATATGATGATCTATATTTGAAGGCCTTTCCACATTCATTACATTTATTGGGTTTCTCTCCAGTATGAATTCTTAGATGTTCTCTTAGGTGTGTGCTCCTACTGAAGGCTTTCCCAAGTTCATTACATTCATAAGGTCTCCACCCAGTATGCGTTTTCTGATGGTGAGTAAGGGAAGAATTGTAATTGAAGACCTTACCACATTCATTACATTTATAGGCTTCTCTCCAGTATGGATTCTCTAACGGTACATAAGGAGTGCTTTGCTATTGAAGGTTTTACCACATTCGTTACCTATGAGTTTCCCTCCTGTATGAATTTTCTCATGTTGAGTGAGGGAAGGCTTGTAACTGAAGGCTTTCCCACATTCATTACAGTTATGAGGCTTCTCTCCACTGTGAATTTGGTGGTGGTAAGTTAGAAATGATCTTTGGTTGAAGGCGTTCCCACATTCATTACATTCCTAAGGATTCCCTCTGATATGGATCTTCTGATGGTGAGCAAGGGAAGAATAGTGGTTGAAAGCTTTATCAAATTCACTACATTTATAAGGCTTCTCTACAGTATGAATTTGTTTATGGGAATTAAGGGCTTTAATTTAATTTAATTAAGAGTTTCCCTCCTGTATGAATTTTCTCATGTTGAGTGAGGGAAGGCTTATAACTGAAGGCTTTCCCACATCCATTACATATATGGGGATTCTCCCCAATATGAGTTCCTTGATGAATAGCAAGTTGTGGCCTCTGGATAAAAGCTTTCCCACATCCATTATATTTGCAAGGTCTCTCTCCAGTGTGAATTCTCTGATGCACTGTAAGATGTGTTCTAGAGGTAAAGGCCTTTCCACATTCATTACATCTGTGAGGTTTTTCTCCAGTATGAATTCTTTGATGTACAGCAAGTTGGGCTCTCTGGATGAAGGCTTTTCCACATTCACTATATTTGTGTGGTTTTTCCCCAGTATAAATCACCCGATGGACTGTAAGTTGTGCACTCTGGATAAAGGCTTTGTCACAATCACTACTCGTGTGAGGATTCTCTCCAGTATGAATTATCTGATGGACAGTAAGGTTTGTTCTTTGGATAAAGACTTTTCCGCATTCAAGGGATTAATAAGGCTTCTCTCCATTATGTATTCAGTATTGAAGAAGGTCTATGTAGTGACTATAGGACTTACTACATCATCGTACTTGGAAAGTTTCTTCCCTGAGGAAATTCTACTCCCTTTCAACAGCTCTGAATACTGTTTCAAACTCTTCCCAAGTGCATCACTTTTCAGGAGTAATTTTCCTCTAGGAAGCTTCTGCTGAGGAAATGTGCTTGCCTCCAGGCTGAAGCATCTTCCAATCTTTTTGCAGTCAGTGGACTCTCCCTTTGCTGAGTGTTCTCCTAGGACCCCCTTGGACATGCTTGGACTTTATGTCCTGGTTTCCTATCTGTGGCTCTGATCTGCTGGCATATTCTCTAGCTTGGTCCTGCATCCTGGAGAATCCTCCTGTATTGCTCTCCCTGGAGAGGATTCCTCCATAGAGATGGACAGCTTAGCAGGTGACTCCTTGGCTTCAAGTTTAGTCTCCCTATCTGAAGAGGCCCAGACTTTAGCTCCTTTCTTCAAGATCCAGGGCACTCCCCCTTACTCCAAGTGGGAGATCACATCTGTTTTGGAAATTGGATGTCCCAGTGAGACCAAGACCAGGTTCCTGTAGTTCTCCAACATGACATCCATTTATAGGTCCCTCTGCAGATGGTCCAGGTGCATCCACTCCTACCGGGTGAAGTCCACAGAGAAATCCTGGAATGTCACCAGGTCCTGGTGAGGGGCTGCCAGGCCCCTGGGTACCATCACTCCCTTCCCCTTATGGAGGGTTTTCTCTCTGCGGCTGGCCGAGTCTTCATAGGGCAGAACTCTCCCCCTCTAGGCCTGGCCCAGCCGCTCCATGGCCTCCTCCTCCTCCTCCTGAGGGTGACCAGGATGCTCCGTCAAAGGGGCACCACCTCCAAGAATGAGGCTGGAGGAGGCACCGCCACCTCACTAAGAAGAAAAAAGCCCCCATACCTTTCTATTGTCTCCAATTTCCAAAAATTTTCCCACAGCTCTATTTTTGTTCTTTTCTTAAAGTCAATAATGAAGAGTGAGAATGGTTTGCTGCTTAATCTATAATCTTGGCTCCTCAAAAAGCAGAAAATTGGGTATTTATCACAGTCAAAATGACTTAGTTGTTCAAAATTACTCTTAAGACACTATTGCTTTTACTGCCTACAACATTCTCTTTGGTTTTGCTAATTTCAATGTTTATTACTTCATGCAAGTTTAAGTTTTTCTAAGATCATCAAGTTTCAGCATCCAGTTGTGGATTTTCCAGTATGTTCACTGAGGAAGTTACAAGGTATTATTTTTTTGCTCCTACTATTATAGCTATACCTCAGCATCTTGGGTAAAATGTGGAGAATTTTCTAAAACATGAGTCAGAGAGTTAGTGCTCATGGCTACAAGGAAATTTCACACCTGTTTTCAGTTCCAAGGTAGTGATGACTTCTAACACTGACATCTCCAAGATGACCTTGATCACTGACATCTACAGCATTCACAATGTTATGACATGATAACTTATCACTAAAGTTCCCACACAGTTTTCGCCAAAGTGGACACAAAATTTAAAACAAAAGTTATCATTCAGTAAGTCCTTAACTCAATTACCCTTAAGGAGCAAGCATCCTTAAGGGACACATAATACAAATGTCAAAGTTCTCCATCCCTAGGTCACATTGTCTTAATCGTTCTCAAGAAAGAAAGTCTTCTTTTTTCTTGATTGGAGATTAGTTTCCAAAGTAAATCATGATCTTCTCAGTCAGTATCAAGTACCCAAAGAGAGGTTTCTTTTTTATCTTGACTGGAGGCTGGCTTCCAAATTCCATGGTCCCTCTTCCATGGGTCCAGCTCCTACTTGAATCTATTGAACTGTAACCTGGATTTGAATTTCCTCTTTCAGGTGCTCATCCAGTTCCATATTGAAGATCACAGTGTCCAGTTCACCTCAAGTCCTTCACAGTTTCTGTTTCCAGGAAGACAAAGGTTAACAGAACCAAAATAACAGTCATGCTCATTGCCAGCACCATCATCAATTAACTATCTGCCTGTGAATTCAACACAGACTGACATATAAAGTCTAAGAACTCAACAGAAATCATCAGTACAGTTCCAGGACCTCCAAATCTCTCCTCCTGGACTTCTATAAAGAGACAACATGGAAATATTCTTCCAGGGCTACCAGTAAGGTCTCAGAGCTTCTGTATCAAGTATCACAAAGAAAAATCAACACAAAAAGAACAAACAAAAGTAGTGCCTGGCTACCACAAAGCTTCCCTTCTCAATTCTGCCACCACAAGTACTTTCTTCTCAGTTTTGCTCTTTCCCAGCTTGGGCTTCTCCTTATATATGCCCATTAAGCTCCTAACTGTTCCATCCCTTCCTGTTGCATCAACAGGTTCCCCCTACTGTTGGGTTCTCATGTTCTCTTTCTTAGTAAAGACTTGATATAATCAGGGCAAGGCTCAAAGACACTTGGAATCAAACAACACGCTAGGGGCAGCTAGGTGGCGCAGTGAGTAGAGTGCCGGCCCTGGAGTCAGAAGGACCTGAGTTTGGATCCGGCCTCAGACACTTAACCCACACAAACAAAAACCTATCCATGTGACCTTGGGCAAGTTACTTAACCCCAATTGCCCTAAAGGGGAGGCTAGGTGGCGCAGTGAGTAAGAGCACCGGCCTCGGAATTGGGATGACCTGAGATCAAATCCGGCCTCAGAAAATGAGCACCCACACATAAATAATGACTAGCCATGTAACCTTGAGCAAGTTACTTAACCCCAATTGCTTAAAAAAAACCAAGGTGCTAATTACTTAAGCTGCTGTAACAAGGTGCTAAGTACTTCTTTGCTTGCCATTACACCACCATCAATGCTATATGTGTATATAAGTATGAGCATCATTTTTAAATGAAGCATAACATTGCCTTCTAATCTTTCATTTGTTTGGATCTGCTTAACAGCATCTTGATTTCTCATAAAGTCACTAGCTTCCATTTGCTCCAGTCTAACTCTGAAGGAATGAATCTCCTCAGTGAACTTTTGAGATTCTTTTTCCATCTGGCAAATTCGACTTTTTAAGGCATTCTTCTCCTCATTGCCCTTTTGGGCCTCCTTTGCCATTTGAGCTAGTCTATTTTTTAAGGTGTTGTTTTCCTCAGTCAGGCTGTTGACCCTCATTTCATACTTTTCCTGCATCCTTCTCATTTCTCTTTCCAATTTTTCCTCCACTTCTCTTATTTGATTTTTAAAGTCCTTCTTAAGGTCCTCTATGGCCTGCAACCCACTCATGTTTTCCCCTGGGGCTTTTGGAGCAGGACTTCTGACCTCACAGTCCTTTTCCTGCTCTATGCCCCCAAAATAGGAGTCTAGGGTTGCATTTTTCTGTTTCCTTTGCCTTGGCATGTTGCCACTTAATTGCTTGACTTTGGGCTTGTTGCCACACTATGGCTTTAAGGCCAGATAGAGGAATTTTCGTCCCGAACGTGTGGGGGGCAACTTCCGTTTCTGGCAAGCTGTAAACCCACCCACAACTTCCACCCTAGATCACAATCCAGATCCAGGGAGGTTAAAGCAAGAGCGATTACCCCCCAAGACTGATCGCTGGATCTCCCCACGATTTGTAGGCTGGGAGCCGGAAATGCCTCTGAAAACTACAAAATGTCGTGTCTCCTCAGCGGCTTCTAGCCCCCAGGGGAGGGAGCTGACGCATTCCCCAAATACAGGTTCCAAATTCCATAGGACACTAACCTCTTACTTTGTCCTAGGCATGTCTATGTTGATAATTCTGGAATCGCCACAGCTCCTGGTGTTCTGGGGTTCCTCCAGCCGGCTGCTGGCCCTGCCGTCCTGGGGCTAAAACCTCGGCTCACGTGGACCTGGGCTCGGCTCGGCTCGGCTTGGCTCCTGCGCTCTGCGCTCTGCACGCTGCAGGCTCCCAGACCGCTGCGCTGGTCCTTCCTGCAGGGTGCTGGGCTGTCCTCAGCGGGAGGTTAGCTTCTCTGTGTCGTTCTGTGGGTGCTGGGGCTCCAGAAGTTTTTCAGAGTCCTTTTTTACATAGTTTGTGGAGAATCTGGGGGCAGAGAGGCTTGGAGGAGCTGTTTCTACTCCGCCATCTTGGCTCCGCCCCAAAATGAAGCATAACAAATGTAATTTCTTACACTAAAGATTTTTTGAGAATTTTTCAGCAATATTTGTTTATATTTTAGAACAAAAATATTTTGATTATGTATACATGATTAAATTTCAACAGAAGGAGTAAAGATACTGATGACAATGCAGTAGAGTTCTCTATCAAGTTCCAGCATATCTAAATTGAAAAGAAAAAGAAACATATGAAATGATTTTTGCAATATGAATTTACTTCTAATAATGATGGTGGCATGGAAAAACCTTTTTTTTTTAATTTGTAATGAAATTTTGACTGTGGAAAGCATGAAAACAAACAATCTAATAGAACATCTTAATACCAATCATGCAGCATATTACAAAAGAATCTAAAGAAAGATTTAAAAAAAAAAACTTTTAAATTCTTCTAATAAAGAAAAAAAACATATTTCAATAAATGTGTTATTGTCAATGAAAGGTATTTTCTGCATCTTATGAATATCCCATTTAACTACAAAAAACTAAAAAAACTTTGTTTTTTAGAAAAAAAAAACAATATTAGCTGTTGTTATAAAACTGTGAGAAATAATTCACGTGGAAAAATTTGAGGAAAAAACTTCATAAAAGTCCTTTATTGAATGATACTATTTCCAAAAGAATTTCTGAAATTAATAATGACCAATTTCAACAGTTTATTGCTAGGCATCAGGGAAGCCCAAAGTTTGCAATTCACTTAGATGAAACAACTGATATTTCTAACGTGCAACAATTGTTACTTTATATAAAATACATTTATGAAGTAAGCATATAGGAAGGATGATTGTTTTGTCAGTTTGTGGAAGGGGAACCAAGAAAGGAAGATAAGTATCTGAAAGTTGATGAATTTTCCAGAAATGAAGGTTTTCAGTGGAAAAATTTCATTTATGTCTGTTGAAAATGGTCCTGGAAAAATGATGTGTGATAATGTTGGATTCACAGTAAAAATTTAACCTGGTAGCAATGATTATAGTGCTTTTATCCCAAGCATGATCTATAGGGAGGAACTCATAAGAAAAAACAAAAATCACCAGTGTTAGATGTTGTGCTTTGTGATAATATCAAAATTATTACCTTTATAAAAAAAAATGTCCTTATCAGTAACTTGTTTTAAATCTTTGGAAAGACATGGACTCCAATTACCAAAGCTTATTGTTGAATGCAAAGGTAAGGTGTGTCTTAAGAAGCTGACATTTAAACAGATTTTGAAATTGAAAGATCAAGTTGTTAAATTTTTTAGCAAAAATCTGATTTTCTTAAAATTTTTATAATGACTTTCATAACACAAAACCATTTTATTTGGTGGATATTTTCAAAAAACCTTGATGATTTAAACATGTCACTACAAGGTGCGGCTAGGTGGCGCAGTGAGTAAGAGTGCCAGCCTTGGTGTTGGGATGACCCGGGATCGAATTCGGCCTCAGAAAATGAGCACCCACACAAAAATAATGACTAGCTGTGTAACCTTGAGCAACTTACTTAACCCAAATTGCTTATAAAAAATGTCATTACAATAAAATATTACATGTATATGTTAAAAGATAAAATTAAAGTTTTAATAAAAACATATGGAAGAATAGGGTGGGAAATGGTTCTTCATAAGTATTTACAACTAAAAATTAAATTATAATTGAAAATAATCATTCCAAAGATTTAATTGTAAGCATTACATTTGATATTCCAAAGTGCCTGGAAACAGTTTCAGAGATACTTCCCTGCAAATTAGTATTAAAACAAAGAAACAAACAAACAAACAAAAGCTAAGTTGAGTTCATGAAGCATAATCAATTGAAAAAAAAAGAAAGCAAAACAAAAACAAAACTTCAATCATCTCCCTTTAACAGTTCAGAAAATAATTTACTGAGGTTTTTCCTAAAAAAAAAAAAAAATCCATTAAATGAATGCTGACTTTAGATTGGAACAAAATTTCCAACAATTTCTGAAATGACCCTAAACATACTTCTGCCATTTTTCACCATATATTTATGTGAAACATCATTCTCAGGATTGACAATTATAAAATCAAAAATTTAATCAACTCTGAAAAAATATTGTTGATGTTCTGTATCTTGCAGTATTAAATATTCTGCCGAGCTTTAATTCTTTATATAAAAAAACAAGTACATCCATCACTTTAGTATTCAAATTTGCTTTCATTTTTAATAAATGGTAAAATTATATATGTATACCAAAGAATTACTTTAAAATAAATTTATTTATGATGAATTATCAGTAAATTTTGACTTGTATATATATTTTATATAACCTATATAACTGAGGTCACTGAAAAATTTCTCAGGTGGGGCTATAGTCAAGATGGTGGAGTAAAAGCAGGAAATTGTTTGGTCTCCAGATACTTCCAATACCTGTAATATATGGCTCTAAACAAATTCTAGAACTATGTAGTCCACAAATTGACAGTGAGAAACAAATCTCCTGCTGAAGGCAGCCTGGCAAGTTGACAGGAAGGAGCTATGACATGTACCTGGGAAGGGAGCATACTCCTGCATGAGTCACACTAGTCCAGAGCCAGAGTGGAACTGAACAGAGGTCCAGTCCATCCAGAGAAGACTTCAGGAGAGTGAATCACCAAGAGCTGTGGCTGTTTCCAGACTTCTCAACCTATAAAAGCCAAAGAGAAAGTAAAAGGACAGTAGGGAACTCTGTTGGAATTGGGTGAGAGAAGAGTGGTTTCCAGCCCCTGCCCTTGCCCCCAGAGCAAGACATGGGAGAGGCATAGTAGTTCCAGCTGATGCTATGAGACTGCCACTGGAGCTTCTGGTGTGCAGGTCAGAGGTAGACCAAAGAGCCATACATAGAATAATCATTCTTGCTTTTACCTGCTTGGATCTGGGTTGCAGTCTTGTGGGTGCTCCTAGGGTAATGAATGCCAGTGTGCCAGAACTTGTGGTGGCTGTTGAGAAGGTGCCCTCCTTATAATTCAGACAACAGCTCTGATGATAACATAAACACCAGCTCTCTCCACTCTGCAACCAGAGTTCTACCATGGCAAGTGCTCAAGAGTCTAGTATTTGTCTGGCAAGATGAGCAGAGGAAGCACAATCAGATTACAAACTTTTCTGGGTTCAAAGAGGATCAAAACATAGAAACAGAAGGAGCAACAAAGTCAAAACCCTGCATCAAAAGCTTCCAAAAAAACATGAATTGGTCACAGACAATGGAGGCACTCAAGAAGTATTTTGAAAATCAAGTAAGAGAATTGAAAGAAAAGTTGGGGAGAGAAATGCGAATGATGGAAGGAAAGCATGAAAAATGAGCCAACAGCCTAACTGAAGGAAATATCACCTTTAAAAATAGATTGAATCAAATGACAAAAAAGGCCCAAACATCTAATGAGGAGAAAAATGTCTTAAAAAGCCAAATATCCCAGAGGGAAAAGAAATTTCAAAAGCTCACTGAAGAGAATAATTCCTTCAAAATTATATTTGAGCAAATGGAAGCTAAAGCTTTTATGAGAAATCAAGATATTATAAAGCAGAACCAAACAAATGAAAAAAAATGAAAGTCATGTGAAATATCTCATTGGAAAAACTGAAGGGAACATTAACATCTGATCCAGGAATCAGGCTGTATTTAAAAAAAAAAATATCTGCTTCTAGTTTTCAGTGATCGGGCTATTCTGTAATGGCCAGCACCTAGTTTTTCTACTAATGCAGCTGTAAATCAGAGCTTGGCTGATATCTGAGAGACAGGGCTCTGCCCTGTTCCGTGATTGTATCCAGAAGGTGTTAGTTGCCTTTAAAATTATTAATATATTTTAGGTGCTATCCATTTGTATGGAAACATCAAAGATATGATTACCCTCAACTCCTAATTGACACCACTGTATGGCATTTTGGAAATGAACAGAGCAGTATTCGGAATCCTAGTGACTTATAGTTACCTTCTTTGTCTTGATACTCTATAAAGTCTTTGCTCATGGAATCAATACATGTATTTCATTTTTAATATCACCTGCCCTACAATCATTGCACATTTCCACATTGTAGGGTATCACTTTAGAACTGGTCTCAAAAACCAGTGACCTGGAAAATAGATCAAGGAGAGAATTTAAAAATTATTGGACTACCTGAAAGCCAAGATCAAAAAAAGAACCTAGATATCTTCCTTCAAGAGATTCTCAAGGAAAATTGCCCAGATATTCCAGAACCAGAGGACAAAATAGATATAGAAATAACTCACTAGGTGGGTGGGGGGCAGAGCCAAGATGGCAGAGTACAAACAGCACATCCAAGGAAGATTACCTCCAAAGTATGTAAAAGGAGACTCTGATCAACTTCTGGAGCCCCAGCACCCACAGAACAACACAGAGAAGATAACCTTCCACTGAGGACAGCCCAGCAGCCCTGCAGAAAGGACCAGCACAGCGCTCTGGGATCTGGCAGCTCAGAGGTGCAGTGCACAGAGAGCCAAGGTGAGGTCCGCAAGAGTCGCGGTTTTAGCCCCAGGTTGTCTGGGCCAGCAGCCACCTAGAAGGACCCCAGAACACCAGCAGCTGTGGAGATTCCAGAATTATCAACTCAGCTATGCCTAGGACATAGTGAGAGGTTAGTGCTCTATGGACTTTGGGACCAGTATTTGGGGAATGCGTCTGCTTCCTCCCCTGGGGGCTAGAAGCCGCTGAGTAGACATGACATTTTGTAGTTTTCAATGGCAGCTCCAACTCCTGGCCTGCGAACTGTAGGGAGATCCAGCGATCAGTCTTGGGGGGGGTAATCACGCTTGCTTTAGCCTCCCTGGATCTGGATTGTGATCTGGTGGGGAAGTCTGCGGTGGGCATCCAGCTTGCCAGAAAGCTGTGAAGACCCCAACATTTGGGACGAAAGCTCCCCTGTCTGGTGGTGGGGTCCTGCTGTGGCAACAAGCCCAAAGGTAAAGTAATTAAGTGGCAACACGTCAAGGCAAAGGAAACAAAATAAACACAAAAATGCAACCTTAGATTTCTATTTTGGGGGCAAAGAGGATCGAAACAGGGAAAAGGAAGAGGACTGTGAGGTCAGAAATCTTGATCCAAAAGCCCCAAAGGAAAATATGAGTGGGTTACAGGCCATAGAGGACCTTAGGAAGGACTTTAAAAATCAAATAAGAGAAGTGGAGGAAAAATTGGGAAAAGAAATGAGATGGATCCAGGAAAAGTATGAAACGAGAGTCAACAGCCTGACTGAGGAAAACAACACCTTTAAAAATAGAATAACTCAAATGGCAAAGGAGGCCCAAAAGGGCAATGAGAAGAAGAATGCCTTAAAAAGCCGAATTTACCAGATGAAGAAAAGAATCTCAAAAGCTCACTGAGGAGATCCATTCCTTTAGTGTTAGACTGGAGTAAATGGAAGCTAATGACTTTACTAGAAACCAAGATGCTGTTAAACAGATCCAAACAAATGAAAGAATAGAAGGTAATGTGAAATATCTCATGCAAAAAACCACTAACCTGGAAAATAGATCTAGGAGAAACAATTTAAAATTATTGGACTACCTGAAAGTCACGATCAAAGAAAATACTTAGAAATCATCCTTCAAGCAATTCTGAAGGCAAATTGCCCTGATGTTTTAGACCCTGAGGGGGAAATAGAGGTTGAAAGAATCCACTGATCTCCTCCTGAAAAGGGTGCCAAAAAGAAAAGTCCTAGGAATATTATAGCCAGGTTCCAGAACTCCCAGATCAAGGAGAAAATATTACCAGCAGCCAGGAGGAAACAATTTCAATATTGTGGAAACAAAATCAGAATAGCAGAGGACCTGGCAATTTCTACACTGAGAGATAGAAGGGAATGGAATATGCTATTCCAGAGGGCAAAAGAGCTGGGATTAAAACCAAGAATCATCTACCGAGCAAAACTGAGTATTTTGTATCTGGGGAAATTATGGTCATTCAGTGGAATAGAGGACTTTCAAGCATTCTTGAGGAAAAAACCAGAATTGAATAGAAAATTTGACATCCAGACAGAAGAAACAAGAGATGCCTGAGAAAGTAATAAGGGAAAAGAAATGAAAAGGAACTTATCAAAGTTGATTTATTTAAATTCCTACATGGAAAAACAATAACTGATTGATGAAACATTTCTCAGTATGAAAATATTGGAAGAAGCATATATGGTCATATGAATACATATGTGAATGTGTGTATATATGTTTACAGTTATACATGGAGAGAGGGCATAAGTTCAATTTGTTGGGAAGGAATGATACTTAAGGGGTGAAATTATGAGGTGAGTGCGGAAAGTGGCAAGAGGAGACAGGGAGAGACAGTTTAGGGTAAACTATCTCATGTAGAAGAAGCAAGGGAAAGTGGCTGCAGGGGAGAGGAAGTATAGGAAGGTAAAAAGGCAAAACCACATTCTCATTTAATTTGGCTGAGGGACAGAATGACATACATACTAAATGGGATATCTCAACCTGCAGCAGAATCGGTGGAAGGGGGATGAGAGGAGGGATGATGAATGGGAGGGCTTTCTTGGGGGGAGTGGAGGTTGGAAGTACCCAATATACAAGAGGGACAGGATCAAGTAGGGAATGGACCAGGTGGGGGGTGGGATGGGTGGGAGGGAATTATAAGCTGCCTCGTCCAATATATATATATATATTCCCACCACAAAATTGAGGTGGTTTCATGATGTGTTGTAGTGGAACCATCTCAAAGAATTCAGAGACAGACTATCTCTAATCCAAATATAAGCATTTAATTGAGATTGAAGCCTCTCATGAAGTTGGCTAATTTCCCAGAGGAACCATCAAATTCAGAGAAAGCAAGATGGATTTTCTTAGGGTAAAGTTGCAATTCCATTACAGAAATGTTCACAGAATAGTGGAATATCATGAATACTAAAAAGACCCAAGGAGTTTCCAAGGGATTAAGTAATGTCGGAGGTGTTTGTTAAGGGATTAGATAATAAAGGAGGTATCTGATCTCTGGTGTGGTGGTTAAATATTCTGGTCATTGTGTCCTCCATCTGGTTAGTTATTGTGGTCCTCTCTGGCTAACACAAATAATTAGGTATTGTGGTCCTGTACTAGGTTAGATGGATGATGTGATTGTGATGAATGCACCTGTTTCTGTGGGAATGGGTCTGGTGGCAGTGACCAGGTAGAGGCAATAGCTAGTTTCCCATCACTTGGTCACACCCATTGTTTTTGTGAATACTAAGAGTTCAGGGACACATTTTTTTTTTCCCCAGTGAGCAGTGAAGAGAACATGAAGAAGCTAGGATGTTGTCAGGGGTAGGAGGAGGGGACTAAGTAGAGAAAGTGGGCCTGCTGTTCAGTGGGGCCACGCCTATAATGAAGTGATAATGTTTGGGCTGGGGGAAGCTTTATTAGGATCCCATCAACAGTACAATTTCCTAAATCAAGGAGAAAATATTATAAGTAATCAGGAAGAAATCACTTGTGTATTGTGGAAACACAATCAGGATAACACAAGATCTAGAAGCTTCTACCTTAAGGGACCAAAGAGCTTGGAATATGGTATTGTAGAGGTCAAATGAGCTCAGATTAAAACGAAGAATGACCAACCCAGCAAAACTGAGTATAATATTTCAGGGGAAACTGTGGTAATCCAATGAAATAGAGGACTTTAGAGAGCAGCCAAGATGGCAGAAAGGAAGCAGTAATCTCGCTGAGCTTCTTGGTCCCTAAGTCTCGAAGGGTGAATCTGAGTCGATTCCGGAGTGATGGAGCCCACTGGAAGACAGAGAGTGGTACAGCCCAGCCCAGGAGGTTGCCCAGTGTATCTGGACAGGACGAGCGCAGAGTGAGTGGGGTCTTCACAGTGCAGACCTAAGAGCAGACAAGCAGAATACACCAGAGAGAGAAAAAGCCCCAGCATGCAGACTTACCAAGGAGGAATCACAGTCATCTCACAGACAGGAGGGGACATTGGAGCCAGGTAGTAGAGTTGGGCCCCCAGTGGAGAGAGTGGCTCCTCAGGCTGCATTTGGCCCCCAGGCTGGAAGATTGGAGACTGCCTGCCTGTATAATACAGGAGCTGGAATGGCAAAGTAAATTCGAGCTGCTCTGATCCTCCCATCCCTCCTTCATGAAGCAGACAACCCAAAGATAAATCTCCCACCCAAATTGAAATTCCAAGTTAATGGAAATAGCCTCAGGCTTGAGAGTCTCCAAGAAGGGGTGTAACTGAGACAGCCAGGAGTCTGAAGAGAAGAGAGGGAGGGGTCCCAACAAACCCCACCTCACCAACAAAAGCCTACGTATAGCCCAGGGATATAGAGGCAGAAATCTGAAGTGATCAGACTCACCTCCACCTACTCATCTACATTCCTCACTGATTTTCCTGACTTAGCCATAAACTAGCCATCCAGAGGTATTCAAAGTCAAGGATCAGGCCCTAAACTCATAGCCTGAGAAACTAAGAAACAGGATGTCACAATGGGAAGGAAGGAAGCTGAAAAGGAGAAGGGGAAAGCAAGAAAGTGTATTCGAGCATACTATGCAGGGCAAGAATGACCAAATACACAGAACAATAGAGACTCTCTACCCACACCTGAGACCACAGAAGGAAACATGATCTGGTCTCAAGCCCAAATAGCATTCCTGGAGGAGCTTAAGAAAAATTTTAAAGACTAAATCAGGGAGGAAGTGACCAACTTGGAAAAACCTCTCAGTGAAGTAATTGGAGAAAATACCTCCCTAAAAAAGGAAGACCATAATTTGCTAAAAAATTAGAAACAATCAAACTGAAACTCAAAATTCTATGATGCAGCAAGAGTCAATCAAACAAAAGAAGATGATCGAAAAATCGCAAGGAAATGTGAAATATATTCAATGGAATATATTTCAATGGAAAAGATTAGGCACAAGAGACCCAGCAGTTAATGAACATAGTAATCTATAGTTTGATAAACCCAAAGAGCCCAATCTTTGGGATAAGAATGCACTATTTGACAAAAACTGTTGGGAAAACTGGAATACAGTATGGCAGAAACTCGCCATAGATCATTATCTATCACCATATATCAAAATCAAGTCTAAATGGGTGCATGATCTAAGTGTAAAGTATGATAATGTAAGCAATCTGAAAAAGAAAGGAATAATTTACTTGACAGATTTGTGGAGAGGGAAAGACATTAGCAACAAACAAGAATTAGAGAGCATTATAAAATGCAAAATGGATAATTTTGATTACATTAAATTGAAAAGCTTCTGTACAAACAAAACCAATGTAACCAAGATCAAGAGGGAGGTCAGAGGAGTGGCTAGGTGGCGAAGTAAGAGCGCCTGCCTCAGAGTTGGGATGACCCGGTATCGAAACCGGCCTCAGAAAATGAGCACCCAAACATAAATAAAGACTAGCCGTGTAACCTTGAGCAAGTTACTTAACCCCAATTGCTTAAAAAAAAAAAAAGGAGGTGGGAAATTGGGAAAGAATTTTTATGTCTCTGATAAAGGACTCATTTCTATAATTTAT